>APFE030838682.1:62618-98958 GCA_000404065.3 Pinus taeda
AGAAAATTTTTGTCGCAGATGCACTCTTAAGAAAGGATGAAGATGTGGAAGCATTTTTTTGTGCTATTTCTATTATCCAACCACATTGGATAAACAAAGCAAGGGATGAATGGAAGAGGGAAAAAGAAGTGTGGCCACTCATTCAAAAGTTGCAGAATATCCCAATTGAAACAATATTGCCAGAACTTGAAGAGGAAGGAAAAATCATATTGGAACCTAGAGCAGTCATAGAAACAGGAACCCAACAGCTATGAAATCAATCAATTTCAGAGCATATCATGAAGTGGAAGAACTTACCTATTGAATATTCCACATGGGAGGACAAGAATTTTATACAGAAGCATCAAGAACCACTCAAGCATTCAGGATAACACTTTTTGAAGGATAGGGGCATGTTAGGCCCCTATAATACTAGTGTAACCCCTTATTGTTATTAGTACAACCCCCTTATTATATTGTTGTGCCCTTAAATTATTATTGTTATGTCAACTCTGATTATATTATGATCCCTTAGACTCCTATATATAGAAAGGAGGTCTTGTCATTTGTATCATCCAAGAATTGTTCATTTATGTAATGTAAAGGAGGTTTCCCGCTCGAAGAGGCTAAATTCTAAGGCGTTGATCTATATTTTATATCTTTTTGTGAGCTGGTTTCATAACATTTTAAAATGTGTTGAAAACCTTTTTGGAAGGTAAATTCATGATCTATTCAAACTCAAGGTATATGGTAGGGTATATTTTGGGTATAGGCATACATACTTGCACACTGCCCCTATACTAGGTAGTTGGTGCAACGGGTAAGGCAAAGGCGATTTAGCTCATAACACACTCATAAATTTATTCTCAGTTTCTATAAAATGATTTCATAGTCCTCCTTAAAGATTCATTATCCATTCACTAGAGAATAATTTCATAGTGTCATTTGCTACAAATAGTTTTGCAGCTTTCTTTAAACATTTGTATTGTGGATTCAAGAAGATGAATCAACTTGGCCTTCCAAACTAACTTTCCACAACCTTGAATTTCTCCTTGACGTAGTGAATGATTTAACTCACATTTTTTCTCTAAGATTTGAATGCTATCTCAAATTTCGAGGTTAGAAATCCAATCTAAACTAGGTGACAACATTAAAAACAAAGTACTTTGTTTCAATGCTCAGTTCGTTGTAAATACCTCAGGTTCTCACTGTTGGGTACCATGGTAAATTCCTTTGTGTGTTGTTATACAATTTATACACAAGATACATGAACAAGTCACACAATTATTAAATATTCAATGTTCGGAATCTTAATATAGATCGAATGAACAAGTAAATAATTTTTAAAGATAAACAACCCACATGAATAAAATTGCGATTAGTAAGAGTTCAACACTAGGGTTTTGATTTAATCAAAAAACACCAAATTATAGTCCCATTTTCAATTCAATTAGTACATTCATAAAGGAAAAAACTTTCCTATTCACATAGATGTAAAGTATAGTTGATATGTAACCTACAAAGCTATAATTTCATAGAGAAAACCACCAGTTCCTTCTCCTCCTTTTTTTTTTCTTTCTAAGACTTGTTATCTTTAAAAAGAAAAACTAACATGTGATAACCAAGAGTCATAAGAGGTGAATCATTTCATTTTATCTACAAAACAAAGGAATCTAAAAAGCCATATTTGTGACACAAAGTAACTCCTCCACTAATTTAAATAAAATTAAATCTCCTCCTAAATTAAAAAATTAAAAATTTCTAAAACAAAAACCCCCCATCTATTACCATGTGACCATCCCATCACATTGGCAATGTTTTGTATAGTCTTCATTAAACTTTGTGCTGAAACTCTGCACCCGCATCAACCTTCAGAGGAAATAAAAATTTATGAGCTCCTACTCATAAGGTATTTGATAAAATAAGCTTCTTTATATAGAGCCACAACATTAATCCAAGTAGAATATCTAAATGGATGGCCTTTCCACATCACAAGGTATTCTAAATATTCCTACCCTTTAGTCTTCTTTGTAACCTTTATGTCCAAAACTAGTTCAGCTTCTAATTTTGTTGCCATTGGAGTTTATTTTACCCACTGCTACTCACTAACTTCATCCATTGGAGTTTATTTTACCCACTGCTGCTCACTAACTTCATCATTGTTTGAGCTTAGTGTAGATGAGTCTTTGCCACAAAATAGACGAGGATACAAATAAATCACATTGAAAATTGATGAAATACCTATGCACGTAGGTAACTCCAATTCATAAGAATTTGCAAAAAACCTGCGAAGTATCTTATAGGGACTTATATTCTTCATATTAAGTTTATTATACTCCCCTCTTGAAAACCTCTTCTTTCTTAGGTGAGATAGACTATGTCTCCCACAACAATGTTCACTTCTCTTATTTTTAGATCCACATCTTTCTTGTATTTGGAGCTACTGAGTTTTAGACTTCGCTTAAATTTCTCAAGTAACTCACTCAGTTTTGTTTCAAAATCTTCTTCCTAAGCACTTACTTTCTCGACTCTTCCCAAATATTGTAGTTCACAAATGCCTCTGGGATACATTCCATATAAAATATGAAATTCCCTTTTTCTTGTGCTCCTATTTAGTAAATCATTATGCGCGAACTTCTCTTGAGGTATTATATGACCCCAATGTTTGGGGTGATCGGCCACAAGGCTTCTCAATATGTTCCCAATACTTTTGTTCACCACTCTGGTGTATCCATAAAACTATGGAGGATAGGATGAGTAGAGGTTTAGCTTGGTTCCAAGTTTCTTCCACAACGTTCTCCAAAAATTCCCTATAAAACTTGTGTCCCTGTGAGAAATTATACTCTTTAGAAAACCTTGTATTTGAACAATCTCGTTGAAAAACAAGTTAGCCACATGTAGCATCACTAGTTTTGTAACATGGAATAAAATGAGCCATGTTTGTAAAATTGTCCACAACTACATGTATTTATTCGTTACCTTTTTGAGACTTTGGAAAGTATTAAAAATATCCACACTCATGAAGTCCCATGATTTACTGGGAAAGGGTAAAGGAGTATATAGTCTAAAATTTTAGCTCCTTCCTTTTGCATGTTGACACACACTACACCTACTCACATAATTCTACACATCCACACATTTTTTGCGATAAATAAAAATGGTCTAGCTGCCAAAGTGGCTTATCAACACCAAACTTTCTTGTCAACCATCCATTATGCTTCTCTTGTATGAAATTCTCTCTCATAGAATAATTGGGAGAACATAGCCAATTTTTATTGAATAAAAAACAATCATGTGACATGAAAACATTTTATGGGTTGCGCTCTCTGTTCACATTATTTTTTCTTGCTCCAAAAGCTTCTTGAAAATAAACATCAATTTCATTAAAATACTTCAAATAGCCAAACCCTAAAACCTACACTTGACTCTCTAGCATTATCAAGCTTCTCATGCTTAAAGCATCAACTACCTTATTTGTTTTTCCACTTATATGCTTCAAAACACATGTGAAACTGTACATAATTCAACCCGTTTGTTGTGCTTATGGTTCAAGTTTTGTTGTTGAATTATATATTGTACCACATAATTGTCAGAGAATAGAACAAACTCCTTGGACATTAAATAGTGCCTCCAATGTTTCAAAGCCTTGATCGCAACAAAGAACTATTTTTCATAAGGACAATATTTTTGTTTGTATTCACTTAACTTCTCGCATAAATATGAAATAGGTTTATCTTCATGGCTTGTAAAGCTACAATAATTGTCCCATTGGCGTCACATATTACTTGAAAAAGTTGATTGAAGTTAGAAAACTTCAACACTAGTTTCTTGATCATATTCGTCTTCAATAGATGGAAACTTTTGTCTATTGTTGTTGTCCAACAAAATGGTTGTCTATACTGATTATATCTATGATAGGTGCACAAATAACATTGAATTCATTGAAAACTTTCAACGGAAGTTGGCCAAACCATGAAAGCTTTCAACTTTTAAAATACCTTTGGGTGAAGTCCAATTTACAACTTCCTCTATTTTCTTTGGATCCATTTTTAGTCCATCTTTGGAAATGAAAAAAAACTAAGTATACTAACTTAGGTTGCATAAATTTACATTTATTCAGGTTAGTTAACAAATTTTCTTGCTATAATCTTTCCAAAACATATCACACATGTCTAAGGTGCTCTTCTTTAGTTTGACTAAAACATATAATATCATCTAAGTAAATAATGACAAACTTACCAATGAACTTCTTTAAGACTTACCTCCTAAACCACATGAATGTACTCAGTGCATTTGTTAGTCCAAATATAAGGACCATCCATTCATATAACCCGTCATCAGTCTTGAAAGTTGTCTTCCACTCATCCCCTTATTTGATCCATATTTTATGGTAAACACTTTTCAAATCCATCTTTGAAAAGTAAGTTTCTCCACTCAAACATTCCATCATAGCATCCACCATGGAAATGGAAATCTGTATCTAATCGTGATGTTGTTGATTTCTTTGGAATATTTACATATCCTCCACCTCTCCATCCTTCTTTGGACTTAGTATGGTAGGCATAGTGGATGGGCTCAAGCTCCCTCTTATCAGCCCTTTGACCAATAACTCTTGAACCTGTTTCCTTATTTATTTATTTTTCTTTGGTGTCATTAGATATGTAGCATTATTCGTAAGGATTACTCCCGGTTTCAAATATATATCGTGGTTGATGCTTCTTTTGGATGGAAACTCACTTTCCAAATAATGTATTACAACATTTTTAAATTCATTAAACATAAACTGAATTTCAATAAGTAAATCTGCAACTTCAATGCATATAAGTATTACCTTTGGTTTTTAAATTACCACATAGTTGACATCCTCCTCCATTTGTTGTAGAAATTCCTTACCACTTAACAACAATTCATTTCGGCTACATGTCTCAGCTGCATTTTATTCCTACAATAGCACACGAGTATGTTTGATGACATCCTTTTCAAACTTGTATCAATTTCTCTCTCCATCATTTATCCCTTTCCTGTCAAATTGCAATACTCAACAAAAAAATATGTGGAAAAAATCTGTTGGAATTATATCACAAATTACCTTGTCCTCATAACTTCCTATTTGGAACTGAAATTCACTTTGTTCATTCTTTAACAATCCATGTCACTTTTGCAGCTAATATACTTTCTATGGTGTTGGATGTTTAATCCTCTCCAATCCTAGTTTTTACACCATTTCTAAGGAAATAAGATTGTTAGTGCTTCCACTGTCAATCACTACCTTGAAACACTTCCCTTTTTATGCACACATTACCTTAAACATGGATATTATTTGGGTTGGTTCAACGGTCTTTTTGGTTGACTTCAACAAGACTTTATTCATCATCAATGCCTTTCCGACTTCACACATATTTTCTACCTCAGGTGCTTTCGCTTTTGCTACTTCTGGTTTAACTATGTGTGCACAATTTTCCTTATATGGACACTCAAAATATTTGTGACCTATTTTTCCACATATGTAGCACCAGTAAACAATATATCTTCCTCTTCCTCTACCTCTCCTGTAAGTTCTTTCTCCTTTGGTGCCACCTTATTTCTCTAGCTGACATTGTTGTTTTGAGTTGAGTGCATCATTATTTTGAGCTGGAAGCTTTCCTCTTGCAGTTGACTATCCTTTTCCTCTAGCAAAACCATCCCATATACCTGAGTTCTGCTTTTTTGCTATATTTTTGTATGCCTTCAAGGCATATGAGTATGCTTCTTCCATGTTCCTTGGAGAAAGCATGTTTACTTCATATTGAATATCCACTCTTAAGACATTATTATGCCTTTGTATCTTTTCTAGGGTGTCTTAAACATAACCTTCTCTCAAGTTAAATCTATAAAAATCTTATAGTCACATTTTCTTGAGGTTTTTCATATGCCTATAAAGAGTTAAATGGAAATGTTTTGGTAATAATTTATTCTTTATCTTTGCCACCATCTTGTCCAACATTTTGATTAATGGCTTACTACTCTTCCTCCTTTTATCCTGCACATTGTCCCACCATAGTGGAATGTGACCCTTAAGCCATGTTACTGCAAGCTTTACCAATTTGTCATCATCCACCTCTTCAAATTTTGAATACTTGTCTAACTCACTGATCGAATCAAACAAATTTTTAGCTACCGAGTTGCCATCATAGAGAGACAATTTAGGGTTTGGTGTTGAAATTTAGCCTAACAATGATGTCAATAACTTGAATTTTGTAGGTTCCTCAGCAGGTGTTTCTCTTTCTTCCTTAGCTTCTTCTTTTGGTTCATTTATATCTCTAGGATTAGAATCTCATTGTCTTGCTACCTTGATGGCATCTAACTGAGCTTGTAGTCTCCTTATTTATTCTCTGAGCTTTGCATTTCCCACATGTATTCCTCCTCATCCATGTGCTCTTCTTACTCGAATAACCATCTTCTTGCTCTTATACAAAAAGTTAATGCAACAGGCAGGACATAATAAGATTTAGTTTGAAGCCCAGTCCTATTTTTTTTTTCCTCAGTCACTATGAAATAATTTCACATTTCTCTTTAAAAATTCACTATCTAGTCACTAAATAATATTTTTGTAATGCGTTTTCTACAAAATAATTTCATAGTGTGCTATAAAATTATTAATTCTGGATTCGATAAGATTAATCAACTCACCCTTCCAAACTGACTTTCCGTGGACTTGAATTTCTCCTTGACACGATGAATGGTTTCACTCGATTTTATTTTCTAAGGTTTGAGCTCTTGATCTAGGTGGATATTGGCAGCTAGCTACCAAGTCCACCTGGACCCCCACCATTATTTCTCTCAACATTTTCAGTTTCCTTAATTGTAGCACAACTTACTATTTTTAGCAGTTTTTGGGTCCTAAACTTCTGGAGCCATTTTGATGCCCTAAACGACATTTTTTGGGAAATGTGGGGGCAACATGGGTCTGTGCACTGATGTTGCCCTTCACAAAGTTCTCCCCTTAGGATACTACAATGTCTTAATAGGCATGGAATGGTGGGAAAAAAATTGAGTTGTTATAAATTGTCTAGAAAAAATATTAATTTGTGTAAGTCAAGAGGGACAAACCCAATTAATAATAGGTATATCAAAACCCATATAAGTTATACAAGGCTTAGATTTACAACTTGTTGAGGTAAAACACAACCCCCCATTTTTTGACTTGTTCACTTCAAATAATGGGGACGCTTTCTATAAAAAAAATTGCTAAACACCTTTTAGGATTTTTATTTAGCTGATTATCCTATGTTTTTGTTAATTCTTTGATTTTATTTGGATTCTTATTTTGATTTCTTTGTTAGAATCGATTTTTTATAAGCTTCCTATTTTCATTTCTTTCACTTCATTTGGTCAACTGGTTTGTAAATGACACTCCTTCGAAAGTCTACTCATTTATGTACCCTGGGTTAAAAATACATAAATGTACAATATTCCATTTTTGTAAATATATTAGTTCAATAATGCATTCATTTTAAATATTAACCCCTAGTAAGATATTACTAACATTGTTCATTTTTACTTATACAACTAAATTGTGAAGCATCAGGATTTAAGAAATTTATTCCAATTTCCAAATCAGTTACTAATCTTAAGAACCCAAAATATCGAAGTGACTGTAGTTTATTTTTATTCTTTTTATTTTTTTCAAAGTGACTATAGTTTAGATAATTTCATTAAATGAATTTTATAAAAATAAAATCAAAATAAAACATTAATTATTAATATAAATCTTAAATTAATTATTATATAAAATATAATTATTTAATTAATATAAAATTTAATATATAAAATTAATATATATAAAATTAAAACTTAAATACGGCAGGAGTTCACATCACATCAGAGATTTTGCATTTTGACAAGTTTAAGAACCCCGATACCCCTCCGATGCGATCGACGTCGATTGCTGATTAAACCAAAGGCCAAAGGGGCATTAACCAAGTCTTATTAAAACTTGATGTTTTGTTTTTGTTTTGAACTCATTCATACGAATGAGTTAAAAGGTAGTAGTTAGTGATTAATTTAATATTAGTTTAATTATTAATATTTAAATAATTAATTTTAAATTAATTAAAATTAATTAATAGGTACATATAATTATTTAATTAAATTGGAATTTAATTATTATTTAAATTAATATTCAGTAGTTTATAAATAGTTAATTATATATTAGTTGTTAGGTAACATAATTTATAATATTTTTATTAAATAATTAGTTTAATTTATGATTAGCAATTCAATTAGAATTAATTATGAGATAAATAGAATTCTAATTTAGGATTAAATATTAAATATTAAGTTTTGATTTTTTTCGCCCAATAACAAAAATTCCATAATTATGCCAGAATTAATGCATCTACTTCGGAAGCTCATAGAATGAGTTTTACTTGGCCAAATGAGGCCCAGGACGGCTCATTGGAAAGATTACGTCAAGGAGAACATTTTTGAGTGGGTTTCAGTAATAGATTTGGTCACTAACCGGGTCAAAAATCTTGCAGAAGATCAAGCTCTAAATTTCTAAAACAAAATCGATTTTCTGAGTTATTTTCTGCATTTTTATTTGTCCAAGTCTCTTCTAATTGCAGATCCATTTGTTAACAATATCCTTGGCTAATTAAACCATCCCATGCATCAATAGAGAGATTAGATTTTATTTTAAATAATTTATTTAAATAGAATTTGATTGGATTTATTTTAAATGGCAGAAATGATATTTTGATTTTATTGACTGCATCTTAATTTATTTTGATTTCTTTTTGTAGGAAAACAATGGAAGAGATATGGAGAAAAATATCTCAATCAATGAGAATGATCCAGCAATTGAATATTGGAATTTTGGGCAATAAAATTGAATTAGGCAAATTTCTCTTCAACAAACTTTCCTCTCAAGAATTCCTTTGCAAATATTATAAATAACTAATTGCAGAATGTAATAGTGGACTACTCTCCTCTGTAATTTTAGACTTCTAAAAGCACTCCTGTAATAGGAATTTAGAGTTGTAGGAGAGAGGAGAGAAAATCTCAGATCCGGGGATTATTGAGGATTTTTCTTTTGTATCTTGAATTATGCATGATGGATAAAGTTTGCACTATTGTGGCTTTAACTTTAGAAGCAAAAGTTAAATCCATGTAAAAGATTGTTGGAGACCAGAGCCAGAGAATTGGATGCAATAAATTGGTATTTATAATACTATTGTTTCAAATATCAGTTTCATTTTTATAGTAACAGGAATGCATCATTTTATTCATGTTTGTGCACTCTTTTCAATATGGTTAATTTGTCTCAATGTTGTTATTATGTATCTTTGATCTTATGGATTAAATTTTGATTTCTAAGTAACTACTTACTCATAAATCTACCTTACAAAACCGATTTATTGAATCGTAATGTATTCTGAACTATTTCCATGTATTATTATTTAATTATTGGATTTACTGATTTGATAATCAATATCATTTTTGTGAACTACTTCCTGAGTGTTTTTGTTTTATTATTTCAGTTAATAGGTCTCAATAGGATGTGTTTTGGTATCCATAATGTTAGTTAATTGAACTAATTCATTAACTTGATATTCACTATAAACAAGAAATATTTAAAATCCCAATACTTTGAATATCTTGCTCTTGGTTGTGTTAGATCTATATCTCCCTTATTAAGATAGGGTTAAGATTAGTTTATTTTGCTTGCATTAGAGTAATTTCTACATTCTTTTGAGTCCTCTTCTCAAAGAGGCAAAATTTTAGTTGTGGCTTGGCTGAACCCAAATCAGCTTAAGGATCATTCTCTTGCCTGATCAGTAAGAAGAAGTGATGATATCCTTGTCTATTGGTAGTTAAAGAGGCATCATAAACCAATAGTGATAGGGAGAAGGTAACTGGACCTAGTTTAACCAATGGGAGCCACCACAACAAATGGAAAATGAGCTACTTTAAGGTCTGGACCAGGTGGTTATCCCCCATTGTTGTTGCAGCAATTTTCGAGGCATCAAAATTTTTGGCACTAGAAAGAGGGCCAATACTTTTTGTCTATTGGAGTCTTTTCAATTTTAACACTTTATTTAATTATGATAGCTCCTCTTAAGCTTGCAATTTGGAGTTGTATCCGTGGATGTGCATCTTCCAATACTTCACCCGAAGTGGTAATACTCTTATCTCAGGTAAAGCTTAATGGTAAGAGGAATCCTTCTAGTTTTAATCATGTCTTTTAATTTATTCAAAATGTTTCAAATTATGATTTTCGAGGAATTGATGAAGGCATTTTATGCAGAATTTTTACTCTCATATTCACAACAAAAGCTAGAAACTGGTCTAAAACTCTTTTGGTTGCCTCAATCTACAACTGGGATCAATTTTTGAAATTTTCATTTCAAAATTTGGACGACTATTATTATGAACAGGTATGTGATGAAATTGAATACCTACGAAGGTTTGAAAATGAGTCTGTTAATGATTTTAATATTCGAGTTCATTTGAATTGTTTAAGATTTAAGGTCAAAGATAAACCAACAGAAGAAGAATCATTAGATTGCTTTGAAGCAATAAGTTTTTATCAAGATAGAGAAGCAAATAATGATCATTATTTTGCCATTAATGAACATGAAATTCTTGTTCCTCCTTGTTTTGACTATTAGATGAGATTGAAGGGAATTCTAGAAAATCTTGTGAAGTCATTTATGATAATTACTCTAACATTGAGGATGTTGATTTCTATTTTTCTCAAGAGAATCCTTATGACAAAATTCAAATAACATCTGAAAAAGAGGAACATTTCAATTAAGAAATTATCCCAACCAATCCTCATTTTAGAGTAGTAAATTACCTTCATGATTTCACCATTGAAGAAAACATTCCAAAATATGATTCATACCATGATCAAGCTCTCATTCCTACTCATAATCATAATTCTCTTTCTAATTCACAAGTTGGAATTCAAAATTACTCAAATTCCATAATTCTAGCCAATCCTTATGAAAAAGAAATCATTTCAAAATGATCCCAATTGTGTTGTAACATTAGTTGTAAAAATAGTGATTTCATTTTATTTTTGTTTCCTCACTTATTTTGTTTAAATTTGGATTTATTTTTTGATTTTATTTTTCATAATTTTAACACTTTACGCTGCCATATTGAGCACTTTATTATCAAGCACTCAATTGATGAATTGCCTTCTTGGGAAATTGAAGTTTCATGTTATAACCATGAACATCAAAAGTTGTTAACATGTCAATGTCAATCAATGTTCATTTCTTATCAAAAGCTTCTATTTTATCAAAGGTAGTGTCAGCAAGAGAATGTATTTTTACAATCTGGCCAACAATCCAATTCAATCAATAATTTTCCATTTTATTTGACAGATTTCCATCCATTTTTCATTAATTCATTTGAAAAATATTTGGAAACTTTTCCTTCATGGAAGATTGTTAATAATTTAACACTTGTAAATAAAATTAGCTAATTCTTTCAGGCCTTCGGCTTTAAGAACTCATATCCACAATTTGGCCTATCATTTCCCCTTTTGGAAATTTCCCAATCATTAATGGAAATCCATCCAGTTTCCTATTATCCAATTGGTATTAAATTGGAACGCAAATTTCAAGAGAAGGAAATTTTAATCAAGTTGCTAACAATAACTGTACATTCTGATTTCATATTTAATTTCCTTAGTTTAGTTAGATTTGTATTTTTATTACTAACATTTGAACTGTACATATATGCAGAAATTAAAATGAGAGAGGTTACATTGGAAATCTGACTATACCTAGACATTTTCATGTATATGTTTAGAATAGGAGTAGAATCAATTTAGTTAGTTTGTTTTGTGTAGTTAATTTGTTTTTAATAGTTGTGAAAATTAAAAAATAAAACAAAACAATCATCCCTTCTCATACATGTTCAGCGAAAATATTTTCCTCCCATCAGAAAATTGTAATTCTTGCTTTCCTTTTTTAAATTTCTTACAACAATACCTCTACTCTACCTTTTTTGAATAATGTCTTGATTAAATTCAAATAAGCTTGCACTTGGCATCCATCACTTCAAACCCACTTTTCTTCATTTTGAGATTTCATTCTAAGATTTTCTTTTGAAATTTATATGATAAAGGTTTTTAGGATATAAATGCTTCATGATCCTATTATCCAATGAAATGTATGACTATCTATGATAAGCTTAATTATAATTCAATCATTATTAGTCAATCTAACCTTTTTTGATAATCATATGAAGTTCATATTATCTTCCTCAAAATTTGCTAAGGATGTCCATTCTGCTCGGTGCACACATTTAAATTTGTGTTGATATCCTTCCACATTTAGTGGCTTTATCCCATTCGGATCTTTAGTTTACTATCAGATGCTACAATACGCATCATATTCATTTACTAAAGGAATTAGTGAACAGTCACTATAACAATACAAATTCTTCTCAAGTTATTCAGAATAAGCAGAGGTAATAAATTGTTGTTTCAATTAAAAAAGGAAGACTATTTTCATATTTATTTCTAGTAAATTTTATATTTCCTCAACATAATAAATAGATTTTATTTAGGCTGATTGCACACTCTGATTTAGAATAATGATGAGATTATTTTGAACAAAGACAAAATTTTGATAAATTGAAGGAAGAATTTGAAGATTCATGAGGTAAAAACTGCAAAAAATCTCCTTCCAGGTACGCACTCACCATTTCATTCTCATCTATTATTAGTTTTTCTTTTCCTTAGTTTATTTTTTATTTTTGTTCTATTTTATTTACAAGTTTTCATTTTTTCCCAAAACTTGAAGTAAGCAGCAAACCCATTTCAAATTTGCAACGGTTTCAGGGAAATTTTATTTGTGATTCATTAGAATTTGAGCATTCTTTAACTTTGCTTTCATTTATCATTTCAATTTGATTTTCATATCGCTAATACTACGGTGAATACATATTCACAATACTATCATCCTGCTCATCTTCGTCAATCATTTCATTCCGATATCACATCATCCATATCACAACCATGTTTATCATAAGATTTCATCGGAAGTAGCTCTTGGCATTTTTGGTAAAAAATTCTTCATAAAAGATCTCCATTGTATTACCTCACTCATGACATATCGCATTTCGCATATCAGAGGATTGTAGTGGAAGTATACTTTCATTATCATGAATCGCCGATCTACGATAATCGATTTTACCGATATTGTGATGACCACATAATTCTAGACCCAATATCAAATTCAAATCAAGTTTATAAAATATTGCGTCAATTCAATCACAATAAAAGTAGGGGCATAATTTTAAAAGTGTCGATGTCTCGGATCCAATATGTTATTAAAATCCCATCATAATGTTATTGGGTCCACACTTCATCACATATTGGCGTATCAAGAAGTGTTACATCATGTGCTTAAAATTGTCGATCACCGATTAGCCATGTCATTCATCGCATATCGGTGTTGCAAGAATCATATTGTGTTTCATTTAGTACTTAAAGTTTGTCGATCGCCGATTAGCTACGTCATCCATTGCATCACTGATATTGGCATTTCCGACATGATTATTCTGCGATATTATGATACGCCGATATTGTAATCACTTCATTGCATTTTTATTCATGGCCATACCACTATTCTGAATCTGCAATGCATGATGTGCGATGTGCAAAGTATAAATCGCGAGATGCAATGTGCGATGTGTGATTTGCAACATGACTGTCTCTGATCCTAAATATAACATTTCTTCAATGGTGTGATTGCTCCATCTCATCGTATGTTTTCATATTGGTAAGTGGCCATTGCAATCTTCGATGTGATAGCTTCCAATGCATGCCTCTGAGCCATTAACATTTAATCGATATATGGCATAGCAACAAAGGTGAAGTATTGCAAATTAAACTTGAAGCATGGTAAAAAAACATGTGATGTGAATCATCTGATATGACAATGTGTTATTTTAAAAGCGAGCTTGGTAACTAGTATGGTAAGAAAGCAATTGATGACAAATTTGTAGCATATTCAAATCATTTCGATTTGTCATACATTTTAGTTTTCAATATATATAATTCCATAGTTAAATATATAATTCAAGACCTCTCTATCTTCATATTTAAATTTTATTATCTTGGATTTGGTCTTGATTCTAGACAATTTATAAAATCATTGACTTTATACAAAACTTATAATAATTTTGATAAACATTCGTTACTGCAAATACTCATTCTCATTTATGATACATTTGTTTTAACTTCAATTCCCTTGAGCACTGGCCATTCCATTTTTGCATTTTACTGCTTACTTTAATGTAAATAAAATAATTAATGATTTTGGGTTATAGCATTTTGGTTAGTTTGACTTCTTCATGTTTTTAATGTTAATTAACATAAGAAGTCAGCTAGGTTGGAGAAATTGATACCTTTCAGGTAAGATCAAAATCAATTATCCAAAGGTAAGATTCATTTACCCACTTTCATTAATTACCATTTCGTTAATTCAGTTTCATTTTCGTTTTAAAATTATGCTAATATAAAAAATCTGTTTTGCAATTCTCCATTTGAAGCTTTCAATCCATTCCTGGATCATATTTTCGAAGTCCTATACTCTTCTCATGGGTTTCTTTCAATAAGCATCAATAATCTTCATTGAAACAACTACACCAGGAAGTTTCAGAACCTTTAGCTTGTTTATTTAAACATTCATTTTATTAGAAAATGATCAAGATGGTGCTTTAAAACAAGAAGATTGATATCACACAGAAAGCTTTCCTCGTGGCTGAATTTTATCGTCACTGCTATCCAAAAAGCCTAAAACACTTACAACACTGCAAGATATGATTTTTCTAAATCTCTAAATAACAAGGAATGATTACGCAATTATTTTATTTTTCTTCATATTGTCGAGACATTGGTATAAACATTCTTGTTTGAGTTTATCTTTCAAAACATGGATTTTCCTTTCACTTTTTGAATCTCTTCATTTTTATTTTTGTTTGCTGATTTATTTTTCATTTTAGCATAAAAATTATTTTTCCTTTGGTTTCTAGTTTTGATTTTGGTGACTTTTCCATGATTTATATGGAAGGCCTACTTATTACCTAACAGTGGTCAGCATACATGGAAAAAATTGTTAA
The DNA here is from genome assembly GCA_000404065.3 of Pinus taeda. NCBI lineage: Eukaryota > Viridiplantae > Streptophyta > Pinopsida > Pinales > Pinaceae > Pinus > Pinus taeda. The sequence continues at coordinate 77,724 of APFE030838682.1, forward strand.
TAGTCACTTATTAGATTTTTCTTAAATCTCATAGAAAAGTTTGATTTTCTTATTATAAAGGTAGACATACTTAAGGAAGAGATTACCAATTTAGAGAAGTTGACAAAGTATCATAAAATATGGAGAAATTTCTTTTTCATCAAGATTTTAATCATTTTGAGATTTCAATATTTTATTAAGATCTTTCAAAGTTCTATTATTAGTCAAGAAAAGTTATTTTTAACCAAGTAAAGGCACTTTACAGCAAAGCACCCTTAACTCTGAAATTGTCATTCTTAACTCTTAAGGAGTCAATGATTCTCCCTGTCCTAGAAAGTCTTATTTTCCTAGAGTGTGATCCAGAAATATATTTAAACTTAAAAGATAAGAGGTGTCATCACGAGCCCGCTTACCATGATCATAGGGGAAAAATAGTCTTACATTATGAACACTTCTAAACAAACCGGGATAATGGCTTATGATTGAAAATAATTATAAGACAAGGGGTCTCAACACGAGCCAGCTTGTTCAGTCCTATTATAACCAGTGAATGGCATTGTCAACTATCTGGGTACTAAACCAGGACAATGGCTTTTAGGAACTTAAGAATAAAGAATAAAAATAAAAAAATAAGGAAATAGACATATATCAATGGATTTATCTCTAAATTAATAATTCTTAAATAGATGGGATTCTGAATCATTTATGATTAAGAGGTAACCATGTTGAGACTATAGATGTTTGCTAGCAACAGTGGCTTTACCTGTGACAAATGAGTATATTTTAAAAGCTAAGTTGTAAAGTGACCCCTGCTTTATCTCTACAACCAATTAAGGACTGATAGGGAGTTTTGGAATATTTTAATTCATGAGGAATTGTAAGAAAATTACAGTTAGATGATTCTTGCTTTCACTTAGACTAATTAACCTAGTCAAACATTGGAAAAAAACTAATTTTCTCTTCTTTAATTATTTTTACTTTAATTTTAGGAAAGTCTCATTCATATTAAATAGAGATAACTGGTTCTTATCCTGTGTGTCGCCATTTTTGAGGTAAAACACAACCTCCCCATTTTTTGACTTGTTCACCTCAAATAATGGGGACCCTTTCTATAATTTTTTTGGGTAAACACCTTTTATGATTTTTATTTCGCTGATTATCCTATGCTTTTGTTAATTTTTGTATTTCTTTGGATTCTTGTTTTGATTGCTTTGTTAGAATCGATTTTTTATAAGCTTCTCATTGTCATTTGTTTCGCTTCATTTGGTTAACTGGTTTATAAATGACACTCCTTTGAAAGTCTAACCATTTATGTAGCCTGGGTTAAAAATGCATAAAATGTACAATATTTCATTTTTGTAAATATATTAGTTCAATAATGCATTTATTTTAAATATTAACCCCTAATTAGTTATTACTAACATTGCTTATTTTTACTTATACAGCTAAATCATGAAGCATGAAAACAAGAAATTTACTCCAATTTCTAAATCAATTACTAATCTTAAAAACACAGAATATTGAAGTGGTTGTAGTTTATTTTTATTCTTTTTATTTATTTTCAGAGTGACTATTGTTTAGATAATTTCATAAAAATAAAATCAAAATAAAACATTAATATTTTATATTAAATCTTAAATTAATTAAATTAATTATTATATAAAATATAATTAATTAAATTAAATTAAAATTTAATATATAAAATTAATATATATAAAATAAAACTTAATTGCATTGGGATTTTACATCGCATCGGAGATTTTGCATTGTCACAAGTTTCAGAACGCGAATACCCCTCCTGACACCAGTTGCCTATTAAACCGAAGGGCAAAGGAGCATTAACCAAAGTCTTATTAAAAATCATGTTTTGTTTTGTTTCAACTCATTTATACGAATGAGTTAAAAGGTAGTAGTTAGTGATAATTTTTATTGGTTTAAATATTAATATTTTAAATAATTAATTTTTAAATTAATTAAATTAATTTGATATGTAAACATGTAATTAATTTAATTAAATTTGAATTTAATTATTATTTAAATTAATATTTAATAGTTTATAAATAGTTAATTATATACTAGTTTGTTAGATTAACATTAATTAATAATATTTTATTAAATAATTAGTTTAATTTATGATTAGCAATTAAATTAGAATTAATTATGAGATAAATAGAATTCCAATTTAGGATTAAATATTCAATTAAAATTTTGATTTTTTTAGCTCAGTAATAGAAATTCCAGAATTGTGCTAGAATTAATTCATCTACATTGGAAGCTCATAGAATTAGTTTTACATGGCCAAATGAAGCCTACGATTGCTCATTGGAAAGATAAAGTCAAGAAGAACATCTCTGAGGAGGTTTCACTAATAGATTTGGTCATTAATTGAGTCAAAATCATGCAGAAGATCAAGCTACGAATTTCTAAAACAAAAACAAATTTCTGAATTATTTTCTGCATTTTTATTTGTCCAAGCCTCTTCTAATTGTAGATCCATATGTCAATAATATCATTGGCCAATTAAACCATCCTAGCCATCAATAGATACTTTATATTTTATTTTCAATTATTTATTTAAATAGAATTTGATTGGATTTATTTTAAATGCCATAAATGATATTATTAATTGCATCTTAATTTATTTTCATTTGTTTGTAGGAAAACGGTGGAAGAAATATGGAGAAAGATATCTCAATCAATGAGAATTCTCTGGCAATTGAAGATTGAAATTTTGAGCAAATAAAATTGGATTGGGCAGATTTCTCTTCATCAAACTTTTCTCTCAAGAATTCCTTTGTAAATATTATAAATAGTTGATTGCAAAATGTAATAGTGGGCTGCTCTCCTCTGCAATTTTAGACTTCTAAAAGCACTTCTGTAATAGGAATTTAGAGTTGTAGGATAGAGGAGAGAAAATCTCATATCTACGGATTATTGAGGATTTTTCTTTGTATCTTAAATTATGCATGATGGACAAAGTTTACATTATTGTGGCCTTAGCATTGAAAGAAAAATTTCAAACAATGTAAAGGATGGTTGGAGACTATGGTCAGAGAAATGGATGTAATAAATTGGTATTTCTAATACTACTGTTTCAAATATCAGTTTCATTTTTACGGTAACAGGAATGTGTCATTTTATTCATGTTTGTGACCTCTTGTCAATATGGGTAATTTGTCTCAATGTTGTTATTATGTATCTCTGATCTTATGGATTAAGTTCTGATTTCTGAGTAACTATTTACTCATAAATCTGCCTTACAAAACTGATTTATTGAATGGTAATGTGTTGTGAACTATTTCCTGAGTGTTGTTGGTTTATTATTTCAGTTAATAGGTCTCAATAGGACATGTTTTGGTATCCATAATGTCAGTTAATTGAACTAATTCATTAACTTCATATTCATTATAAACAAGAAATATTTAAAATCCCAATACTTTAAATATCTTACTCTTGGTTGGGTTAGATATATATCTGCATAGTTAAGATAGGATTAAGATTAGTTTATTTTGCTTGCATTGTAGAATAATTTTTCATCTAGAGTAATTTCTACATTCTTTTAAGTCCTCTTCTCAAATAAGAAAAATTTTAGTTGTGGCTTGGCTGAACCCAAATCAGCTTAAGGATCATTCTCTTGCCTGATCAATTAGAAGAAGTGACCTGATATCCTTGTCTATTAGTAGTTAAAGATACATCATAAAACAATAGCGATAGGGAGAAGGTAACTGGACCTAGTTTAACTAGTTGGAGCAGCCACACCAAATGGAAAAGGAGCTGCTCTAAGGTCTGGAGCAGGTGGTTATCCCCTATTGTTGTTGCAATGATTTTCAAGGCATCAACATAGCTAAGGAATACTGCCAAGAAAGGGTGTCAATTATTTGTAGAGTATGTCAAAGAAAATGAGAAATGGACATAAAAACAAAAATTATTGACTTGCGAGTGATTAAATATTTTTGATATGTTTTTGTAGAAGAATTTTGTGTTTACCTACCCATAGAGACAGAGATTTAACCATTGATATAGTACTAGGTGCAACCTTAGTATATAGGGAACTTCATAGAATGAGTATTCCTTAATTATTGGTATTAAAGATGCAATTACAAGAACTACTCAATAAATGCTATATTTCATCCAGTGTATCACCATGGGGGCCTCCTGTGTTATTTGTAAAGAAAAAGGATGGCATATTTATAATGTACATCATGTTAGCACCCTATAATTGAGCCTCTAGGCTGAAAAAAGGTTTATAGGGGTAACCATGAACCTCTTTTGGCTAGAAACTAGCACTTTCGGACCAGAGGGGGTTACCTCACTGGAAATAATGTCAAAATGTAAAAATAATAAGGCTTAAGGACATAAAACCAATGCCATACTTGTAAAATAGAAATAGGAATCAATTATGGTGGTTAACAAACTTAGGAGTAAAATCCATTCGGCATGAAGTCATAATTCAGATCTTACATGAAATTATCAGAGCTTAATGAAGAACTCATAGAAACAGAGACAAGGTAGGCATGACTTCAAATTATTACATTTTTCATAGTATAGTGGTAAAAAGAGCTGTACACTACATTCAAAGCACCTAATTGCAAGTGAGTGTTGAAAATAACTTGGAAGTACACAAAAATATATTCAACCACATGAAATAGAACATGACTAACAGATGAATTGTGAAACATATATCCTTGATCAAATATCAAGAAGAAGAAAAAATTACCATAAAGGAGTGCCTAATCGAAGGTGAATTATAGCATAGTTTTAGAAAGGAAATAAAAGCATTCAGAGCACCAGAAAAGATGAATTCTAAACTACTTATATCTTATTTAGAGGTGAAGACTGAACATTTAAATGGAAAATACAAAGAACAAACATACATAAGAAGGGAAACACGAAACTTTAGATTCACATTGCGATAATCTCTGGTAAAGTGCCAAATGTTATTCACTGATAATTTTATACTCAAAAAATAAAATCACATATACATGCCCCTTTTCTCCCAATTCCAACCCTTTTTTCATATCTTATTCTTCTTAAATATAATTAGGAATATTTTCTCACATGAAAAATAAGGGACGAGATACAATGTATCTCCTATTGGCTAAGAAGATCAAGATACAATTAACCTTGGAAACATCATATTATGAGTTTCACAAGAAAATTAGCAACATCAAGCTTTAGAAAATCAAACTTATCCATATATCTATCCCTATGCTAATCACTATCATAACTATAGAAGGTCCAAAAAGACCAAGATGCAAAAAATAAATCTCGCTAATATAGTTGCGTAGGAGGGCGAAAAACCTCCAAGCTTGACATATATGTAGACTGTTCTCGACAAAAATGAGATACTGATTTTTCTTGAAATAGTCTGTTACTGGTGTTGGACCCCTGAGATATCCTCTTTAACCTTTGTTGACCTCCTAATTGACTGGTCACCACTTGCACAACAGAATTCAAATTTGCATTTTTTTTACATTTCCCACTCCAACGAAATACTGTAGTGCCTTAGCCATCCATGAGACTAACCTTATAACACCTAGAATGCACCAAATATTTCAACCTACCAAAATCTAGACTTTACAAGTTTAATTTCAAAAACATTTCAGAATTCTGTCAGCAAGAAATTGTGGAAAATGGGTCTCCAAGTGACACCTGTAATTTTGAAACTGTAACACCTACCCACAAACTGACAGAGTTATTTTTTATTTTGCCTATTATAGAAGAAAATATATTTATGTTTTGAAATATTCACTTTCTGTTGTTACAAAAATTTGTTGAAAAACAATGATTGAAACAGAAGGAAAATGCAGAATTTTATGTTTTGAAAAATATGCCTCCAAGAGCTTTCCATATCTCCAAAACCATAACAACTGTGATGAAACAGAAGGAGAATTTTGTTACCTTTACTATTCTTTGAAAAAACCACTTTTATTTTCTCTAAATTATTTTTCATTTGGTCAGAACCTACTTTTGAAAATGATAACCCAAACAGTGAATTTTAGAGGAAATTGTGTAGCAAAGTGTAGATGACCTCCATGTTTGATATTGCTGTAGATGGATCTATGCAAGGATGAGCATGTAGATGTATTTGATATGATCTATTGATGATGTATCACCCTTTGAGTTCTTCTCTCCATGGTTTCAAACCTCCAACATGGTTGTTCACAGTTTGCACAGTGGTTGCAGAGTGACTGTGTGGCCTGGAGTTTGCATAGAAGTTGTGCAACAACCTTCTTCCACATGAACTATGAATAATGAATTATGATGATGAATTGTGAATTTAGTGGGTGTAATGGAATTATGATGAGATGTGAATTGAGGTGTGACATAATGATAAAATGTGAATGAAGGGAGTATATGATGGCAAAATGGTGCATGGAAGAAGTATAGGAAGGAGTATATGAAAGGGAATTATGAATTATAAATGGTGAACTATGAATGATGGATTATGAATGGTGGAATGCATACATGATGTAAAACACTAAAAGACACATAAAACTTTAGCAAATGGAACTTGATTGTTAGGTTTTTCACTTCTGATAAATGGAAACCCCATGAAATGACCCCCTTGAAACCTCAATGACTCTACATGAAAATATGACCTTATGACTCTATATGACATGAAAAAATTATAGTGACCTTAGAAAGTTATCTTTAGACTATGAAAACAAAGATTCATAGGCTAAACTGACGGACAAACACCCAAAATGAATATAAAGAGGCAAAGACACTTTGATCAGTAGAGCCTAGGACCCTAACAAATCAATTATCCACAATTAAATAAGATAACCATAAAAAATACCCTTTTCCCCGTATTAATGATTTGTTCAACCAAATAAGAGGGGAAACCATATTCTCAAAAAAAAAAATTAAGGACCAAGAATCATCAATTGAGAATAAAAGATGAAGAAATTCATAAGAGAACTTTTCAAACCAGATATAGTTATTACAAATTTGTAATGTTACCATTTGGCCTTACAAATGCACCAACAACTTTTATATGCTTAATGAACAACATACTTAGTAAGTACCTTGATAAGTTCAAGTTGGTATTTATAGATGGCATTCTTGCGTATTTCATGAATGAATAAGAACATCAGGAACATTTGAGAGTGGTGCTGGAAAGTTTAAGAGAAGGTAAATTTTATGCTAAGTTTAGTAAATGTGAGTTTCTGTAGGAATTTATAGGGTAAGTTCCTCAGACATAACACCAAAGAACACTGCTCACAGATCACAGATCATAGATCAATACACCAATATTCTTGACATGGTAAAAACCATCAAAGATATAAACATTCCACGACCTAAGCCAATGCGGCCACTTCAGGAAATTTATTAATAAAAGAATGAAAATCTACATATGCTTCTCTCATGAATGGTTACCCTACAAATGACCCTCCATGTTATTTAGATAGAGATTGTTAGAGTTAGTCTCATCAGCCCTCCGTCAGCAATCAAAATTTCTCTTTTTCATTTACTTTTTTAGGTGTCTCGCTCGATTCACTTAGTTGAATTCCACTAGGGGCATGCCATAATATGACGAAAGGGTCTTGTCATTCATTACCCCTCATGCCTTGCCCTGTTGGCTCAGGTTTGGTCATCAAAATCATGTTTTAAGGCAACTTACAGTCTTGTTCTAATCTCTTTGTCAATAAAGAGTTATTTAAGGGTTTAGGGTCTTTTTAGGTCTAGGGTTTAATTGATTTAGTCCTCAAAGTGTTCAATATAGCCAGCAGGCTAGAGGGAGGGTCAAAATAAGCTTCATTTTAAATTTTTATCGACAAATTAATTGTTTACAATAAATATGTATTTTTAAAGTTTTCTGTCATGTAGTAATTCAAATGCAGACTCTGGTCATCCTTTTCCAAAGTTCAACGCCACCGTCCTTGCAAAAAAACCAACTAAGAAGCAATCATTTAGCCAAAAATCAACAAGGAAATTTGAAAAATAGAGTTGTATTAAAATGTGAAAAAGTGTCAATGCCAAACATTACGAAGATGGGTTTTGGAGATACAAAAATCAAAGCCATGTCTTTTAAAGATATTTCTATGTCTTCAATGTCATTTGCATCCAAGAAGATCAAAGAAAGTTGAAGTTAGTGGTGAGAGGGCGATTTTGAAAGCCAAGACTGTGTTTAGGGTGCGTGCAGCGCATTAGGTTAGAGCGCGACGCATTGGGCACATTTCCACAGTTATTACCGGAAATAGTGTTCACTCGGAGCTGCTATTCCCACTAAGACTGGTAGCTATCTTAGAAACAAACAAGTAAAGACTACTTTCGCTTTCCTCAATGAAAAATAGATAAGAGTGTAACAAAGGACACCAACCTTAGTCTTGTGCTTGGCTCCTTTCTTGATTCCTCTCCTTCCTGATAGATCTTTGCCGCTTCTTCTTCGTCTGCCCAACTTCAAAGAGCACCTGTGGAATCAAAGTAGCATAGTACTATCAAAGAACAGAGATCTATATTCATAAATAACACAGGACCAGACATGTATTAACCACACAAACGCATGTACAGTGAAATATACAAGAATGTGGAGGAAAACTTGAATAGCTTTATTAATATCAAGAATAGGAAGAGGATTACCACCAATTGTTCTGACCTAGCATCATCCTCCAACAAGAAAGCCATTCTTCACCTCAAGTAAAGATTAGATCACCCAACACTATGAAGTTTCACCAGAAAACCAATAGCACTTCTCTACAATATACAAGATTCCAGCCTTCGGATCTCTGTGATCAGGGATCCATATATAGACGATTGTAGGGGGTGAGTCATCTTCTGGGGTTTATTAGTGTCCTCTCTCTGATAGTTCTTGATTCCACTTGGAGACTGATGATCTCTTAGTCATCCTTGGTCGAAAACAGAGAGGCAAGTGTCAGAGGGGAAGCTTCTAGACGATTCTATGATCTTCCACCTCGCAAACTGTCTCTTCCATTTGTCCATTCTCACCCATCACACCCTACAGAGGGGCCATCCAATATGCATCACACCCTTTACAGTCAGCAGGTGATATGCATCGCACCCTCTGCATTGGGTATTCAGTATGGTCCAGTTTTAAACATTCTGAGCAGTTTTTAGTGGAGAACTTCTGGGAGATGATGTAATCAGCTGACCTTGTTCCTTTAGGTAGTGAAGCAAACCTTTTAGGGAATTAGGGGCCCTCATTTTATGGACATTTATGATTGGGGTTGCAATGCCTAAAAATGTCTATAACAGTTTCCCCCTAAAGCATGAGTTCGTTAATCTTTTGATTTCAGGCGAAATGCTTTATCATGAGGATCCGAAGTTTTTTTTCGAGCTGGGAGGCGACCTTTAATAAGATACAATACAATAAATTATCTTCATAATGTTTTTCATGATCTAGCTGAGGTAGGCATTCCCATGCTCAGCTTTATAAATTCATTTTCATGTCCATAGGACAGACAATCGTCTGTATAGCAGACTGATAATTCGGACTCATCATCCTTTGATCTGGATGATCATCTATTTGGCAATGATGTACATTTGATGTCTTTATATTCTTGAATATCATAGCCCAGATGGATGAAAATAGATCTGGGGTCTTCGAAAGTCGTTCAATCTTCACTCGGAGTACAAGTCGATCCATGTGAAAAAATGTTCTGGAGTCGAACATGGAAAGACATCGCCTGATTACGAACCAATGATGTAAGTTGTTAACAGGTGTGAGAGGAATCAACAATAATGAAAATGACCCTAAAGGTACTACAGTACAATTCGCGTTGTGTGAAAAAGGACTTGGCGTCGAACACCACGCAAAATCTCTCGGTCAAAAGCCATTAATGTAAACCTGTCGCCGAAAGTGAGAAACTTGCCATTAAGGCATGAAAGCTTCAAAGTACTAAAAGGGTTGTTCCTAAGTCGACTTCTTGGATAATGAGCTGATGTTGACAAGAAGTGACACATTGTAGGAGGGCCTTAATCAATCCCACATCTACGAAACGGAACGAAGCAAATGATTTTGGAGGTGAAAACGATCTGAAAAAGGACTTGGCGTCGAACACCACGCAAAATCTCTCGGTCAAAAGCCATTAATGTAAACCTGTCACCGAAAGTGAGAAACTTGCCATTAAGGCATGCAAGCTTCAAAGTACTAAAAGGGTTGTTCCTAAGTCGACTTCTTGGATAATGAGCTGATGTTGACAAGAAGTGACACATTGTAGGAGGGCCTTAATCAATCCCACATCTACGAAACAGAACGAAGCAAATGATTTTGGAGGTGAAAACAATCTGATGATACAGGGTTTAGGGTCGCGGTCATGAAAGAATGGAGCGTGAATGTATTGCAATGGGTGAGACACAGGTGAATTCTCTCAGTGACTTCTCTTAAACATATCGGCAACACTGACGATGGATTGGTAGCGTTAACCCCAAATATGGATGGTGTGATGGACCAATGGTGATATGACCAGTGAACAGAACAACCCAACCCGACTTGGATTCGGAGAGAAAGTTTCATGTTCAAGAGCGACTTGCTACCAATAAAGTTTTTTCAAGTTTTCTTCCCAATTTTCACCAGTCATTGCTGACCAGTACCTCTTTATCTTTATGAAGCTTGAGGAGGATAACATTTTCTTGTTCTATAATTCACCCTTCGGGCGAACCTGTTGCTATATTTTAATGAGCCTAGCGACAGTGAAACTTGTTCTCGTCCATTTGGACGAGTTTGTCGCTATTCGACTTTAACGAGTTTAACGACAAAGATAATTCTGTCCTTTTCAAGTTTAGAGATTCTAAAAGGGATGGAAAGGAAACTCCAAAGATTTTTTTTCGTCATATAATCCCTTAAGTCTGGAAAAGCATAAAATAATACGAAAGGGATGAATGTTCCGTAATTTTAACGAGTCGAACAAGACAAGTGCTCGATCTTTTTGTGTAATAATCCCTCAAGTCCAAAAAGATTAAAATCTAGAGGGATAGCACTTCCGATGAATTTAACAAGCCAGAGAGGCTAATCGCTCGGCAATGTTTTCATATTTTATGAGTCAGTTGAAAAGAGCTTAAAGGAGACTTGTTTTTCGAGGAACGAGTGATGATTTCGGGTAAGGTTTGGAATTTTCCAATCACGGGAGTGTCACAAGGATGGCTAATAGAATCACTCTTCACAGATGTTCCTCAAAAGGGTAAACAATCAAATGGAGGCGAATGATCGGCTAAAATCGGAGTGGAGGTGATGATGAGAACACGACCAAGGCTCAAAAGCTAATGATAATGCATTCACAATGGTTATTTACTAGAAAATTGGTTCATTTTTTAATGAGCTTAAACTCTGGGGGAAACATTTGCTCATTGCTTATGTTTATTTTTTAACGAGCTTGAATTCTGCATTAAAACTACTTGTGCGAGTCATATAATAAGGATATCTCATCTAAGATGCCATTTTTTATGGGGCTTGCACCTTTTAAAGCTTTGCCCCAGATCCTTTCTTTATGCAAGCTAGGATTTCCCTCTGCTTGCATGCAAAAAGGTTTGCATGCCCCCAGGTATAGCAAAAAATTCTTAGGTTACCATATGAAAGCTCTCCATTTGCGTCGCAGACAAAATGCTTCCTTGGCGATGTCTACTGAAATAGACAAAGGTGAGTGGTGCAGTTGCCTCTGCTCACATAACTTTGACAAGGGAATCTCATTCCACTCTAATCCCATTTTCCTAAATGGACAGGTCTGTCAGACTAGTCATATATCCTCCGCAGAAACATACTCTATACCAAAGGTTTTCCTGCCGAAATGGACCAGGGTGCATGCCCCCTGGGTTTCAGTCATATCCTCTTGAATCACTCGCGCTCATCAGGTGGACGGACTGAAGATCGATGAGACATTACTTGCATTAAAAGACCATTTAGGGATGGAATTTGACTATTTGCTATGTGTGAACCAAGGAATGACAGTTGGTCTACGAGCTTGACCACTCTGCCTTCGTGCGGAAAACACATTACTCTAAAGAGTGAGGAGACGATGGCTCCCACGCAATAAATATAGTCATGCCCAAGGAGTAGATTATAATCTAGGGGTCGTTAGACTACCATCATGTTCATGTGAATGGTTTTCCTTCTCAAAGTAATGGGCACATTGGGAAGGATCCTCAACGGTCGACTGGTTCCTTTGTCAAAGCCTGCCAGATTTCTCATCTCAGGCAAAACCGATGGCGAACCAAGCACTTTCCAAGCAGTTGAGGAAAGGATACTGACAGAAGCCCCTTCATCTATGATGGTACCAACCATGACCATTTTGTAAGCTTGTACAATGATTCTGAATGGTACACTAGCTAGTACACAGGGTCTGCCTAGTAGATTCCTATTGAAGGAAACAACTGGGTTGCTTGGAGGTGGGACTGAATAGATGGCTGGATACGACTCTGATAAACTTTCTTCCTGCGGTAAAGGAATGGGTAGACTACCCCCAAGTTCATTGGAGTCTGTCTTTATGAAAAGAATTTTAACGGTGTCGTTCTCTTTCTCTTCAGTGACGGTACCATTTGAAGATGAACCTTCTAAAGGCAAGACTGGGTCAACTACCGCCTCGACCTTTTGACTTTCGTTTGGTATGGATTCAGAGGGTTAATTTTCAATGATAGACATTTCGGTCGACCAAATTGGCATGCGAGCTGGATTTTTTACCAGTGGTGGACTCGACAAGAGTTTCTTATATCCAAGAGGGAACCGTAGTGGTGAAGCAGGACGGTCATCCAAAACTCTTTTAGCTTCATCTAGGAAGGGACAACGGTGAACAGCACGATTGCCTTCACACAATTCAGAAGGAAACTTGTGATTCCTTTTCTATCCAGATACTTCACTTTCACTAGTTGATGGTGTTCTTTCAACATGATCATCAGAGGTTGACGACACCGGATTGTGCAAACGAGGAGACTAGTCCCTTAAGATCCGAGGGGTGCAAGGAATATCTTGATGATAGTGGTCCCCTTTGCAAATGACACATGGAGATTTAGGTTTAGATGGTGCGATGTGAGGATTTTCGCTAGACGATGCATGGTTGCCCCCTTTCGCTTTTGGTTCTTTCTTCTTCTTCTCTTTTTTCTCTTTCCGCTTCTTCTTCTTCTCAGATACTTGATCTTTAGCTTTACCAGCTTGATCAAGCAAAGAGGAAGGAGGAAAGGGAGAAACAGACGAAGTAGAAGGCCGGGGGGTAACTCTAGTATCATCTAGTTGCTGACTTGAGTGTTAAGGAATTACGGTATTCTGAACGACAGAGGTAGAGAAGAGCCATACGAGAAAACAAATCGTCAACCTTGGAAGTGACAATGTGGCCATATGGGGTGCACCAACATCTCCCCAACAGGAGAAAGGACTAGGATTTCCTCCAAGGGGAAACCCTTGGTTGGTAGACTCAATTTTCCTCAACCTAAATACCAACGAGGGAACTTGTGATGTTATTCCGATTAAAATAAATTTTAGATGCTTTGACACAACTTGTTTTTTCAATTTTTAAGAGTCGAGAGGAAACAAAAGATGACTCTAGTCGCCTTTGATTTTTAATGAGCCTGAAGTGAAAAGTGCTCAGATGGACCTTTTCTTTTAAGGAGTCTGAAAAGGAATGAAAGAGACTTCTCTGGAAATCTAGGCAGAGGGGATTACCAAACCAATCGCAAAGTTGCAGAATACTTTTTACGGTACGATAGTCAATCTTCCTGAATGTTGTGTTCAGTGCATTGCGATTGATAGGGTGGTAGACACAGGTTCCTAAGGATAAAGGATATAGCCTATTGTGGTGTCCCAATATATACTCGACGGTATGTGGGAGCACAAGTCCGTACTGGCACTTGTCATCTCAGAGTGGAGGAATCACCCAACCGACAATGAAATCAATAGTTACCAGGTTTTACGCCGCCAGAATACGTCTCTAGCCTAGACTTCTAGATGTTGTGCATTAGGTTCAAAAGTATTTTTAGATTCATTAAATTTATTTTATAGTTGATCTTGTTTAAAAATTTGCCTTTCAGGTTCACCGTGTGATGTGTATACGATTCCTAAAATGCATTCTAAGATGATAAACAACTATTTAATCTTCTTTTGGCAATGAAAATCCTAGCTACTAAGGAAAGAAAATTGACAGTCTTTCAACAAAGAGCATAGAGCACACACTAAATGCATTTTCCTAAATCAAACAAGGCAGTCTAAATGCAAATGCACATGCATGTATTTGTTTTCAACCTTCTTAATGTATAAATGACAAGAAGAATGCTAAGTGCAAATCTAAATTATTTTCAAAGCGACAATACTTAACAAATTTCTTTTCAAAATGAAGTGAAGATAAGGGTGACACTTTGTGATTTCGAAATGAAAACTATTTTCGACACTTTAAAAACTACTAATTCAAATCATATACAAGAGTAACAGTACAATCGACTATCAAGAACAATGGGATTCTCTTCTATGATTGAAAACAATGCTTACAACACTTTCAGATTAAGAAACGACAGTTCGACTACACTACTTCTTTGCAAAAGAGAACTGAAAATGGCACACAATACATAAAAACACTTACAGTTCTTTGCATAATAGAGGTGGAATGATGGAAGAGAAGGGGGTTTTCACAAAGATATACTAACCACAAACAGTAAAACTCTTAAATAGAATTGAAAGGAGTGAAGGAAAACCAAAGTCTGAAGGTAAAATTAACATTCCCTGACCATCGCACCTGTCACACAGGGAGTCTAGTATGCATCTCACCTACTGCACATGGGAAGTGCGATGCACACAGATTTCCTTGAAGGGAGGGTGCGATGGTACTAGTGCAAGACTTTTAACCAGTCTTTACTCACAATTTACAGTTCATTTCAGGGATTTATGCCGAGTAAGTGATGTTCAGTAAATGTAAATCACAGGGGTTGATCTAAGGAGGTTACTAGAGCCACCACTTAGGGCAATTATAACGTTTGCAGATTGATTGTTCAATTTACAAACAAAACCCAGAGATAGAATGAAGCAGCATTAATCTACTTTTCATTTGCATAAAAAATGTACTACGAAGGCTAGCTGGCTTGACTTCAGGCTCCAACTGTAAGTTTATAAACCAAACAAAGATAGACTAACAAACAATCTAGAACCAGTGGAGTCGCCATTTTGTTACCGGGAATAGTGTCAACTCGGAGCTACAATTCCCACTAAGATTGGTAGCTATCTTAGAAACAAACAAGTAAAGACTACTTTCGCTTTCCTTTATGAAAAATAGATAAGAGTGGAACAAAGGACACCATCCTTAGTCTTGCGCTTGGTTCCTTGCTTGATTCCTTTGCTTCCTAATAGATCTTTGCCGCTTCTTCTTCGTCTGCCCAGCTTCAAAGAGCACCTGTGGAATCAAAGCAGCATAATAGTATCGAAGAACAAAGATCTATATTCATAAATAACACAGGACCAGACATGTATTAACGACATAAACACATGTACAATCAAATATACAAGAATGTGGAGGAAAACTTGAATAGATTTATTAATATCAAGAATAAAAAGAGGATTACAACCAATTGTTCTGACCCAGCATCATCCTCCAGCAAGAATGCCCTTCTTCACCTCAAGTAAAGCTTAGATCACCCAACACTATGAATTTTCACCAGAAAAACAACAACACTTCTCTGTAAGATACAAGATTCCAACCTCCGGATCTCTGTGACTAGGGATCCATATATAGATGATTGTAGGGGCTGAGTTATATTATGGGGTTTTGATTAGTGTCCTCACTCTGATATTTCTTGATTCCACTTGGAGACTAATGATCTCTTACTCATCCTTGGTCGAAAATAGAGAGGAAAGTGTCAGAGGGGAAGCTTCTGGAAGATCCTATGATCTTCCACCTCGCAAACTGTGTCTGCCATTTTTCCATTCTCGCCAATCACACCCTACAGAGGGGCCATCCGGTATTCATCACACCCTTTACACTTGGAAGGTGATATGCAATGCACCCTCTACACTGGTTATTTAGTATGCTCTAGTTTTGACCATTTCTGAGCAGTTTTTAGTGGAAACATTCTGGGAGATGATGTAATCAATTGACCTTGTTCCTTTAGGTAGTGAATCAACAATTTTAGGGACTTAGGAGCCCTTAGTTTATGGACATTTATGATTGGGTTTCTAGTGCCCAAAAATGTCTATAACAATAGTGCTTTTCTCCACTAGTGCGGCACGTCCACGAGGTGTGACGCACTGGGATTACGCGCGGTGCACAGAACCTCCAAGACAAAAAATCATCATGGCTTCAATAAAAATCAAACCCATCATTCCATTAGACATGTTCATTGCTTGAAACATCCATTGCTATGCCAAGAGATCAAGTGAAATCGGCTCTAGTGTTGGAGGAGCGAATTTTGTGTTTGTGAGCTGAGACTGTGTGTTGAAGGTGCGCATGGCACATTGGAGGAGGTCGCGGCGCACATAGACCGTGTGGCACATTGGGCGCAAATTATTTGTGTAAATTTGCACTGTCATGGGGCATCTAGGAGGCGTGGAGCACTGGGTTTGTGCGCGGTGCAAAGAGCCGACAGGCCAGCTTTATATCACTTTTGTCATCAAAACTCAAAAACACGTCATTTCTTCTGCTCCAAGTAAGTTCAAGAGTTACTTTATTGAATTTAGCTTGTGTTGTGTTGGGTATTTTTTAGAGGGAAGATTTAAAGGTTCAAGGCGTGAGAATATAAACCCTATATATCAAAATCGGCTCCTTTGGGGTTGTGAAATTGGTGTTTTGAAGTTATGATTTTGGTGCCAAGTTCCTTGTCCCACTTGTGATCCCTTTCCCTTCACAATCCTATCATTATAGTTAATCCATTATCCTCTAACCTCCCAAACCACTCATATCCCTACTTCCCATTTTCCCTATCTTAAAATCCTATCATTCCCTATCATTCTCCCTCTTCCATATCACTTGCAAAATCTCTAAATCCCCACATCCCTCAATGTGACTGTTTGCACATTTTAAATTTCACTTCGTAAACTCCATCATCCACTTTTCCCACTATCCCATATTCCTTATAGTCCCTCATTTCCCTTTGGCACATTTGGCAGTGGAAATAAAACACCTATTTCTCTTTGTCAAAACAATCAAACATACACATTGCAGCACCCATGACAGAGATAGATTCATCATATGAGCAAGACAGTCACTCAGCCACTGAGCTTAGTGTGCTGAGAAGGCCTTGAAAAGGTGGTAGACATGTAAGAGAAGAGCCCACTTCCTTGACTCAATTGCAGGCTGGCCTGCTTGCAATGACATGCTTTTAATAAAAGTTATGCTTTCAATATTGTGAGATGATTGCTCAGATCTAGCATCATCCGAAGTTAGTTCAATTGTTTGTTTTGCATCTGCATGATGGTCATGTTACTCTTGCTAGAGTAAACTTCACCTTGACAATGAAAACCATCTCTCTGGCCACCGAGATACCGAATACAGGCGAAGAGTGGAATAAGAGGCAACAGCTGGATAGAGCATATTATGAACCTTACATCAGGCCTAGCTAGTTGAGGCAGCTCAGTAGGGTATTCCCATTCCGGTTTCTGAAGGAATCCTATGCGCCATTGATGAGACTTATTATTAGATACTTCAGTTGTGAGCGCCGCTTCTCACGCCTCTATGCATACCATATCAAGTTATTGATGCATTTTATGAGAGTAAGGTTAATGAAAATTCCATCTTTCATGTGCTCAAACATCAAGAGGGTGACCACTCTTGTGCAAAAGAAGACTCCTGAATAGCAGTACAATAACATTTATCATTATGCGCTCATCAAGATCATTGTTGTACATTAGCTTGGCCTGCAGGGTGTCACATGGGAAGACGTCATTTCCCGTGAGTTCTTCACAGCTTTAGCAACTCATCAGGAGGTTGTCCATGATGTGGGTAAACCTTCACATCAGCATGGAGGATGAGAGGCAGAGACTACTAGTGTGCCGACATATGTCACCTATCAGAGAGGCACGAGGGTATTGTTTGAAGCAGCTCGACGAGTACTATCTCCACCTCGGGTGGAAGGCATCTTGTTGTCTCCATCAACAGCATAGGTACAGGACAGAGGCAAGAGGCCAATGCAGGATGAAGGGACTTCAGGTAAGCGGGACTTTATTCTTTTTCATGATGACGATACAGACATGGGCCCGCAAAATGCACATCTTCGAGAGATCATCTAGGAGTAGCAGACAAAGATCAAAGCCTTTTCCCTCGACTTGGAGAGGGTTAAGTGGACTATGAAATACTTGGAGCAGAGGAACAAATAGCTTGAAGATTAGCAAGCAATCATGGAGTTGAAAAACATTCGGGAGAATCATCAAGCTGCCCAAAGGAGGAGGACTGAGTTCACCTCATTTGGGCAAGAGATTAATGAGGGTCGGGAGTCTTGGCTTGAAAGAATCAACATCCACTTGGAGAGACTGCTGGACAAGGCCGATAGGGATTAAGCATTGTTGAGACACATGCTTTTCCACTACATGGTGCGAAATATGAGTTCCAAAGCACGAATAAGGAATCTAAAGATAAAATTGAATAAGGCAACAAAGAAGCAAAAGAGGCAAAAGGAGCATGACTGTCTTCAGATATTAGCTGAAGCCTCTTTAGCCAAGCTTGACACTTGATAGAGAAGGTCCACCCCAAATTTCAAGAAATTTGGAGAAAATTTTGTCAATTTTGAAAATTTTGCTCTAAAATAAGTTTTTCTGCCCAATGCATAGCGCCAACTGGCACGCGCTTATAATTGGGAGATCTTCTCAAGGAAATCTTTGAATTTCTAAATTTTTTATGAAACATTATGCATGCTCATTGATTACCTAAGGATTTCATCAAGTTTTGGGTTGCCGAAAGGGTCAAAAACACCCTAAAAATGACCTTTCTGCCACCTTTTGCACCCACAGGAAGCAGTCTTGGGAGAATGAAGTTTTGGAGGGGAAAGAACATCCAAATCTAGAAATTTCACTTGGGTTGGAAAGTAGACGGGAAGGTCCTTCCAACAAGCTATCGTCGGCTCAATTTGGACTTCAGGAAGTGCCTCAAAATCAGCCCCAAAGTTGTGTTACGCATAGAGATTCTGGTCGTGGTGCATAGAGGATTTTTGCCTATTTTTCACTGTACAGCTCAGAAATTCGCCCAGTTTTGACTAGTTTTGCTTTTTTATGTAATTATTGATCTATCTTGATGTAACTTGATGAATATGATGTAATTTTGGCACTTATTTACTTCTTCTAGAGGATTCATTCACTAAAAAATGAAAATTTAATGAATGAATCAATTTCCTATCATATAGAGGCAAGTTGTTTGATTGCCCAGATTTTAGTGCTTTGTTTAGAATTGCTTGAAACATCTCCTAGAATGATGAGATCGACCCCTAGAGGCATGGGAATGGGTTGGGCTAGTCTATATCGTGTATTTTCTGAGTCATTGTTAGTGTTGGACACTTGGGATTGCTTGGCACATCATTTTACATTCTATCTCTGCATTTTTGGCAAAGGAAAGACCAGGGTTTTGCAACACTTATTGGGATCCATGTGGCTTTGTGTTTTGATGGTGTTTTTCTCTATGTACTTGTAAGTTCATTGATGGTTATGTGTATCATTTTCCCTTATTTTTTCTTATTAAATTAAACAAATGAGTGATTAAGGTACAATTCACTGGACTGTTGTGCTCTACCTTAAAATTTTGTTTAATTTTCAATGTTTTCATCTGTTTGAGGAGGACTCTTCAGAATCTCTTGCCCTCATTGGCTCCTCACCAGTCTGATCCATCTATATATTCAATTTAAAGCATCAAAATGATTTCCTTCCTTGCCCCAATCAGACCTCTGCAAAAACTGTGCCTCATCCCCCGACCCAAATTTTCCTTTCTCTTTTTCCAACAAAAATCCCCCAAAAAACTCAAATCAATCCATTCACTTCATACCTAACCTAATATTAGTTATTGAATTGGTTATCTCAAGCCCCATCTAATTATTTTGTGCCGAGATTGACCCGAAGAGAGCCCCCTCCTATCCTCGTAGGGCTAGCTACGAGGCTGAGCATGGTTTGATGTTGACCTAGAAGGTTACCTTTCTAGCCTGAGGTAAATCTAGGCTCTAAAAGAGATCATGGACCAATTGGGTGTTAATCCATGAATCAAAGGTCAGTAATACTAAGGAGAGAATGAACCATTAGATCACTTCATGTCTAGAACATATCGTAACCATCATATTGTAAGTTACAAAAGTACATACTAATGAAACACACTTTACCTAACTCTACACTAGACCAATGTATACTTAACTATTTCCTATGTGTCTGAATATCCTAACATCTCCCCTTAAGAAAAACATAGGATAGAATTGAAGGATGAACAAATATGAAACAATAGGAGAAGGAAGGAGGCATTAGAGACTGCCCCCCCAATGACAACTTCCTAAACTCCAAACATAAATCAAAGTTTAGTAAACTTTGCGTTTGTGAGAACCTTTGTAAAGATTTTTGCAACTTGATCATCTGTTGAACAATATTACACTTCAAGAATATGGTCATGAATGAGCTTTTTAATCAAGTGCATGTGCAGTTTAATGTGTTTGTTGCATTCATGTTGGACTAGATCTTTGCATAGCTCAATGGAACTTTTATTATC
Source organism: Pinus taeda (assembly GCA_000404065.3). NCBI lineage: Eukaryota > Viridiplantae > Streptophyta > Pinopsida > Pinales > Pinaceae > Pinus > Pinus taeda. The sequence continues at coordinate 98,300 of APFE030838682.1, forward strand.
ACACCAAAGTGTAGTTGGATGCTGCTGTTGAAAGCCAAACTCTGACACAATCTAATGAATCCACGGGGCTTCCTTACTAGCTTCTACGGCACCAGGATACTCTGCTTCTGCTGAAGAAAGAGAAATGGCACTTTGTTTCTTGCATTCCCATGTAATAGGTACTCAACCAAGAGTGAACACATAACCTACAGTAGACTTCTGATCATCAAGGTTACCAGCCCAATCAGAATTAGTGAAGCCAACCAATAGAGGAGATGCTTCTGCATTTTAATTAATCCCAAACAGAAGTCTACCTCAAACATAATGAAGTATTCTTTTAGTTGCTTTCCAATGACTTTCATGTGGGTTTTGCATGAGCCGCGAAATAAGGCCAACAACAAAGGAAAGGTCAGGATGAGTATGGGTCAGATACATAAATTTTCCTACAAGTTGATGGTATAAGGTAGCATCAACTTCAGGGGAAGTACTAATGACTGAAAGTTTGGCTCTAGACTCAAAGGGAGAAAGGGTTGGCTTACAATCTTCGATGTGAGAATGGTATAGAAGATCGCAAGCATACTTGGACTGGGAAAGGGAAATACCTTCCTTGGATTGCAAGACTTGAAGACCAAGAAAATAATGCAAGTGTCCTAAGCATGTCATTTCAAACTTATTTTTAA
>APFE030838682.1:101031-128569 GCA_000404065.3 Pinus taeda
ATTTATATTTTTATTAATTTACCATACCTCTTTTATAAATATGGTATTTGGCCCATAGGATTCACTTAAATAAGACCTATTCTTGAAAATGGGCGAATGGAAGGTTGTAACTCCTAATTTCAAGGGCTAAATTTACCTTTTTTACCCTCTCCCTTAAAATAAGGTGGGCTATTTGAGGTGATTTGTAAAAATGTACTATGATACAAAATATTCGCCCAATAAAAATTTAAAACCCCTTAATTTCGCCAAAGGACGAACATTCGCCCCTAAAATTATCCTTGGAGGATTGTCATCCTCACTGTCATCATCTGAAGAAGAAATATTTTCAGAGGTAGAAGGGATAGAGAGAGGTGGCACATCCACTGAATGAGGCTCATAGGCTGATATATTTTCAGCAAACTTTACATCTCTTCAAATGTTAAAGTTTTTGGAATTAAGTGGAATAAGTCGATATCCTTTGACATCTTTAGAATATCCAACAAAAATACATTTTTCACTCTTAGGTTCTAAAGCTTTGTGTTTCTCATCTAGAATATGGTCCCATGCTTCACTTCCAAAAACATGAAAGTGACTTACATCTGGTTTAATTGAGCTACATGCTTCTTCTAGAGAGATATTCTTTAAAACCTTAGTAGGAGTGTAATTTACTATGTAATTTTCACAGTTAATTCCTTCTATCAAAAATTAAGACTATGTCCTTTAGATTGAAGCATACAATTAGCCATTTCCTTTAAGGTGTGATTCTTCCTTTTAGCTACACCATTTTGTTGTGGAGTGTATGGAACATTATGTTGCATTTGAATTCCATTCTCAGTGAAAATGTTGATGAATTTTTGTTAACATATTCTCCTCCATTATTAGATTGTAGCTTAAGAATTCGATGTCGAGATTGTTTTTCAACAAAGGCCTTAAAGGCCAAGAACATGTTAGATACTTCACTCTTGAGTTTTAAGAAGTATACCCAAGTGTGTCTGGATAAATCATCAATGAAAGTTACGAAATACTTGTAGCCATAGAATGAAACAACTAGAAGTGGTCCACATAAATCACTACGTACAAGCTATAAAGGGGCTGAGGCATGCCTGGAGGCACATTTTTTAGAATTATCTCGATGATGTTTTTTGAGTACACATCCTGAACAAAAACCATCTTTCCAAGATACCATTGGAATACCTGCCACCATATTTTCTTTACATATATTCTTAAGGGAGCGATAGTTTAAGTTACCAAATAGCTAAAGTTTTCTCACTTCATCATTATAAGCAACAAATATTGAGGGAAGATTTGATGACCCAAACTTGTTAAACTTATACAACCTTGTAGAATCATCGACAATGTCAGTAGCTAAAATCTGTCTAGGATCTCTTCGGTCCTTAATCACAACATAGTGAGGTGAAAATTCAACGATTTTACCTTCACCTGAATGAGTTATATGATATATAGATAGAAGGTTGTAGGATAAGCTTGGAACACATAATACATCATTAAACTCACCATTGTCTAGATGAACACTTTCAGTCCCTACAACACTAAGAGATCTATAATCACCAACATATATATTTATGGTGTTACAATCATTTAAAGAAGAAAACATCGCTTTGTTTTTGGCCATGTGATAAGAAGATCCAGAATCAATGAGTCACTGATGAGAATGAGAAGAATAAGATACATTTAGTGCATAACCAAACCGAGATGCTTGACAACCACATGCAAAAACTACAATTCCTAAAGATGAAGTTGAAGTTGAAGTTGAAGAGTGATCTAAATGGATTGTATGCTTCTTCATTGCTTCTTCCAAGGCTTTCATATTCTTAAATCATTTGGATTCTAAGTGGCCATTTTGATTACAAAAGTGGAAATGTCTATCAGTCTTCTTCCTTTTGTTTCTATTTTCCTTATCATTTTGTTGAAATGATTTTTCATTTTGAGAATGAAATTTCATAGGACCCTTGTTTGGTTTAGGGCCATTATTTTTAGGATACTGCTTCCTAGGATTCTTTCAATTTGGTTGTTGTTGGGTAGATAAGTCTTTCTTAGAAGAGTTTCCATGATTAATAAGACTAAGATATAAGATTTTTTATTGTTCTCTTATTAAAGAATCGCAAAAGGAATCAAAAGAAGGGGGCTTGTAGTCTTGTCCTTGAGAAATACAGGCTTCTCTAGTAGAATGGAAGGTGGAAACAAACACGGAGTAGGCTAGTCCCAACGAAGTAAGAATGGAATAGATAAGGCTACCATCATCTTTATTAACCTTAACACCTTCCAAGAGAATTCTAAGGGTCTTGAACATAGACAAAAAATCTTCAATGGAAGAAACATTATTGGGGTCCAATGTAAGCAACTCATTTTCGAGTTGATGGGCTCTAATTTCATTTTTAACTCAAAAGACTTTAGTGAGTTGTTTCATTGCCTCATTAGGAATATCAAGTTCTGTGATATGGAATCTAAGGTCCAGAGAAACAAACATTTCTATTAACCCATGTGCTTTATCTTGCCTATTTTTCCATTTGGCGGCCATATCTTCATCTTGAGGTTTTGTTTCATGGCCTGGGGCTATTCTGTAAAGACCTTTACTTCTAAGTAAATCCACAATGTAGGACCACCATTGGAAGTAGTTGGTGCTATCAAGAGTAACATGTACTTTCTATTTTAACAAAAAATGAAGCTATAAATGCTAAAACTAAGTCTTCCAATGAAAATACCCCGAAAAATTATGTTGATTAAAAAAAACGGCTTCCAGATGAAGAAGTTATGGCTTTTTGAAGAGAAGTTGTTGAAGATGTCGATGAAGTGCGTGAATGTGAGGAAATGAATGATAATGTTATATTTAAAAAAAATCCCTTCCCCCCCTTTCCAAACATAATCTAATTAGCTTACTTAAAAAGAAAAAGAAAAAAATTATGTGACCCACTTTTTTAAATAAGTGAAAGTCACTTTTACAATGGTACTTTATGAGCTACCCAGTAAATTGTAACTTAAATAAAAGATAAAGAGACTTTAGAATTGTAAGTGACTCAGTTTTTATAATGGGTGAGAAGACTCTTACATAAAGTAACTTTAAAACATAAGTTACATGTGCTTTCTGAAAAAGTAACTCAACAAAAAGAAAGACTTGAACTCAAGACCTCTATTCTCATAAAGTAACTTTGGACCAAGCGAGCTAGTTTAAAAGGTTAGTAATCTTTGGAAAAGAGGAAGTGTTTTTTGACGGCCTCCCGCCGTTTATAAAATATCTCTGGTCAAAATGACCCGCGTCCTGGATGAACTTTATCGTTGACTTAAATGCTTGTACGCTCCTCGATAAAGGGTTTAGGGTTTCTGGAACAGTCTTAACCGGTTACCACCTACGCTTGCTAGCTCTCCTCACACGCAACTCGACTTTTGTCAACCCTACTCCGTCATTTCGTCATTTTCACTGTTTTGCTGCGCCGAAAGCTTGCTCTGTGTCTGTGGGGGAACTCTTGCCCTCTGTTGTTCTGGTTCGAGCGCCAACTGGGTGGTTATCTCTGGTCTTCGATAGCTATGGAAGGTGAGACCTTGGTGGCCTGTAAAGGCACCCTTGGCTTTGCATGATAACAAACCTGTTCACTGTGTTTTTGTCTGGTTATTTTTATGTCGATACTGTTCCAACTCGTTCGATTGATGATTCTGTTTCCGTGACAGGTTTTGTCTCCAAGCTTCTGCGCTTCGACCTTACTGTGCAGGTAAACAATGGTTCTTTGCTAGCCTGTTTTCGTCTTTCTCCTTCAGGTTCTGATCACCCCCACTACTGGTCTTTCAGGGTTTTGTCCTTATGTTGGTATTTGTCTTGGCTTCCATGGCTTCTGGTAAGGTTTCTTACTTCCACTGTTTCTGGTTTTCAACTTCAAATGGTTATATATATTTGTAGAGGTCTCTAACCTGTTCTTGTTTGGTTACAGGTGATTCCAGGTGGTTGACCCCGTTGTTCAAGGTGCTCCTCGCTCCCTGAAAAGCTTTCCCACTCGTCTCTTACCGGTAGCGTCCTTACATGTAGTTGGCTGTAGTTTGCTTATAGTTCTGATTCTGGTTCTATTGTAGTCTGTCCTCGATGCGGAAACAAATGAATAGTTCGGTTGTCTATGTAATTTTTCTTTGGCTCTATTCGTAGTCTCGGCCCTTACTCTTGCAACATTGTCATTTGATTTTTTTGTTCAAACCCTTGCTGGGTTTTTAGTGGCTTCAAGCCCTCGCACTGTATGGCATTTGCTTGGTTATTTTTGTGAGATAATTGTTCAGGGTTTCGAACCCTCCTCCTGTAGCTTTTTTTACTGCTCGGTTATTTGAAACCCTAGGGTTTGTTCAAACCCCTGTCCGCCGGCTCCGTTGGTGACTCTTGCTGTACTTAATTTAGTTTCTAGTTGTACAAATATTGCCCGAAACTTTGTTTCGAGACTCTGGCTTTTTAATGGAAATTCTGTTCGAAAGAAAATGTGAATGTTTGGACTGTGTTAACTTGGTTTACAGTATGTTAATGAAATGATTCGATTACATATGTATTTCTCTCCGGCACTTGCTATATTTATAAATGTAACATGTGGTTTGGTTTCGGGTTACCTGGAAATGCAAATGTATGCCTGAACTCTCATTCTGTTTGACAATGATGTTTTTATACTAGCTCTGCACTGTTCATTAGCTTCACTCCGTCTGTAGGTTATCTGCATTCGCAGCTCTCGTTCTCTTGTCTGTAGGTGATGATTGCATCTTTGTGTTGTTATGTTCTCCTCGTCGGTCCTCTGTTTTGCTATTCCAACTTCAATTGTTACACAGAAACATATTATAATGCATGTAAATTAGTTGTACAGTGATGTTATAATGTGAAATAGAATGATGAAAATATTTAATCTGGAAATGACTGTATATCTTTTTTTCTCTGTTTTGAGGAATCGTTTACAATGATTATCTTTCTGCTTTTATCCTCATGAAGCATAACTATTCTTGGTAGAACTGCCCCAACAGATGGGTAACTATTTATCAGTTCTTAACTGTCCTTAACTAATGTAATGTTTTTAAAGAAACTAATGAACTATCACTTATTTTCCTGTTACTAATTCCTATTAAAAAGTAACAGTGCACAACTTTAATTGTCCTAATCCTATCAACCTTCTGACAAATAAATAAAATGAAACAAGTAAAATAAAGTAACGTAACTGACAAGCCTGACACCTGTCCAGTTAAACATAAATGACTGTGTGTTATTTTCTCTCCCTGAGACTGTCAACCACCTTCTGTCTCCTCAGAGCTGGATGCTCCTGCATCAGGCTCCCGGGGTGGCAAAAAGTCATTGCTCCGTTCCATGAGGTCGTCGACAGAATAGCCTGCTTTCTGTATTTGTGTTGCGTTGAGCCACGAACTGTCCTCTATTGGACGGTTCTTCCATTTTACCAAATACCGCAAATACTCCTTCCTGCGTGTGCGCTTAGCTACCTGTGTGTCCAGAATCCCTTTGATCTCAACGGGTGGTGCCATCGGCATCTGTCTCGTCCACGAATCTCCTTCACATTTGGTGTCCTGCGGTGGCTCTGCTGCTGCATTATCTGCTGAACCTGTGACATAAGGAAACAAATCTGCCATGTTAAAAATAGGGGAAATACCAATCCCTGGTGGCAATTGTAACTCATAGGCTTTCGCAGAAAATTTGCGAATGATCTTGCAGGGCCCGATTTTCTTGAATTTCAGCTTGCTGTACTCTCGTTTTGGAAATCGTTCCTTACATAAGTACGCAAGAACTTCGTCCCCTATATTGAACCGAACTTCCCGACGTTTTGTATCAGCTCGCTGCTTGTACCTCTGACTGCTGTCCTATAATTTCAGTTTAACTTGTTCATGCAAATTGCTCATAGCTTGGGCGAAATCTTCCCCATCAGCGCTCCGTTTCTCAAGTTTCCCCAAGTCTCGTAACTCATGCACTCCTCGCGGATGCATGCCATACAGAATATGGAATGGACTGTACCCGGTGCTACGGTTAGGGGAATCGTTGTATGCGAATTCCGCTTGTGCAAGTACATGGTCCCAAGTCCGGGAATTTTCACCTGTTAGACTTCTAAGCAAATTTCCCAGACTTCGGTTTACTACCTCCGTCTGTCCATCCGTCTGCGGATGATAAGCGGAGCTGAACTGCAACTGGGTATTCAACTTTTTCCACAGAGTTCTCCAAAAATGACCGGTGAACTTTACATCTCTGTCAGAGATAATGGATTGTGGAAGTCCATGCAACCGCACAATCTCTGTAAAGAAAAGATGTGCTATGTAAGTAGCATCGCTGGTTTTCCTGCATGGTACCAAGTGCGCCATCTTCGAAAATCGGTCTACTACAACCATTACTAAATCAAAGCCTCGTTGTGTCTTCGGCAAACCTAGTACAAAATCCATACTAACTGAATCCCATGGTCGACTAGGAATGGGCAATGGCATATAAAGTCCAGTATTCTGACTGTGACCTTTTGCCAATTGACAAATTTTACACCTAGTCACATACCTCTGCACATCCCGCTGCAACTTAGGCCAAAAATAAAAATGTTGCACCTAAGCAATTGTTTTGTCGATACCGAAATGCCTTGCCAGGCCTCCGCTGTGTTTTTCCTATATAATGTTTTCCCACATAGAACAGTTGGGAATACACAACTGCCCTCCTTTAAACAGCAATCCTTCCTGTAGATTATAGTCGAGCCACTTGTTGTCATTTCGTAATAGCGGGTTTTGGCAAGCCTCGTAGGCCTCCATAAACTCGGTGTCGGTCAGATACAGCTCTTTCAAATGTTCAAATCCCAAAATCTGCATCGTGCTTTCCTGTAAAAGCAATGTTCTCCTACTAAGTGCATCTGCTACCTTATTTGATTGCCCACTAATGTGTTTTAGTACAAATGTGAAACTTTGCAAGTACTCAACCAAGCTGCATGCTTATGGTTCAATTTATGCTGCTGCATAATGTACTGTAACACAGAACTATCAGAAAATAAAACAAATTTGTTACCTAACAGATAATGTCGCCAATGTTTCAAAGCTTGCACAATGGCGTAGAACTCCTTGTCATAGGTTGAGTATTTTTGTCTGCTCTCATTTATCTTTTCACTGAAATAAGCAACCGGTCTGTCCTCCTAGCTAAGGACTGCCCCAATGGCCGTACCACTGGCATCGCAACGAACTTGAAAAAGTTTGTTGAAATCCGGTAGTCTTAACACCGGTCTTTCGGTAATCTTCTTCTTCAAGATCTGAAAACTGTGTTTTGCTGCTTCAGTCCAGTGAAATGGCTGATTTATTTTCTTAATCGTATCCAACATTGGTGCACAAATCTCACTAAAATTTCTGATGAACTTCCTGTAAAAACTAGCTAGTCCATGGAAACTTCGAACCTCAAATAAACTTTTTGGAGAAGGCCAGCTAACTATAGTTGTCACCTTTTCTGGGTCCATTTTTAGTTCATTTTCTGCAATGACAAAGCCCAGATACACTAGTTCTCGCTGAAAAAAGGTACACTTCTTCAAATTAATTAACAGCTTATTCTACTGTAACTTCCTCAACACACTGCAAATGTCTGAAATGCTCCTCCTTAGTCTTACTAAAAATCAGAATATCATCCAAGTAAACTATTACAAACTTACCAATAAATTCCTTTAGCACTTCGTTCATCAAACGCATGAACGTGCTGGGAGCGTTGCTCAAACCAAATGGCATCACCAGCCACTCATATAAGCCTTCGTTCGTCTTGAAAGTGGTCCTCCATTCATCTCCTTCCCGAATCCGGATCTGGTGATATCCACTCTTCAAGTCAATCTTCGAAAAATAAGCCGCTCCACTCAAACAATCCATCATATCGTCCATCCTAGGTAAGGGAAACCTGTACCTAACAGTAATTTTGTTAATATCCCTGGAATCCGTACACATTCTCCACTCTCCTCCCTTCTTTGGAGCCAAAACAGTTGGTACTGCACATGGGTTCATGCTCTCTAGAATCAAACCTTTGTCCAACAACTCCTGGACCTGTTTCCTAATTTCTTCATGGTCCTTGGGACTCATGCGGTAAGCTGCTTTATTTGGCAGGCTTTCCCCTGGTATAAAGTCAATGTAGTGACTAATACCTCTCCTTGGTGGCAATTCATCTAGAAGATCATCCACCACAATGTCTCCAAAATCCTGCAGCAACCTTTGAACTTCTTCAGGCAAATCTGAAACCTGTGTATGAAGTACTACTGCCTTTGGTCTCCTTATGACAACAAAATTTATCTCGCTGTCCTCAATCTGTTTTATAAATTCTTTTCCGCCTAACAACAATGCTTTCACTCCACTAGCTTCTGCTGTATTTTCCTCCTTGATGGGTACAAGCATATGCTTGATCCCATCTTTCACAAACTTATAGCAGTTGGTTTTCCCATCATGAACTGCACTTCTGTCAAACTGCCAAGGTCGTCCCAACAGTAAGTGACAGACATCCATTGGCATGACATCGCAAAGGATCTTGTCCTTATACTTACCGATCTTAAACTCCACCTCACACTGTTCATCAACTAATAGTTGATGCCCCTTCTGCAGCCACGACACTTTATAGGGAGTGGGATGTTTTAACTTCTTTAATCCCAGCTTCTCTACAATCTCCACAGCTACCAAATTATCGGTACTCCCACTGTCAATAATCAACTTACAGCACTTACCCCGTGACTTGCAAACAGTGCGAAACAAGGCCTTTCGCTGATCTGGTTCCGCAACTTCTTTTGCTGGTTTTAACAACACTTTATTTAACACCAAGGCTTCGCCTGTTTCTGGTGTATTCTCTACTTCTTGAGGTGTCTCCTCAACGTCCTCCGGCTGAGCAACATAGGTTCCTCTACCACCTACTGGTTCACCTTCAAGACAGTCATATGACTTGTGTCCCATTTTGTGACAATGATAGCACTGGACAGTTCCCCTGCCTCGACCAAATCCTCGCCCTTGCTGAGCTAGCCATCCTTCCCTGGTGCTATTGTCCTTCTCTGTGGTACCAGCAGATTTGGAACTACTGCCCTCGTCATTTGGGCCTGCACCTCTACCTCTGCCATAAACCTTGCCTTTTCCTCTGCCAGAACCACCTCCTCTCTTGGTGTTCTGTTTTTTGTTAATTTTCTCCTCTTCCTTCAGTGCAAACTAATAGGCTTCATCCAACGTTTGAGGTGAAAGGATACCGATTTCATCCAAAATCTCCCCTCTCAAGCCATTTACAAATCTGGCTGTTTTCTCTGAGGTATCTTCCACATACCCTGCTCGCAAATTCAATTTATAAAATTCCTCTGTAAACTCCCTAACAATCATTCCTCTTTGCTTCAAGTTCTGTACCTATCGGTACAACATGATCTGGTAATCCTTCGGCAGGAACTTCTCCTTCAGTTTTGCCTCCATTCTGGTCCACTTCTTGATAAGCTGTTTGTGTAGTCTCCTTCTTTCTACCTAAACGTTGTCCCACCACAAGGACGCATGTCCTTTCAGCTTGGTGGCGGTGAACTTCACTTGTTTGTCCTCATTGGTTTCCTCAAACTCAAAAAATTTATTTACTTCATTCAGGCACTCTAACAACACATCTGTAGACAAACTTCCATCATAAGTAGGTAACTCATGCCTTGGCTTATGACTGGACAACAAAAATGACTTCAACAACATAAGTTCCAGTGTCACTCCTTCGTACTCATCCTCTGGTTCAGCTATGTCTTCATCACTGTCATCTGTTGGGTTTCTTCTTCCCCCAGCCTCCACCACTGCCAATCTTTCACATAAAACTCGAATCTCCTCTCGAAGTCCATCATCTACTACCCTACGGACTACTCGTCCTCTTCCTCTTCCTCTTCCCTTCCTCTTCCTTCACCTTCACCTTCTACCTGTTCCATTAGTTCTAACTCAAGAAACTGGCTCTGATACCACTTATGATTGCCTCCCGCCATTTATAAAATATCTCTGGTCGAAATGACCCGCGTCCTGGATGAACTTTATGGTTGACTTAAATGCTTGTACGCTCCTCGATAAACGATTTAGGGTTTCTGGAACGGTCTTAACCGGTTACCACCTACGCTTTCCAGTTCTCCTCACACGCAACTCAACTTTTTTCAACCCTACTCCGTCATTTCGTCATTTTCACTGTTTTGCTGCGCCAAAAGCTTGCTCTGTGTCTATGGGGGAACTCTTGCCCTCTGTTGTTCTGGTTCGAGCGCCGACTGGGTGGTTATCTCTGGTCTTCGACAGCTATGGAAGGTGAGACCTTGGCGGCCTGTAAAGGCACCCTTGGATCTTCACGATAACAAACATATTCACTGTGTTTTTGTCTGGTTATTTTTATGTCGATATTGTTCCAACTCGTTCGATTGATGATTCCGTTTCCGTGACAGGTTTTGTCTCCAAGCTTCTGCGCTTCGACCTCATTGTGTAGGTAAACAATGGTTCTTTGCTAGCCTGTTTTCATCTTTCTCCTTCACATTCTGATCACCCCCGCTACTGGTCTTTCAGGGTTTTGTCCTTATGTTGGTATTCGTCTCGACTTCCATGGCTTCTAGTAAGGTTTCTTGCTTCCACCGTTTCTGGTTTTCAACTTCAAATGGTTATATATATTTGTACAGGTCTCTAACCTGTTCTTGTTTGGTTACAGGTGATTCCAGGTGGTTGACCCCGTGGTTCAAGGTGCTCCTCAATCCATAACAAGCTTTCCCACTCGTCTCTTACGGGTAGCGTCCTTACATGTAGTTGGCTGTAGTTTGCTTGTAGTTATGATTCTGGTTCTATTGTAGTCCGTCCTCGATGCGGAAACAAATGAATAGTTCAGTTGTCTATGTAATTTTTCTTTGACTCTGTTCGTAGTCTCGGCCCTTACTCCTGCAACATTGTCATTTGATTTTTTTGTTCAAACCCTTGCTGGGTTTTTAGTGGCTTCAAGCCCTCGCACTGTATGGCATTTGCTTGGTTATTTTTGTGAGATAATTGTTCAGGGTTTTGAAACCTCCTCCTGTAGCTTTTTTTACTGCTCGGTTATTTGAAACCCTAGGGTTTGTTCAAACCCCTGTCCGCCGGATCCATTGGTGACTATTGTTGTACTTAATTTAGTTTCTGGTTGTACAAATATTGCCCGAAACTCTGTTTCGAGACTCTAGCTTTTTAATGGAACTTGTGTTCGAAAGAAAATGTGAATGTTTGGACTGTGTTAACTTGGTTTACAGTATGTTAATGAAATGATTCGATTACATATGTATTTCTCTTCGGCACTTGCTATATTTATAAATGTAACATGTGGTTTGGTTTCGGGTTACCTGGAAATGCAAATGTATGCCTGAACTCTCGTTCTGTCTGACAATGATGTTTTTATACTGGCTCTGCACTGTTCGTTAGCCTCACTCCATCTATAGGTTATCTGCATTCACGGCTCTCGTTCTCTTGTGTGTAGGTGATGATTGCATCTCTGTGTTGTTCTGTTCTCCTCTTCGGTCCTCTGTTTTGCTATTCCAACTTCAATTGTTACACAGAAACATATTATAATGCATGTAAATTAGTTGTACAGTGATGATATAATGTGAAATACAATGATGAAAATATTTAATCCGGAAATGACTGTATATCTTTTTTTCTCTGTTTTGAGGAATCCTTTACAATGATTATCTTTCTGCTTTTATCCTCATGAAGCATAACTGTTCTTGGTAGAACTGCCCCAACAGATGGGTAACTGTTTATCAGTTCTTAACTGTCCTTAACTAATGTAATGTTTTTAAAGAAACTAATTAACTATCACTTATTTTCCATGTCCTAATCCTATCAACCTTCTGACAAATAAATAAAATAAAACAAGTAAAATAAAGTAACGTAACTGACAAGCCTGACACCTGTCCAGTTAAACATAAATGACTGTGTGTTCTTGTCTCTCCCTGAGACTGTCAACCACCTTCTGTCTCCTCAGAGCTGGATGCTCCTGCATCAGGCTCCCGGGGTGGCAAAAATTCATGGCTCCGTTCCATGAGGTCATCAACAGAATAGCCTGCTTTCTGTATTTGCGTCGCGTTAAGCCACGAACTGTCCTCTATTGGACTGTTCTTCCATTTTACCAAATCATTAAAATGACGTAGCTAGGGATACCAAAAACATTTTTTGTGAAACGAAAGGGGTTCCTCATTGGATAAAATGCTCCTAATGCAATAGAGCAGTCCTCTGGGCCCGAAAGTAGTCAGAAACAATAGATCTAGGAAATGACAGTCGGATGCAGTTTTACGGGCTTCATATTTGGATCACCAATGGATGTGGCCCTCAAATAGCTCTAATACCATGTAGGAATTTACAGGGTAAGTTCCTCAGACAAAACACCAAAGCAAACCACTCAAAAACATATCACAGATCAATACACCAATATTCTTCATGTAGTTAAAACCCTCAAAGAGAGGAACTGTCCATGGCCTCAGCCAACGCGGCCACTTCAGGCATTTTACTAATAAAAGAATGAAAATTTACATAAGCTTCTCTCATGAAAGGTTACCCTAGAAATGACCCTCCATGCTCTATAAATATAAATCATGGAAAAATTAGGTGTTAAGCCATGGATGAAGTGTTAGTAATACCGAGGAGAGAATGAACCATCGGATCACTTCATGTCTAGAACATATCATGACCATAGGATTGTAAGTTACAAAAGTACATAGTAAAGAAACACACTTTACCTAACTCTACACTAGACCAGGATATACTTAACTATTTCCTATGTGTCAGAATATCCTAAGAGTTTCGTAAGCACATAATATAATATTTGGGCAATGTCATTTGAGAAGAGGGATTTTTTGTTGATCCTGATAAGGTCTGGGATATTTTGAATTTGCTCCAATCTAAGGATTTTTTTGTTTTCCTCTCCTTTATGGGAATTACAGGTTATTATCGAAGATTTATTGAAGGGATGTCTAGGGTGGCCTACCCTATTGCCTCCTTACAAAAGAAAGGACTAAACTTTCAGTTGAAAACCAAGTGGCAAGGATTTTTTTACAGACTAAGACATTTCCTGACAATGGCCCCTATACTCAAAATTTCATAACTAGAAAAGGAATTTTTTTTATGCATTGATGCTTGTTTGGAAGGGTTAGAAGGAGCCTTATTGCAGGAAAATTGAGTAGTGGCCTATGAGTTTGGGAAGCTAAAATCACATGAAAAGAAATATGAAATATATGATTTAGAGCTAGATGTTGTAATACATTATTTAAATATGTGGAGACACTAGCCATTAGGAAAAAAATTCACCTTAGTAATAGATCATATTAGCTTGAAATATTTTTCAGCCAAATTGATCTTAATGCTAGACAAGCTAGGTGGACAACCTTTCTTAGTGAATTTGAATTCGATATCAAATATATTGAAGGGAAAGAAAATAAAATAGTAGATTCCTTAAGTATACATTCAAATCCCCTAATGCCAATAACTTTTAGTAGTATTGACATATTTTATGGAGAAAATTAGAAAGTCAAAACATCAGGATCACAACTATCTAGAAATTCAACAAAAAATGTCACATACAATAATTCCACATTATATTGAAAACTCAGAAAAGTTGCTAACCTACATAAATAGATTATATGTTCAAATGTAATTGTTCTAAAAAAACAATTTTGGACTCATATCATAAGAAATCATATGTTGGACACACAAGATATCAAAAGATGATAACTGCATTGAGGAAGGAATTTTACTTGGCTGGCATGAAAAAGTAAGTACCAGAATACGTGTCCAAATGCTTGTAATGTCAGTATGTGAAGGTGGAGCACCAACACCTAGCAAGACTATTAAACCCACTACCCATTCCAGAATGGAAATGGGAAGTGATATCTTTGGACTTTATTACAGGTCTACTAAAACAAAGACGACAACATGAATCCATCATAGAGATTGTGGACACCTTTAGTAAAGAAGCATGTTTTATACCTCTATAGTCTACCTATGGAACAAATTATATTGCACAGATTTTTATGAAGGATATTTTCTGATTGCACAAAATACCAAAAATGATAGTGCGAGACAGGGATGCTAAATTCACTTCCAAATTCTAGAAAGCTTTATTTGGATGCATGTGAACACAATTAAACTTTAGCACTACATTCCACCCCTAAACAGATAGGTAGATGGGGAGAACAAATAATATTTTATAGGACATGCCAAGAATTTATGTCATGGACATACCTGTTAAATGGCGAGATTTCCTACATGTAGCAGACATTGCCTACAATAATAGTTATCGAGCCTCAATAAAAATGAGTCCCTTTGAATCCTTATATGGTAGAAAATGTTACATACCTCTCATTTGGAGTCATCCATAAGGCATGCTAACATTTGGACAAGATGCATTACAATAAATGGAATAGGTAGTGCACAAAATTAGACCAAACCTAAAAACTGCACAAGATAAACAAAAATTTTATGCTAATAAAAATAGAATTCACAAAGAATTTAAGGTTGGAGATTATGTGCACTTAATATTTAAACCAAGGAAAAGCACCTTAAGGGTAAGAAATTGTACCAAATTGGCCCCACAGTTTTGTGGGACTTTTAATATTTTGGACAATGTTGGGCCAATAGACTGTCAGTTGACATTGCCCAGCCATATAAAAGTAGACAATGCTTTTCATGCATCTTTGTTAAAAATATATGTCCATGATAATTATCACATAATTGCTTGGAATTTGATACACATGGAACGAGAAGGAGACCTTCTGGCAGAGACACTTCGCATGTTATATTGGAGAGAGTTCTTTCTCTAGAATCGAGCCATCGCTCAGGATAAAGTGTAATGAAAGAAACTTACACCTGCAAGAGGCATTTCGAAGAGTACTCCGAAAGGGAAGAAATTGGTCAATGAATACAGGAAAATGTTAAATAAAAATGGGGGAAGATGCAATACCCCTTTATTCTTTATGAGTTTCTATTTTTAGACTACAATATTTGGAGGTTTGCGGCTAACGAAGCCATGTTGAATTTGTAAAATAGTAGGATCAAATAAAAATTAATGTAATGTGACTTAAATATTATTATTAATAAATAAACTATTGGAAATTACTAAGAGTAGAGAACATGATTGAAAAGATTCTCTCCAATTATAAACAATTGTGAAGAGATAAACTCAAGTTGTTCCTTCACTACAAAATTTCCTAAAATTCCTAGGAGAAATAATTTGGAAAAAATATAGATCTCTCATGATGAGATAAAAATATCATAATAAACAACTTAGTAGAGAAAGTTACTAATTTGGGGTGAAATAAAGTAATCAGGAAAAAAAAACAGGCTTTAAAGGAAAATGGAAAACAATGTTTTTCAAAGAAAAAAAAAACATAAAGGATTACGCAGTGCGTTAGCAAACCCAACAAGGTGAGACACTGACAAAATTCTATTGGGAAGTGAACCTATAAAAAAAACCATGCAAGAACAAATGAGGTTGTTGATTCCGATGGTAGGAAAATCTTAATTCCAAGGGAACTAATAGATTCAGTTCGTGGTCACGAGGAGTGTACTCATTTTTGAAGTAATTGTCTCGACAAGAATTTTGGTTATGATTAGATTTTTCTGGAACTAAATAGAATTTTGATTTTGAATTAATATGAAATTAATAAGGGAGTATACCATGTCTTCTCTTGCAAGAAATTGATATATTTTTGTATATATTTCCTATATATATTTGGTACTAGTATAATATGTGAGTATAACTGGATATTGAACAGACAAGAAAAACAGAATATATAGTAAGGATAAGTGGTAATACTTAAGAGGCATATGCTAGAGTTTGTATACTAGTTATATCTGTAAAGAATGAAAATTTAATTTTAATTTATGATAGGTTTGTTATAATTAAACTCAATTGTTATATTTACACAATGGGAACTGGTGTTCTCAACTCATGAGGAAGACAAGTAAATGAATGTAACGAGCCGAGGCTGGAGTGAGCTGAAGTTTCGTATTCCAATAGTATATACATATGGTTAGTGTAATATCCCTCCGTTACTGTAATTTTGTTTTCTTTGTTCAGACTGGGAATGCATAAATTTATTAATGAACAAATAAAAGGGAATTGAAGTACATGGGAATGAAACACTTGAATATGAGATTCTTGTCAAAAAGAAAAACAAAAATCTCATTGGTAAATGAGATTAGGATAATTATTTCATGAGAAGGATTCGAAATTAGATTTTATATAAGATTTAATATATAGGAAAGAAAGATGCTAATCTTAGATAAGCATACACAGGTGAAAAAAAATACCACAAAAAAGGGACCCTCCTAAAAGAAAATTTATCAGGAAAGAAAGGTATCAAATACATACTGAAAACATCAATAGGGGTTTTTGGATACCCAACAATAACATCACAATACGTGGGTGAGCTTAAGGATTATGGTTCAAGATTTGGTGGTGAACGCGTGAGATTCCGAAGTGATATTTTATCGGTGATACTGGTTGGATTATTTCTCCTAAGTTATTTTATCTCTTTTATTTTATTCCACTTCGTTTATGCTCTTTCATGAATAGAAATGAGTAGAAATGACTAGATGTTGTCTAGTTTAATATCAGACCTAAAGTTACTGAGATTGGAAATGGAATTCCACCTGAAGACTAAATTTATGATTCTATAGACATGAACTTAATTTTTTAAGTTAAAATTGAAATTTGTTGTGTGAGAACCTTGACCACCATACTACGGTGCATGCAAGTCTTGGATAGTGAATCCAACTATTAATTAAAAAAGAAAACAAAAAGGATTCTGACATATTTGGTCTTGCATGATTACTCTCAAAGGATGTGAGAAGGAAAATCTAAGTAGTTTATGGAAATTAACATCAAGCACGGATAAGATAGTGTGCATCAATTACTCTGAATTTAAATTCTTAGGTTTTGTAGCAAATTTTCCTAAGGGAAGTTATGTGTGCATTAGGGATGAGTATAAGATAACGGAACAACAAAAAGAGGAATGATTATTAGAATATGGTGTAAAAGGATATGAGGATGACATCCTTGGTGTAATGGAAAGTGTAATCCTGGTGATATTCAATTGCCAAAATATTCATAGTGTTAATACTTAAGTAAGATACGATAATTCAAAGAACAAACTAAATAGATTTCAACCATTTCCTAGTCAAATTTTAGAACTATTTCTAGTAGTGAAACTCGTTTGATACAAGAAGTCATATGCATATTATGAAAATATTTTAGTAATTTTATATTATATATATATATAGATAAATAATATTGAATCCATCTTCCTCTGTGCAACCCAAATTCGAGGAAAACAAAGGAAGTTCAAATGTGCATAGGTGCTTATACCAAAATGAATATTTGAAACTCATATAGATGGCATATATATATCTATCTATATATATAATCTCGATATCGATAGTGAAGCAGTATTTAGTCGACGCAATTGCCATAAGACACATACTGAATGACCCCGATTTAAAGTGGTAAGTTAATAACGAAAAAATAGCTAGAGGATGGGAATTAAACACATATATATGAAATATTCTTGAATTTTCAACTAAGGGATTCATCTATGCCAAACTAAGAAAACAAAACTAAGAGGAACAACGATTTGGAACAACAACGATTTGGAACAAGCCATATTTTTAAGCAGTCTTTGAGCAAGAATATTTATAGTTTATATCTACAAACACGAATATAATAAAATGTCTTAATATATAGAGATGAGATCGACAAGGGCATATCTAGAACAAAATCATAACTATAGATTTCATAAAGGTTGAGTCACAGTTAGAGTGTAAGACGACCTGAATGTTGCATGCTAAATAAACACGTACACAGTCTCTGACATTGAACTTTTTTTAATAATACACATATCAACAAATAGATAATTAGACATTTAAACTTAACAATGGACGCAAGTTAACTTGGAAATTAGACAATAAAGCTTAATCCTTCTTCAAAAATCCGTTAATAAAATAACCTTTGTAGATGGAATAAGTAAAACTACTATGGAAAGTCGATATATATGAAAACTGCAGGCATCAATTTGCACTAAAATAAATATGCTTACAGGCCCGACGCCAAACTAAGTCTTTGTTCCTAAATCCACTATAGTTTCCAGAAAATAAAAAAATAAATAATAAACCAGAATAACTCGCTCTAGAGGAGCAATTAGAAAATGATAAAATCAATAGAACAAGATAATCTTGCCATTAAAAATCACATTCATAGAAATCGTAGAAAGTGGAATAAAACCATTAGGGGTATCGATTTAGATCATAAGACTATAGAATCATCCTTAAATAGGACCGTAAGGAAAAATTTGAATAAACCCACAAAATGCATGAATATAAGACACAATACTACAAGTTCAACATAGAGAAAAGTCTCGCCTTAACAATTTCCCATAAACTCATCTCTAGAGTATAGACACCGAACCTACCTGTAGGAAAGGGAGAGTTGTAACTGGAAGGATCTGTGTTTCTGGGGAAGTGATGGTAAAAAGGAGGGTATTAATATGTCCTCAAATACCTATGGAAAAGGAACATCAAAAAATACATCTATTAAAAAAAAAAACGGTAAGAAAGGTCGTATGAAGAGCCACAGGGTATAACTTAAGCATAAGAAAATATAAATGTTTACCTATGCAATGAAACTATCGTGGAGGGTTTTTCTTCATTGAATGAAGAAGTGAATGCCCAGAAATACCTAAATAAGTTATGCTACCACTAAACATGCTCCAACAAATTAAGAAGAGGAAGAATATTGTGAACAAACATAAATCCTCCATACAAGGAAGAAAAGTATAGTAAACTAAAGGGTGTTTCAATTAGCGGTACCTGGGAAGGTTATGGATGGATGGAGCATCGACAGAACCTATAAACAAAATTTTTGGTAGTTCACTGTGCAAGAACCATGAAGAAAAAAAGAATCCACTTCAAGAGCTAAGTATGCTCTCACTCAACAAGAAGAAAATAGAACCACCGTCAACCGAATGTTGGTTCGACAAAAGATAAGAAATTTCACAATGAGAAGCCATTAAAATAAAAAACAAATGAGATTAACCTTACCTTGGGGATATGAGTAAGTTGGAAATAATTAATTCCTACTTGTCTATGGTTGTAATTTCTTAATTGAGGAGTTTGTTCCTACATAATAGGCATAAGCTAGAATATAGTTTCTCCTAGTTTAATGTGTGACACTACTGTACGTCTAAGATAGCATTCCTATCTTGAGACTATTGATTGTATAAATATGTATGTAATTTCCTCATTCAACAATTAATAAAATATATTGGTTGTAACAATTTTATCTTGGTATCAGAGCCTGTGAGGGCTTGGCCTTCCTGGGCTTGGCCCCTCCTAGGCTGAGGGAAAATAAAAAGTGTAGTATATATTTGTTTGTCCATCATATCTGTTTGAGAGAACCGTAAGGCTGTGGCAGCGAAGACGTGCAGGTTTGATTCTACATAGAATCAGGTGGATGAATCTTACATCCCGGCGTGTGGATCTCCTGGATCCGAGTAACGCAAAAATACATGGAATTGGTTACAATTTCCATATGGCATTTAGCGAGCCGCTCCGAGAGTATTGACTCCTGGAATGCAGAAATATCTGTGATTACAAGGCTTAAAGTTGGGATGTGCTTCAATTCAAACTTCTCAGAGAATCTCAAGCCCGCCGCCATGTATATAAATACGGTTAGGATAATGCAGTCCTCGATAGTGTTGCAGTATTCGTTCCTGTGTTATCAGTCACCATGGGCGCAAAACCCAGCGATAATTTCCATGTTGTGTTGACTGTAGTGGTCGTTGCTTTATATGTGGGAATTAGCGAGGCATACACCGAGACGAGCAACAACCAGAGTTACTCTCTCAGAATAAATCTCATATGCAGAGAATCGCGGCTGAGTCCACTCAGGCAATATCGAAGACTTTCCACTACTGACCTACTGCGCCAAGCAATTGAACGATGCCGTAACCAGGCTGCGGGTGATGTGCAGGCCGTGCATGATCTGTTGTAGAGAGTAAGGATCTGTATGAGGATTTGTTGTGTAAGGATCTCATCGTGAAGGAGGCAGGATCAGATCGGAAGTGGTGTGCTCAGTTTTGGAGGATGAGTGCTTCATCGATGGATCAGCACTATTAATCAATGGAGCATTGTTGTTGCGTGATCCATGGATGTTGTTTGAAAAATCAGGGCTGCTTCAATCAATAGGTCTGGAGTCTGCTGGGAAGCCGAGCGGAGAAGGCGTGTGGTGACTACGTGTTGCGGATCGATGCAAATTGGTGGCTGCCTATGTGAAAGGAGACACGAGAAGAGCAAGATCTGCTGCATAATTGAGCAGATTGTGAAGCAGAAAGCTTTTTTTATGTCTGAGAAAGTCGTTTGGAGGAGACTGCATCAGATTCCAAGAGGTGTGCATCAATCCGACAACGTGTTGGATCTGAATCGCTTGATTGAGGTCGAGAAGGTTTGGTCTTTCCCCTCCTGGTTTGAGGCCAGCACTTCACGGAGCATTCGTGGTTGAGGCCATCACTGCATGAAGCACCCATGGAGGGAGGCAAGGCTTCTTAGTTGAGGCGTGGTGAGTATGGAAATCGTGATCCCACACTACAGGGTGATCCACACACTGCGCAGGAGGAAAAATTGCTTGCCTGGACAATATTCCTGCAATCGCCAAGCTTAAATCCACGGCGAGAGGAGAGAGGTTTGAACGTCTTTGCCACGACAAAACGAGCCGGCTGAACTGCCTTGTTCCCACTCCACCGAAGTACCGCGCTCCCATTCCATGACAGAGAAGCCGCGACGAGGTCTGGTACGGTAATGTCCCACATACTCGTTTGGTGGAAGATAAAGGTGGTCAAAATTGGATTGTTTTAGATAAAGATAAATTCAAATTTTCAGGAGGTGGAACCCAATTCATTCATGGGGCAGATCATTACATAGATCAAATTGCTCAGATGGTTCCTGATGTGGTTTGGGGTGTTCATACCAGGGTTGCTTTGGATGTGGGATGTGGTGTAGCAACCGTTGGTGCCTTTTTGCTTTCTCGAAATGTATCAAAACTTTCCATAGCTCCAAAAGATGTTCATGAAAATCAGATCCAGTTTTCTCTTAACGTGGTGTTCCTGCTATGGTGGCAGCTTTTGCAACACACCGCCTTTTGTATCCCAGTCAGGTTTTTGACATGATTCACTGTTCCCGTTGTCGAATTGAATGGACTAATGATGGGGGTATTTTACTTCTTGAAGTGGATAGGATGTTGAGGGCTGGAGGCTACTTTGCTTGGGCAGCAGAGCCAGTATACAAACATGAGGAGAAGCTACAAGAAGCTTGGAAAGATATGGAGAACCTTACCACAAGGATGAGCTGGGGGATTGTTAAAAAGGATGGGTATATTGCAATTTGGTAGAAGCCTTTGAATAACAGTTGTTATATTAACTGAGTTGTGGGAGTTGAACCTCCATTATGTGATATATGTGATGACCCAGGTGATGTTTGGTATGTGCCACTAAAGGCTTGTATCACCCAATTGCCTGAAAATGGCTATGGACAAAATTTGACGAATTGGCCTGAGCGATTGCATACTCCACCTGAGAGATTGGATTCTACATAGATAGATGCATATCTACCAAAAAAATATATATATATTTTTATTGCAGAAACTGGATAATGGAATATGGTTGTGAAAAGCTACTTACGTGGGCTCGGCTGGAAGCTTCCTCTAGTTTTGCAGACAGAATTGCTTCAAACTGCTTTACAAGTGTAGCAGCTGGATACTTTGTGGTTGTTCCTGATTTCTTTTATGGAGATCTGGTGCTAGGCCATTTTTTTTGCAGCGGATTGTCAATGCATGCGAGCAGTTAGAAGGGGCGAGAAATTGCTGCTGAAGTGCCCCAGCAGGGGCGGCCTGCGACTTGGGGTATGTGTAAAGGAAAATTAGTCCTGGAAATTTGTATACATACTGAGATTCGTGACCTCAATATGAAGTTATTTTGTTAGAATTTGTGACTCTAACGAATGACAGCTTCATGGAAGTTCCAAGAATTTATTTGACAAAGATGCCCAAGATTTGAACTTGGGATAAAGGAGCAATGACAATGTTTATCATGGACAACAAAGTAGATTTTTTGTTTTAGTGTCGTTTGTAGAATAGACTCCCTAGCATATTATTGTAATAGTTATTGTATGTACCAGAAACTCAAATGTTGAATGTAAGCCTCGTAAAGGAATTTGAAAGTTCGTGGTGATCTCAAAACCACTTTGTAATGGTTTGCGGTCAGCCTAAAACTATCTTTTGTCACTGTAATGTGACGGTTGGTGGTGAACTAGAAACCATCTATAGAGTCCTAGTGGCTACAGGATTTTCTCGGTGGTGGCATATTGAAGTTGGTGGATTTGCCCGGTGGTGGTAAATCGGACTTGCCGAGTGGTGACATATTGAAGTTGGTGGATTTGCCCGGTGGCGGTAAATTGGACTTGCCCGGTGGTGGCAGATTGCCTTTGTGGTTGAATCGCCTATGTGGCTTGAGGTGCCTTTGTGGCTGTGTGTACACAGAAGCTTTGTGCTCGTAGGAGCAGGTGGACTGCAGTGACATCTGGCTCAGACTCAGATGATTTTCTCTGAGTAGAAGGGGATTGGCGTTTTTCGCGCTAACAGCAATGCCAGGAAGGCCAACTAGCGCGTATGTTAGGCCATTAGTCGCGCCAATAGGTGCGGGTTTTTTTTAGTTAAGGATCGCGCCAATTCACCTTCGAGGGGATCTGCGGGAAGCCACAACTTCATTTGACGGTTTGCAAGGGGTGCAGGATCATTAAAGTTGCAGATCTATCCAGGAGAGGCAGATCGGATCAATTTTGATTAGATCAATTCTTCGACTGTATTGGGAATGACAAATTTGCAAATTGTGGATCTGTCCGAAGACGAAAAACTGTGTTTTTGGAGGTTTTGTACATGCAATTCATGTGATGATGGTGGATTTGACTATCATGACAAGTAGTCATTAAGGGGGGGAGTTGGAAATAATTAATTCCTACTTGTCTATGGTTGTAATTTCCTAATTGAGGAGTTTGTTCCTACATAATAGGAATAAGCTAGAATATAGTTTCTCCTAGTTTAGTGTGTGGTTGAGAGAATCTTTCAACCACACTACTGTACGTCTAAGATAGCATTCCTATCTTGAGACTATTGATTGTATAAATATGTGTGTAATTTCCTCATTCAACAATTAATAGAATATATTGGTTGTTTTATCTGAGTAAACATTCTTTTGGGGTCACGAGTAACCATCCTAGGGCAAAAAGCATGGAGATACAGTTGGTGCTAAAAGTTGTTAGGTTTTGAAATGTTACCCTTGATGACGAATAAGATTCTCAGTTGTTCTATGTAATAGGTTATTCTCTCGAAGCTAGGGAATTATTATTAGACCAATACACGGATCCTAGGGAACATCTTATCTTGGCTAACAAAGATACAACAAAGAGTAGAGGAATGAACCGTAGTTACTATACAACCGTCCATGATTTTTATGGGTTACAAAGGAACCAAAAACAACAAATTTGAAGGAATGTACACATCCGAGTCCATAAAGAACAAGTTATTTTGTTCCGCAATTGGCATGAGAGATTTTGTTTCATTTTTCTTATCTCTATTCTTCAAATGCACTGATCACAAAGTGATCCTGGCTTCCTTAGGGAGGAGAAACTCAATACTCTATGAATCTAATAGAAAGAATGACTGACATCATTGTATGTGTCGGTATTTTAGGTCTGAATGATATCTATTATAAGCTTAGTATATAAGTAAATGAAATGTTGTCTTTAAGAATCGTTCTTAAGCGGCATTTGTAAACTATACCATAAAAATTGTACTAAACATATTTAGTCTGTACCAAGGGATTGTGATAATTAAAGAATTCTTATTTACATAGACACACTAACTTATTTGTGTATGACTAGGATATGGGAAATAATATTGGGAATCAACAAATGTATCATGATGCTACTTAAATGGTTTTCCATTCCTATGAGATAAATACTATAGTCGTATGACTCGAGAAAATCAACGAAGATGAAACTATCATAGTAACTTGTTCATCTAAATAACACAATGAGTTTCACAGTAAATCTTATAGATTAGGGTACACATAGATGCGTAAGAAGACTTTTCCATGGATTGGTAACATATTAAAGGTATTCTTTAGTTTCAACATATTTAGCCAAGTGTTGAATTTATTCCATGAAAATGTTTCTTACAACAAAGATGAATTACAAAACTTAGAGAATGTGGTAAAAAGAATCATGTTTGATAAGTTAAAGGTTGTCTAATGAGTGCTGAAAGAAACACTCAACTCAGCTCATTAAATTAGTAGCACACACAAATATGAAGTAGTGCACACAGTGTATAAGTAATTTGATCTTTCGTTAACAACTTTCAAAATAATGTTTGTAGAAAAGAGAGCAAGAATCAAATAGAGGATGAAAGGAAATATTGGTATGGGCTTCCTCCAAACTGTGTCTGCCAAAATATGTTTAAAAATTGATTGGCGAGAAATTAAGCTCATGCAACCAATGAAAAAAAAAACATGAAAAATCGAATAGGGAAATATTGTATATCTTTTTCTTGTTAGTAAAAGAAGGAAGAACTACCTAACATAATTAATTAATAAATTAATAAATTTTGATAAAGGATTAGGGTGAGTTTTCTTGGAAAGGTATATATGGGATATAGTGTAAAGAATTTATAACCAATAAAATTGGTTAATAAGAAGAGGCGTTGGGGAATATGGATTAGGGGATTTGAAGAGATCGAGAAGCCTTATCTCAGGGTGCACTCAGCACAAGGTGGAAAAATATTCAATTACAACACACACCAACACGAAGGATATACTAGATAAGTGGTATAAAAGTAGGACAAGATAGAGTATCATCGAAAAATTCTGGTTAATAGATAAAGTAATCAAAAAAATAACATAAAGTAATCACAAAAATAATAAAGTATATTAACCAATTAGAGACTATCAAAATGAGAGTAGTTGAAATAAATGTATTTTAAGAACCCAAGAAACCTAGAAAAACACAGTGGTACTGAGAGAGTGCCGAAATGATAAATAAACTATTAACCTTACCTAGGAATCAATACGGTTAAATGTACCAAAGCAGAAGCTAGGTCCGAAAACATGACGGTTCTTAGATGAAACTGAATAGGCCATGAATAGGGTGAATAAATCCTTGATTGGGAAGCAATATTAACTTTAATAACTTTGTAGAATTAGAAGTTAGTATTGGAGTTCATCAGAAACATCATAAATTAGATGTCTATTGAACGAAAAATGCCTATAAATCGGTGGAATGCAATGATATAAACAAGAAAATTAGGAATCCTAACAGACCCTAAAGTGAAATCTATTGAATGGTGTGGGCCAATTTATGTAACTCAAGGGCATTGGGGAGCGGGGATCGGGCGGCACTTACATTTTCCGCTTAATCATAACGCTAAGATGCATTAAAATACTTTTTAATTACCTATGTGATGCGGTGAATTCCTCAGTTATGTCGTCAAACTTTTATGAGTCTATGGAAGGATATGGAAATAAGTGGCAGAATCAAAAGAATGGACTTGACTCGGTGCACCTTAGAAACAAAACTAGAATAATATAACCGTAATAGTTGATGGGATAATAGGTTGTCTTGCATTTAAGTATGCATGATAGATGTATAGTTGATACAGTAGTATCAAATAATAGCATAATATAAAACGATGAAGGTTTTTTATTAATGATTATTTTCTGTTTGAAGACAATATGAAAGGAAAATGGCAACTCCATATTTTGAAGGTTACATTCAATAACGACCATGTCACTGGGTATAACCATAGATAAATGTACAAAAAGGTTCTATAGTATTGGTGTGATGATATATCAAGGTTACTGACCTTGTTTGGATGCACGTGGATAGTGCTGGGTGCAGATGAAACACATGGAGTACATGCTTAGCAGGTATGAAAAAATTCTAGAACAATAGCATGCAACAAATGAAATAGTATGTGGGCTTCAACGTTGAGAGCCACCAGAAAAAATAAATTCAAGCGGAAACACTTGCTATTGAAGTCACGAAATACAAGAGGTATCTCCTTGCTGTCTTTAGAAAATATGGAAATTCCTTTGATAATATGGAGGATTTAGCAACATGTTAAACTCGTATAAAACTGGTAGAGACATTATGCACACTTGAGAATAAAAAAGAAATTAGGGGTCAGGTCTTAAGAACAAGAACCTGTCCAAATTTAGCACCACAAGTTTGTTGGCCGCTCAGAGTTCTAGATCAAAATGGATTCATGGTTTATTAATTAGTGCTACCTATTCATATTAAATTTTATAACAGTTTTCATGTACTTTTACTTTTAAAAAATATGGTTATGATAACTCTCATATAATTGATTAGAAAATGCTATAGGTGGAAATCCAAAGACACTTTCTGACAGAATCTCTTTGTATCTTGGATTAGAAAGATATTTAGCTCCAGAATGGTGAAAAAGACATGAATTACATTGAAATGCTCATGAAAATAAATAAATTTGTTAATAAACAATTAAAAGGAAATTGAAGTACCTGGGAATGAAACACTTTAATATGAGTTTGTTGCCAAAGAAAGAAAAAAAATCTCATTGGTACATGAGATTAGGATAATTCTTTCATGAGAAAGATTCTAAATAAGCTTTTAGATAAGATTTAATGGATGTGAGAGAAAATCCATTAAATATCTTAGCTGGAGAAGGATTCTCCTCTTGGATAAGCATAAAGTGTTGCAAGGGAGAAAGGGGGCCTTTTATGGAAAACTCTAGGCAAGTGGAAAACAAGAAGAGCAAAGAAGAGGGATGCCACTAAAGTAAAGTTTATCATGAAGGAAAGTTATAAAATACCTATTGAAGGGATCAATAGCGGTCAATGGATACCCTTGCAAGAAAAACTTAGCACGAGGGTGAACTGGAGGATTACAGTTCAAGATTAGGTGGTGAAGGCGTGATATTTCCAAGTATCTTTTGTTGGTGATAATGGTTGGATTATTCCACTAAATCTATCCTCTTATTACTAATAAACATGACTATATGTTGTCTTATATCTTTATTTAAAAGAATGTGAATTTAGATAATTGCTTATTAGACCTGAAGTTACTAAATAGATGTGTGTATCTGAGATGGGAAATGAAATTCCACTTGAAGACTAATTTTATGATTTTATAGACATGCACTTGCTTTGCTTCTTAAAAAAGAATTCTTTTATGAGAACCTTAACCACTTGTTATGCTTCTTAACCTACAAAAGATACCCAAATACAGAATATGCGAAGAAAAGTGACCGAGAACACAGAATGGCAATGACTTTATTATTCAGAGAGAAATGTTCACTTGCCTCTTCGAGTGGGCAACCTCCAATAGAGCAGAGCTCGATTACAAAAATAAGACACGATGCTCCTCGCATGGAGTTACTATCCTTTATATATGACTTCTACGAGTAATACCACGGGTCAATACCGCTTATTACTAATACCATCTATCTAATACTACGGCCCATTTGCAACTAACT
>APFE030838684.1:0-34215 GCA_000404065.3 Pinus taeda
GTAGCGATGGGTTCTCCTCTTTCCCCTATAGTTGCCAACTTATTCGTGGAAGATTTTGAGACCAAAGCTTTGGCCTCTTCTCAATTCTGCCTGAAGCAATGGAAGAGTTTTGTTGATGATACATCCGTCATTTGCCCCATGGTTGTGAGAAATTAGATATGTTTCTCAACCACCTTAATTCTCAATTCGAGTCCATCAAATTCACAATGGAAGTCAAGGTACACAGGTGCCTTCTTTTCCTTGATATTCTCCTCTTTAGGATGGGCGATAGTTTCGTTTCTCACCAAAATTTCCACAAAAAAACACACAGAACAATATCTTCATGCCAGTTCTCATCATTTTTCGGCATAAAAATTAGGAGTTCTTAACACTCTAGTCACCCGTGCTCTCAAGATTTCTGGTGAGAATCACTTAGAAGAAGAAGAATCTCGTCTTCTGAATGTTATTGAAAATAATGGCTATAGTAGGCAACAAGGTCTTAGAGCGTTTCAATGAGCCAATAAAGAGTCCAGAGTTAAACCTGCTCGTGATGATCAAATTCCCAATATGCAACTCCCCTTTATCTAAGGGGCCATTAATAATATTTTTTATATTCTTAAGAAGAATAGAGTTTCTATTGTCTTCATGGAAAATTTTAGGGGCTAATGTTCGCCCAGTGGGCTAATTTTCCATGATTTTTCCACAAAAAGATTCGCTAATTTCCAATTTTTATAAAAGGTGATTTCTGGCCCCAAATTTGTAGAATATAAAAATATTTTACCTTTTAAAAATCGCCAACATATATAGAGACTATATATAAAATCATTATAAATTTGAATAATTTTACAAATATATCAATAAACATTTTATAGTTTGCATATTAGTGATTAATGAGATTCGCCAATGTTTCTAAAATTCAAGAAAAATTTCCATCCTTAAAATTTTCCTTGATTGTCTTCAACCCCCTTAGTACCATTAGAAACTCTCTTAGATCTGTTAAAGACCCGGTCAACCCTGAAGGCATGAAAGGTGTCTACTCTATTCCTTGTTCTTGTGGGATTCCTTACGGATGAAATTGTTCATTCCATCAACCAAAAAATCCATGAACATGCAGTAGACATTAGGCACAATTGTTCTCGTTCCTCTGCTTTAGCCAAACATGTGCTGAAATCCAAGCACCATGTATGCATTCAAGATTCTCGTGTCATCACAAGGGTTGATCACTTCCATCATAGGAAGCTAAGAGAGGCTATTGAGATCGAGAAGCATGCAATCAATCTCGACATAGACGATGGTTGGAAATTAAGTAAGAGATGGATTCCTGTGCTTTCTTAATTTCTTTCCCGCCATATTTGTTTTCCTACATTTTTTTTACTTGAATTTATTTAATTTTGGTTTTTCCTAGCTTTCTTAATTATTCTCAAATAGTTTGATTTTTAATAGCATTTATATAATTAATTTAGAAAGCAAAAAATAATCTGTATTTATATTAATTTAATTCACTGTCAATGAAAAAACAAAAAATGTATTAAAAAATTAAGTAAACATAAAAAAATAATTTGATTATTCTTCTAATAAAAACTAATTGCTAATGACTATTTACTAATAAAACCATTCTTATCTTTTTATTAAATATTAAAATTATAAATTGTCTGAAAATAAGTATAATAAAATTAAATAAATAATAAAATCATTAAGTAACAAAAAATATAATTTTATTAAATATAAATTATTATTTAATTTGATAATTAATTTGAATCTCTATAATAATAAACAAATAAATAAATAATAATTAAATTAATAAATAAATAATAAAATCATTAATCCTAGTAACTAATTCCTGACAGCTAATTGTTAACTAATTCCTAATGAGTAATTTAGAATGGCTAATTCTAGACCCAAATGCATCTCTCTATTTAATCATTTAGAAAGATTGATCTTTTCACCTTTACCCCGAGGATGAACCACATTAGATGGTTCAAAATGTCATCATGATGTGGTTAATCCAAAAACAATCTCATTATCAATGTAAATCACAAAAATCTAAAATCTAATATCTTTAATATTATTATTTTAATATTAATTTTTTTATTAAAAACAAAATAATTAAAAATTATTATAAAAAACAATATATAATTAATATTTATAGTATAAAATTTTAAAATTAAATTAAATGATACATCCATACATAAAAAAAATGCACTCTTTTGAATTTCAATAAAAAAGTGTTTCTTCGTTTTGGAAAAAATATAATAAATATAATTAAAATATTTATTTATTGCATGTTGATTAATAATATTTTAAAAAACTAAATATAAAATTACTTTTATTTCACAATTTAAAATACCGAGAAGCATGCTATTCTGATTTCAATAGATGAACTTGATCTATAATGAATATATAGAATCAATGCACCACGGTTCCATGGCTTCTATGTGAGTGTGTTCAATTAACTCTAAGTTAATTGAAATCTAAATCTAAATCCTTCTATTGCATAAGATTGTTTTCACGAAATGAGTTTGGTGGTAATGTCCAATACCAGTTTCACTAAAATAATTTAGTGGTATTGTAAATTTCATAAACCATTTTGGTAATGTTGTATAATTGAGTGGTATTGTACACTATCGATTTCATAAACCATTTTGGTAATGTTGTATGTTGATTTCATAAATGATTTGGATTTATAAGTATAAATGGGATTTAACTAATTTTTTATATAAATTGTGTAATTTAAATGTTTTTTTTTTTGGTTTTTTCTAAGTATATTATTCAATAAGTTTTACTTTAAATTTTAGATTTGAGTGGTTAAATGTGTATAGATTGAGTGTTATGAGGATTTTCTAAACTCTAAATCCATTTACACATTTAAAAATGTATTTCAAGTAATGAAAAGTGATATCTCCTAAAATTGTATCACCAAATTCCAATAAAAGTGGAAAGAGCATAAAACAGTTTTACTTCACCATACAACTTCATTGTAATACTATTAATTGAAATATAAATAAGAAATTAATTATAACTTGCTTTAGAATTTTAAAGTCTATGAAATGCAGTAGTTGTTTCCCCTCTCTTAATTACGATTTTTCAAGTGTATAAAAATTCTAAAAATGAGTCTATGTGACTCATGTTTCTTCATGCAAATTAATTTCACTATTTCAATAATAATTAATTGTTACACAATTAATTAATGTACACACATATACATACACATAAATCAACTATTACAAATACAATATAGAAGTCCTCTATATTATTTACCAATACAAATACAATTGATCAAATCAACATGAAAAAGAATATTAATTTACATAATTAATAAACAAATATTCATAAATAAATATGCAAGGGTTATCATAAATAGATTATTGAATAGTTGACTAATTGATTTATGAATTCAACTCCTCCTTTGTGTCAACTTGTCGACCCTTCGATAATCCACTATTTAACCACCCTACCAAATCCTATGGGTATTCTTCTTCTCGAAGCACCTTTGAGTTGCAATGTAACTATATAGAAGGTAGAAATATGGAAATAAGAGAAGAGTGAAGCCAATAACCTTGTGGATAAATTCTCCACTTTGCAATACTCATCAATAAACCAAACTCTAAAAAATCACCAATAAAACTTTCTCAAAAATTACAACAATCAACCAACATTAAGGTGTAAACAAGTTTTCTTCTTAGTTCAAACTTTCATATTATAGGTTATGGCTAATGCCATTAGTCCAACTCACACAAATATGTAATTTATTAAATTATCATTTACTTATTATTCAACCACTCATGTGTTACACATATGCACAATTACACAAATAATTTCTTATTTAAAATTGTAAAAGTAATGAATTATGCTCACCCAAGTCCTACATTTGATATTTTGACACTTAGGTGTTTCTTTGAGCTCATTACTTCCTACTTGTGTGAGTACACATGGATTCACAACTATAGTTATTTAATATTTCACTTTAACTTCTCCCAACCTACTTGTCTTTTACCACACTTTTATTGAATTTGAATTTTTCTTCCTCTTTCGTCTCCTTTATTTGTTGGTGAGATAATAGTTGATTGTAGTTAATTTTTTTCCTAAAACTGAAATTATATTACTTCAAAAAAGAGTTGAACTTAAGCTAGAAACATTACATTTACTCTAGTTTTCATATTATATCATTATTATGCATAATTCTACATAATATATTGTATGATATAAAATCCTTTCAAAATAGGAGTTCCAAGTTTTTCTACATGTAGATTGTTTCAAAAATTTACACAAGTTGTAAATAATACAAGAATATATAGAAAAGTAGTCATGGCTAGGCATTGTTTTGAGCTTCCTACCCCTTCATGTGAGGATAATGTTTTTCCTCAATCTCAATTGGCTCTATGTTTTGGTGAAAAACATCATCCTCCATATGTCCTACCTATAAGGAGCTATCAATGTCAAGGTTATTGGACCCAAGAGAGATATAATCCATTGGCTAAGATAGAACAAAGGATTTGAGATGGTTTCATTCAGCCTCAAGGGTACCAATCCTTTTTTTCCATGGGAGAAAGAGATTCATCATATTCATATTATGGGTGGCACTGACCTACTCAAGCTTTGGAAGTTTGGAAGAATTTCCATTAAGGCATTTGTTTTTCCCTAATTTATCTCCTTGTGCCTACAAAACACCTTGCATATTTCCTCCAATTATGGGATGTCCACCCTTTTCCTATTAGGATACATTATGAAAAACAAAACTAAGTTGAAACTCGAGAGGTAATGAAAATACTCAAACCAAATACAACTCAAACAATGAAATTTCCT
This sequence comes from Pinus taeda, assembly GCA_000404065.3. Taxonomy (NCBI): domain Eukaryota; kingdom Viridiplantae; phylum Streptophyta; class Pinopsida; order Pinales; family Pinaceae; genus Pinus; species Pinus taeda. The sequence continues at coordinate 4,783 of APFE030838684.1, forward strand.
TTCTATCTAAAACTGAAAGACCACCAAATGGAAATGCATACTAATATCAACAAAAACACCATCAGAAAAAACTAAAGGAAGGTACCAAGAAGCTAGGGATTGAATGGACAATGCAATGAGAGTTACCTGCATGGAGGCCCCATCTTGACCTAGGGTGATTAAGGTTTAGTTAGTTAATAATTACTTTATTTTTATTTCATGCATGTACATAGAATGTATAATTTTTACTTATAAATTTTAATTAAAATTTCATTTAGGTTTGCCCAAGTGGTTGGGAGGAATGATAGCTATCCCACCCACCCAAGTTCAATAAAATAAGTGGCAAGTTGAGATCTTAATGAATATAATTGTAAAGGATTTGAACCTTGTTGTTAACTAGCCTTGTCCACTAAGGATTCTAAGGTTTACCTTGGGTACACTCCTTAAAATGAGGGGAAATACTCAGGGGTTTTCTCATGGAACATAACCTATAAAAAAACACTTTTAATTAGCAACATGATTCCTCTTTGTTATAAAATACCAATTAATTTGTATGTTCATTCATATTAGTATTCATTTAATTATTTTTTCTCTCTGTGTTAATAATGCATAAACTATATCATCATTTTTCTCTTATTAATTAACATGTTCATATTAAAGAAAGCATATTTTATAGTCTTTAACCATTTTTTTCACTATATTCCTAATAATTTATAACTAATACCTAGTATGTCATTCTTATTCATTCCATTCAAGAGTTACCTTTTAGTTAGTACCACAGGTGTCATGCTTTGCATGCCCTTTAAGCACTCAACTTTCTTGGTGGGGAAATCATGTAACTATTGAGACACAATTAACTCAAATCTTGTTGCTCATGTTGCAAGAGTAATGGTTTCATTATTTTTCACCCCTCAATTGATAGATAAACTATCATGGGTATTCCAATGGAACAATTTTCCACAACAACTGTGATAACACTATTGAAATATTTACTGTGAATGTTAATTCACTTAAAATCTCATATTTTTTATTTATTGTTTTTATGCTTAAATGAATTAGTTTAGCTCAAATGCGAGAAATATATAATATAAATAAATACACACACCATCCACAATAGACACAAATTTTACCTTAGGAACCATTACAGGAGAAAACCCAGCTAGAAGGTGAAGTTGCTCTATTAACTTTTTCTCTAGTATGGAAATATGCAAGTAAAAAGGAAGAGGTGCCTCTATGGAGTTACCTAAGACCTATGGACTATAAGGCTACTATAGAATCTTAACCCCCCGTATTATTCTCTCTAACTCCCCCTCACAATTGTTCTACTCAACAATGAAGCTAAATACAATAGCATAGAATGAAATCCCTACTTCTTCTAACATCGTGGTATTTAACATAGCTTAATAGCGAACTAAGGGTAAAATTTGTATCACAAAACCCTTAACTAGACTTATGATTTTGGACATTCTAAAGTATTTTTGAAATTCCACACATGGATAGCCCCATAAGCATGAGTAATGAGGGATGATAGGGCATCCTCTTGTACCATGGTTGTCAATATGATAGGTCAACTTATGGGAAGCATAACTTTTACATATGAACTCCATTTGACGTGATTCTTGGACCGTTGGAAGTTTATCTAAGTGTATAATAATAAGAAAGGTTTCGGAATTAGCAATAGAAAGCCAAAAAATATTTTGAAATTCCTCAAAATGGCTCTGGAAGGTCTCAGATTGCAATTCTCCAAACTAGGACCTCTCATTAAATGACCCTACATGATTATTCCTCTAATTTTTGCACTATGAAAGCATTGAGATAAATGAAAAATAATATAATGATCTAATATGGATCATCAACTAAACCTCATGAGGGACCAAATGCATGTCCTACCTTCATGACAATGTGAAACCTTTGAGTAAAAGAATCCCTATATTTTCAACCCAAGTCATGAAAAAGGAGTGCTAGTAGGTGGAAAAAAGAATTGTGTACCCTCCTTTTCCTAACAATACCCCACACACTTCTATACAACCCCATTACCCATATGTGGATCAAAGAACATGCATGTTCTCTATGCCTACACACACTAAAATCAATGCATCAAATAATTCCATAATGAAAATCAAAGCATAACATTAATCATATAACATTTTAGGCTATCCTAACTTGATCCAAAGTCTAGTATAATGTTTCCATAATCCCATGTCAATATATACATGTGATTACCTACCACACTAGGAAAACCATTATTAGATACAAGTTAATGTATCCAACATTTTCATTTCACTTTGTCATAACAATGTGAGTTGACAACATTAATTATGTCATATTAATGGATATATAATTCATTCATATTATCATTAACATTTAAATTAACCTATTCAAAATCATAGTTTAAAATTGATTAAGAAAATAAAAGTTTGAGTTCAATCATCAAAGTTGATTTGTAAACTTTCATGGATATTCCATTGGACAATTCGTCAAAAAAAATCTACTAAAATATATTAGAAAATCCAAAATCTACAATATGAGGGTTTATTTCTCCCTAGATTTTTGGATCTGTTAATTTTTTTTTTGTAAGTTGCGGTATTACCATTTCTATATACATACAACCATAGTAAAACTGTACAAAACCTATGACCTCAACCTGCCCCGAAGGGAAACCAGGTCTGTTGGTCACTCATAGAAGCATAGTTTGGGAATGTATACCTGTCAAACTTAACGTAACATACCAGGAACCAAAACAGATCTCTATCTACGTACTGATTTTCAATATCTAGACTTCGACCCATAATGTAATTTCCATACAGATTGATTTTCTAAAGTTTATCACAAAAATTCAAAAAATAACAGAGCAGACAATCAATCTACCCAAATTTCTTGCTTTCTTTCTCCCTCATGCTTTTCCATGGCCAATTCCTTCAGTAAGATGCAGACTTCCTCGATTTTGTTATCCTGGTTTCGCATCATAAGTTGCAGATTAGTCATCTCCTTTGTCATAACCGGCATTCCATGGGCAATCTCCGCCATCTCAATAGCAACCTGCTCCATTACTTTGGCTAGCAGATGTTTCATTACCCAGTACATATGAAGAGCCCGTTTGTACAAGGTCAGGCAGCCACGCGTATTCCCCGGGTCCGGAAGTAGAGTAATCCATTCCACCATTTCTGGGTCTGATGGTTCCTCCAGAATGCTGAATTCCATTGCGTCGATCATCCTCCTAATATCGTTGTCAATCCCTTGAATGTATGCCTTCTCCGCGTCCTTCGCTGCCTGCTACATGGAGCGTCTTCCTTTCTTATGTTGATTCTAGGCCTCAGACTCCGGTTTAGATTGGGGAACCTACCGCGGACGACCACGCCCTCTGCTTCTCCTCCTATTCCCTTGCTTCGACGGTCTGCCCCTGCTGCTCTGTCCAACTTCGAAGGTATCTCTTACCCGACCTTTTCCCTTTCCAATCCCCAGTTCCTTCTCTTCAGAACTGTCGTCTTCCACCTTTATTTGTTCCTGCTCCCCCCGTATTTTCCTCCTTCCTCCCTCCTGCACTGGCCTCTCCCTCCTTCCTCCTTCCGCCATATCGATCGATTGATGATGAAAACTGGGTCGCGCGCCTCTCTGCCACCTTACCCTGCTCCTCGCCACCTTCCCAGACTTCGAATTGTCTGTCGATCGCTTTGCTCTCGCCCTTAAATGGAGTTCGCCAACTAACCTCTGATACGACAGATAATCGCCGCCGATTCTTTCTCCAGTCTTCCTCATGATGTTGCCTACCCCTTGCCTTGGATTGCGGTCTTCCCTGCTCACCGTCGCATCCATCTCCTGGAGTAATGGCGCGTGCTGGTCAGGATATCCCTTCACCGTTTTCATCTGCCCGTACATCTCCACCCCGGTCGGGGATTTGGATCTGTTGATTATTGTTTATTTTGTATGCATCCAAATTATAATTATTCAAATAATAGAGAACAACAAAATAAAAACCCACAAAACATAAGTAACACAAGATATATCATGGGAAACACTTTTGGGAGAAAACCTAGCTGGAAGGTGAGGCTTCTCTGCTCTCTTTCTATGAATAGAAGATGGATGCAATACAAAAATCCTTTCTATGTCCTCTCTCCCTATCCCTCTCAACTACTATACTTGTTTATGGAAAAAAAATTCCTCAAAAAGAATGGAACCCCTTTTCCTCCTAGTGGCCTAGTTATAACACAACCTGATAGTCTACTAGTGGTTAAGTTTGACTCCTTTAACTCTTAATTAGAATTACAATATTGACTCTTATAAAGTATTCTTCATCATGATGATGTGGCTAACCCCTTTTCCATGAGCAGTGAGGGATGATATGGCATCCTCTCAAATTATATTGGTCAAAACAAGAATGTTAAATTTTGAGTGGCTTAAACTTTACATACAAACTCTAATTAAGGAAATTCTTGTTGATTTTTCAAGTGCAATAGATACAAGCATAAACTTCCGAAATATATTATAATTACTTTTAATGATGTAGATATTCTTTTAACACTTCTAGTTTATCATTAAGAAATTACACTTTAGAAATTCAACCATAAATGCACAAGGACCATAGAGATAACAATGCATGAAGAGAACAAAAGATTTACCCTTGGAAAACCCACTAGGGGGAGACCCTAATAACCTTTTCCTTAGATAAATTCTTCATTTCAACAAGATATACACCTAAATATACTAGTCAATATGATGGTTAAATTGAACTACAATGCTATAGACAAACCTGGTCAACTAGCCCTCTTTTCAAGGAAATATTCTGCCCAATAAATTTGGTCCTTTTTTATCTTCCTAGGCCAAAATTCTGCCTCACAGAATCTGCCTAGAAATTTGGCCATGTTGCTAAGAATTTGGCCTTGCTATTGTAACACTCCCCTCCCCACATTTACCCATTTTTACAATCCCTCCGAGTAAATGTGAAGCAAATTGTTACTTGACATGACCCAACATCCTAGTTCCAGTTAACTAAGTTGGGTAAGACTTATTGACCTTCCTCAGGAACCATAGATCACTTAGAGGTTGAACAACCACCCCAGGTGATCAATCCCTAAGCTGGAACCCTTTTTATTTGACCTATACCTATAATCACACCCTTGACATTTCCAGCATGTGGTTATGAAACTCCAAATGCACTCATAAGCCTAGCTGCTAATGGTTATGAGCTAAATTCCTCAATTTAGTGCCTATAGTCCCAAGATTTGAGCCACTTTTATAGGCTAGCCTCCAAACCATTTCCTAGAACTTCTTGTAACTTTCCATAATCATATTTAACATGAAGATAATGCTAATCATTCAAATTTGAATTAAAAACTTGACCTAGACTAACTAGAACACAATAGAAATTTCGTCAAACACATGGTAAACATGTAAGTTATAGGTATTGAAAGCATATCTAAGTGTAAATATATGTACTTTAGCTGGAAATCACCGAGAAGGTCTAATTCCCTCTCAAATCGCTGCAACAACAATTGTTATCCCATGCATTCATCAACCATTCATTAACTTATCAAAGAATAATAAGAGCCATAGCTAGAGCACATCTTAGATCAAGCTTATAACCAAAATATTAACCATGGCATAAAAACCATCAAATCAACATAACAATAGATACAAATTCTCATATATCACAATAGGAAAATAACTGTTATTAACATATGCAAAAGCCAACCAAGTCAAGGACTTCCAAGTACCACCCGACCATAGATTGAGTTGAACCAAATCTTTCTTTTAGCCAACCACTCTCGTTCCATATTCCAAGCATGAATGTAGGATCACATGGGATAAACCAAGACATAAAAAACCAAGGAAATCTATAGATTAAACCACCTCCACCCTCAAACTACTACGATCTTGCCAAAACCAGTCAAGAGATCACAAAACCAAAACAAGTTTGGATGCCTCAGAATTTCTTCACCATAACTTGAGGAATTTATTTGTGTCCACCCATCTGTCGAGGGCTTCCTAGAGAAAACCATCTCCACCCCCAATCCTTGGTAATTTTCTAAGACCATGATCAAGAGCTCAAAATTTTCCAAAAAAATCAAAGTGTCAGAATATTGATAAGCTTAGCTTCAAATCAAAGAGCTAGCCATTTTGAATTCAATGGTGTGAATGCCACTCAAATCTGAGCATGTATGCAGGAGTTAGATAAAGTCAAAGTTTAGGTTTGACTTCAACACGTGGCCGAATTGGATGACATGGAAAAGGTCCCAGTGAATGGGGAAGCACCAAGTGGCAGGTTGTCATTAGGTCCCACATATCACACATCAGAGGAGTTAAGGTAATCACCCCCCGTAGCAGTTAGATTTGCGATGCGATATATCGCAATCACAGATCGACGAAGGGTCAGAATTACAGAATCAACCCCCAACAAAGCTTTAGTGCGATGCGATATATCGCATATCACAATCGCAACCAGTGCAGGTGTTTACAAAGAGGCCTTGGATGAAAGAATTGATTGCGATTTGCGATAGGTTGCTGGACGTGATACTATTATATGTTGTGGTTTATAACTCATCGGGTCTGCCGATCGCCAGATTACATATTTCAATGCGTTAAGTCCCACGTACACAAGACCCCAAGTTATCTATCGATTGTAATGAGCGATAAGTACCAAATGTGATGCTACTATAGGTTTCATTTAATCGTTCATTGGGTCCATCGATATTGTACAAATCACCCACTTTTGTTCATAGGCCTTAAGACCACAGGTTTTCTGTCGATTGCGAGTTGCGACAAAGCTGCAGAACCGTTTCCTTTTCTGCCGGACTAACCACTTTGTATGTGACCACTTAGCCTTAACTGCGAGATAGGCTTGGAAGTTGATGGGACCATTGATTTCGATGGAACTTCCATATTTAAATCCAGGTAATGAACTTAACTAGAAGTAAGCCATATTTGGAGGAGAAAATTGCGGAAAGACTGATAGAAGTCATAACTAAGGCAATTTTGGACCAAATGGGATGAAAAAAGAGGCTAGATAGCCATTTTTGGACATTTTGAACTAATTGGAACAAGTTTCAAGATTAAAGGAGCACTTCTAGATAGGATTTTTGAAAAGTGAAGCCTATGGGTGCCATGGTTAACCATAGTGTTGATTTAGTTTAAGGACGAGTATGAAGATGAGATGACCTTGCAGGGGTCTTCCAGCCTCCATGTGTTTTCTGCAGTAGCCATTACAACAGTGTTGTAGCTTTATTTCTTCTTTTCTCTATATGTTTTTGGAGAAAGAGATTTGTTTAAGTACTTCAAGTGGATTATAGTACTATTTATGCTCTTGGTAGTTGGAGTATGGTGTTTTTATTTGAGAGTACTTAGCTTGCTGATTGCTTCATGAATAACTGTAGGTTGTGATGTGTTTAGAGTGAGATTTCTTTGCAGAAGAATGTTTCCTTGAAGGGGAAACTAGCCACACTTTTTTTCATCACACTTATGTTCTCTTTATTGTTGAATAATTTTGAGCATAATGAGAAGGAGTCATGCCTTTAGAGCTGATCCAAGTAGATGTAGCCTAGGAGGGTTGAACTCCGTTAACAATGGCTAGTGTAATATTGTTGGATGCATGTTTTCATTCAGTGTTTTTGTTTCATTTTTTAAGTTTTCTTCATGAAACTAACTTAAGTAAACACACATAGAATTCATGTTTTTAATTGTTATTTTGGAGTACAAACCTCAAACACATTTTTATATTCTGAATGGGGAATTATCACAACATTACTAATCTACTCCATTTCAGATCAAGTAGGTATCAGAGCATATGTTTTCTTTGTGCAAGGAGGAATTGACTGTTGTTTGCAAGTGAATGTGTTTTGAAGCTCAAGTGAGGAGAATGTTTTGGAAAGGAGAGCAATATTGTTACAATCTCTACCACCAAGTTCTACCTCAAATTGCAATAAAATATTCAAGAAAAGCATGTCCTAAGGAGGAGAACTTGCAAGAATGTAAGAGGATGTGAAGGCGTTTAGAAAGGATTTCTTAAACATGGCAGAAATAGTGAAAATACTCTATGAGCAGAGGAATACCAAATTGCAAGGTGAAAGCTATAGACCTCCAAGAGGAGAATGTTCTCCAAGGGAAGAAGGTAACAAGAATGGTGATAAACCACCATCTTCTCCATAATATTCATGTTTTTCTACAACTCTTATGCATGATGATAGTGTAGAAAGACCCATAGAGAAGGTAGATGGACAAGTTTGTACCTTTTGTCCACATGATGTGGAAGATGAGGTTCTATCAGTGCCCAAATTTAAGGATTTTAAAGAAGAGAGCCAAAGAGTCCAAGAGGAAACATCTAGAATCAAAAGGGAGTTCAAAAACATCTTTGTATGTTAATCAAAAGATGAGGAAAAAAGTAATAATTTACATGCTTCTTCCTTATGCGAAAATGTTGACATAAATTCATTTGCAGCCTTTGAAAAACATAGTTAAGGCATTGGATCCAAGCTCTTTACCAAGATGGGTTACAAGGGAGGAGGCCTTGGAGTAAACCAACAAGGCATTAAAAATCAAATTGAGGCCAAGGAGAGGCCTAAATATGAAGCCTTAGGCTATGTTGCAAAAGAAGAATGGTCTTCTAGCGATAGCTCATGGGTATTGTGTTCCTTTTTCCGTAAGAGAGGAAATGAGGAGGAAAGATGTTGGGATTTGCAAACAGAATTGGTTCCCACTTGGTTCCTCAAGTGTAAGGAGGATTTGAAGTGCAAAACATCTCCAAAGAGAGATGAAAAAGTTGAAGAAGAAGGGAAGCTAAGTTATTCTTGCCATGCAAGTTCCTCACGCAAGAAGCGTAAGCCAAAGGACTCCAGAAAGAGGTATAATCATCCTATTAATTCGAATGCTTTTCATAATGGAAGACAACATGTTGATTTGAATAACATGTTGAGGAATATGTTTCCATGCACCTTTTTCCTTTCATCTAACCATTGTGTAGATAAGTGCGATAAAAGGAAAGAAATCATCAAGAAGATGCTTATGTCTAATGGAGTTGAGATCGTAAAGAGAAAATCTCATCCAAGGTTAAAGGCAACTGAGCCAAGAGGAGCTTAAAAGAACTTTTGTACTCACTGCAATATTAGTGGGCATTGGGTCAAGAACTATTGGAAATTGTTTCCACACCTTCATCCTGGTAAGGGCAAGCAAATAATGCAAGCACCAGAAGAGGAAGCAACAAAAGAAAAAGTGGCTAAAGATGCGACCATCCTTGAAACAACTTTAGAAGAAGAGAAAGTTCAAATAGAGGGTTCATTTACCTGGTTGGGTAAGAAATGGGCAGACTATTTGTCCAGGTGAAGTTTGTAATTTTTTTTTGTACTAGTTGCATATCCCCATAGTTGGGTAATTTGTAAAAGTGATGTTCATAAATAAATCACTTATATGCAACAATGTTTTGTTTAAGCATTACAATGATAGTTTGGTTTGTTGATAGTCAATTTGAATGGAAAATTTGGCTGTCAAGTTTATTCCAATTTGTAAAATGCATTTCTATTTGTAGTTTGAGAAATCATTTTAAAACTATTGTATGAGTAGTTGCAACACATTTAGTATGTTCCAAATGTGTTTAGCACTCAAGTTATACAAGTATTCACTATGTGAGGCTTGTTTTGGTGCATTTTACAAAGTCTTTTAGGATCTTATCCTCGATAAGGATTTTGCAGATGAGCACCTTCAAATTCTTCTTGGAAAAGGATGTTGTTGTGGATGGCCATAGTGACATGGACAAGCTGAGAAGAACATCCTTTTGACCAAAATCCCAACATGATTTTGACAAAAAAAATGTTGAATGAATGGGAAAAATTACCACAAACATGGGTGAAGTGTCCAAGGGTTGTCCATTGTTGAAAGAATGGAATCTAGCAGTCCGCAAAGAGCACTCGCTTCAAAGTAGACAAAAAATGAGTGGAGGCTAGCGCATCTTACAAGTCGGCTCCATCTTGTATAGTAAGAATATGTGCATGAATTGGCAGCATAGCAATTTATCCATCGCGTGGGAAATGTTGAAAGAAGTGAGGAACTATTTCTACTGTTGCAATGAGAGTCACATTTCAATGAACAACTCTTATGTAGACCTTAGAAGACATGAGTGTCATCTTTTCAGAAGATGTCATGAGAGTTTGAGAGTGACCATTAATGGTTGCAGGGGAGTATTTCACTTGGAATGTCCAAATATCATCGATAAAGTTGATGATTTGAAGGTAGCACTTGTCGATCCAATATTTGAAGGCACTTTGAACATGTTGAAGGCATCGACTGCGACAAAGGTGAAATGCGTAGTGGTAACATCATTCCAAACCCAATTCAAGTGGATTTGTTGAATTATGAGTGTTTGTAGTAAGAACCTTAATTAAATCTTTTAGTTCTTTATGGTACTTAGAACACAAACCCCATTATTTGTTCATGATGATATGATGGCAAGAAACAATAAAACATAAAGTGTTTTAAATGGCCATCAAGGGGATTTGTAGCCACTCTAAGGTGATGAGAGAATGAGAGGCATTATGCCTAATTTGTTGTAATGGGTTTTGTAATCATCATTATGTAATCGATTTGAAAGAAGCAAATTTCTGAAACCATCTTAGCAAGTAAATTGCTTCTTTGTAAACTCGATAATGTCAGCTATAGATTCAAGTAATGGCTTCATCATTCAAACTCCGAAGAACATAGGTGAAGGAGACAAAGAATATGTTTCAAAGACATTGCATACAATTGATTAATGATTTGAAACTTTTGGAGACCAAAAGTTTTTCAATGGGGAAGAGTGACCAAGAGCTCAAAATTTGCCAAAAAAAATAAAAGTATTAGAATCTTGATAAGGTTAGCTTCAGATCAAAGAGATCATCATTCTAAATTCAATGGTGCAAACGACACTCAAATCTGAGCTTGTATGCAGGAGTTAGAGAAAGTCAAAGTTCAGGTTTGACTTGGACACATGGCAAGATTGAATGAAATGGAAAAGGTTTCAGTGAATGGGGAAGTGCCAAGTGGTAAGTTTTCATTAGGTCCCACATATCACATATCAGAGGAGTTAAGGTAATTGGCCCCCTGGAGTAGTCAGAGTTGCGATGCGATATATCGCAATCGCAGATCAGCGAAGGGTTAGTGTTATAGAGTCGGCCCTCGGTAGAGCTTAGGTGCGATGCAATATATCGCATATTGCAATTGTAACTGGGGCATTTTTTACAAAGTAGCCATGGAGGTAAGCATTGATTGTGATTTGCAATAGGGAACCAGATGTGATAATGTTATATGTTGTGGTTTATAACTCGTCCGGTCCGCTAGATTGCATATTGTAATGCATTAAGTCTCGCATACAGAAGACCCTAGGTTATTCACCAATTGCAATGAATGATAAGTCCTAGATGATATGCAACAATAGGTTCCATTTAATCATTTGTTGGGTCTGCCGATATTGTAATCGCACAAATCGTCTGCTTTTGTTCACAAACCTTAAGACCATGAGTTTTCCGCCGATTGTGAGTTGCGACAGAGCTGCGGAACCATTTCCTTTTCCGTCGGAATGATTATTTTGTATGTGACCACTCGGCCTTAACTGCAAGATAGGCTTGGAAGTTGGTAGGACCACTGATTTCAGTGGAACTACCAGATTTAACTCTAGATAATGAATTCAATTGATAGTAAGCTAGATTTAGAGGAGAAAATTGTGGAAAGACTGACAAAAGTTATAACTAAGGCAATTTTCAACCAAATAGGATGAAAAAATATGCTAGATAGCCATTTTTGGACATTTTGAACTCATTGGAATAGGTTTCAAGATCAAAGGATCACTTTTGGATAGGATTTTGAAAAGTGAAGCCTATGGGTGCCATGGTCAACCGCAGTGTTGATTCTGTTTAAGGAGGAGTATGAAGATGGAGATGACCTTGTAGGGGTCTTCTAGCCTCCATGTGTTATTTGCAGCAGCCATTACAAAAATTTTGTAGCTTTATTTCTTCTTTTCTCTATATCATGTTTTTGGAGAAAGAGACTTGTTTAAGTACTTCAAGTGGATTGTAGTATTGTTTATGCTCTTGGAAGTTGGAGTATGGGGTCTTGATTTGAGAGTCCTTAGCTTGTTGATTATTTCATGACTAACTGTAGGATTTCATGTGTTTAGAGTGAGATTTCTTTGAAGAAGAATGTTTCCTTGAAGGAGAAACTAGCCACTCTTTTTGTCAGTACACTTATGTACTCTTTACTACTGAAGAATTTTGAGCATAATGAGAAGGGGTCATGCCTTTAGAACTGATCGAAGGAGATGTAGCCTAGGCTGGTGTATTACTATTGGATGCATGTTTCCATTCAGTGTTTTGTTTCATGTTTTAATTTTTCTTCATGAAACTAACTGAAGTAAACACACATAAAATTCATGTTTTTACTTGTTATTTTGGAGTACAAACCTCAAGCATAGTTTTATATTCTGAATGGGGAATTAGCACAACATTACTAATATGCTCCATTTCAGATTAGACCACCTCACCCGGTTCCAAAACCTTCTGGCAATCCAAATCTCAACCAAGAAAAGAATTCCATCACACAATGGTTATCCAGGAAATGACAAGGTAAGGATGAAACCACTATCAAACCTAGAAAAACCCATGTCAATGAAAACAAATTAACCAAATAAACAAATTCATGTACCATGCATTCACACCTCAGCTAGGAAATCACACATGCAACCTGTTACCTACAAGATCTTCTTGTTGAAGCCATTGATAAAACCTTCTCCTTGTGTTGCTTTATTTTCCTTTGCCTTCCTTTTCCTTCCTTTGCTTGCTTGTTTGTTTTCTCCTCTTGGTTCTCCCTCTCTCTTTCTAAACTAATTCGAAAACAAAACTGACAAAAGCCATGAACGGGTTCTTTGAAGCCTTTCTATTATTGATGGCTCCTTTTTATTCATTTTCCTTAATTTTCATCTCATGCAAGTATGTGTCTCTTCACCTTCCTTTTCTCATATTTTCCTTTATTTCTCATAAATAAATGTCAATTATTTCCTCTTTTCAATTTCCAATGCCTTTTCTAATCTCCTTAGCCATTAATAAACTAAAAGTGATGCCCACTATAGTTCTTTGCCAAAAATTCAACTCGAAATACATGTCCCATGACCTTGGTCTTATTTTTCCTTTATTAACCTTCATTAAATGAACTTTTACCTGGGGTTGTTACAAACCCATCCCCCTTAGGGGAACACTGCCTCGATGTTCAATGACATCTATGACCAAAAAATCATTGAAAAGAAAACATACTACCTATGGAGCTTTATAACATAGCTCGTTGCAGTATTTACAATGAACAACTACTGCAAACCATGACCATCATGACATAAATGACAATCATACCGCTTATTATAGATTTATAACACAACCCATTATGGAATCTACATCAATATCCATACACATATACATATACATATACCAAAAAATAATTTTCTTGAATCAACAAATAATCAAGGATATAAAACATGCATCTGATCAGCCATCTCCCATGTAGCTTCATCGAGCCCAAAGTGCTTCCACTTCACTTTAACTTGCTCTATTACTTAGTTTTGGAGCATGAGCTGTTTCCATTGCAATATGCATTGAGGTGCTTGCTAGAATCCTCCCACTAGTTCCACTTGGAATATAGACCAATCAATCACATGATCAACATGCTACACATTTCTCTTAAGTAATGAAACATCAAAAACATCATGGAATTTCACTGTTGTAGGTAGTGCAAGTCCATAGGCCACTAGTCCAATCCTCTCAAGGATCTCAAAAGGGACCAAGGTGCCAACTTGGCACATGATCCAATCCTCAAGGAACTCCTCTTGGGATTGATACACAAGTACACATGCTCCCCAACTTGAAACTCCTTAAATACCATGTGCTAATATGCATAACTCTTCTATCTATCTTGTGTTGCCTTCAAATTAATCTTATGTCTGTCTTGTGTTGCCTCAAAATATTTTTAATAACTTGTATTTCCTATTCCATCTTTGCCAACATTTCTAGACCAATCAATACCTTGTTCACTAGATCACTCCAACTGATAGGACTATTACAACTCTTCCAATAAAGAAACTCAAATGGACTCAACTTCAAAGACTCTTGATACCCATTATTATAAGAAAACTCTACTAGTGGAAGATAATCCTCCCACTTCCTCTGCTGATGCATGACGTACATTCTAAACATGTCCTCAAGAATCCTGTTGACCCTCTCTGTCTATCCATCTGTCTGCGGATGTTAAGTTGTATTGAAATCCAACTCTATCCCCAAACCTACAAATGAATCTTTCTAAAACCTGTAGTGAACTTGAAATCTCTTTCTGATATGATCTTCTTATGAACACCATGCAACCTCATTATCTCCCTGATGAAAATTTGAGCTACCTCATTGCCTGAATTAATAGACTTAATTTCAATCAAGTGAGCTACCTTACTTAACCTATCAACCACAACCACGATGGAATCATGATTCTTTGATTTACTTGAAAAACCTATAATGAAGTTTGTTGACCATTACGTGTCAATGACCCATAGCAGTACACCCCCTTTTTTCGCAAAAGAGATAGCGCTTGATCGATGTGTTCATGCTGTACAACTATCATCATCAGCTTCACTTCCAAGATGTTATGTAAACCCATTCTACATTTATATAATGTAAATAACCTGAGCAGATCTGTGTTGTGTATGTAATTGCCTAGGTAAACCTACTTTTCTGGTGACTATCTACATTCTGGGAGGTTGTTTGTCTCACCGATCCATTCTCGGATGGTTGGCAGAGTTTTCCTTCAGTCTTACCCCAAAGCCGGAATGGATTTTGTCATTGGGATCTTAGGAGAGTCTTAAGTGTTCTAGATTGAGTCTATGTAAAAGTGATTTGGGAATAATCCTAACTATTTGGTTAAGTTATTTTAATACAAATTGCTTGGTCTACTAGATTATATTTGTGTCGCGGAAATGGGTAGTCTGTGAGGGTCTATCACAAATGGGTTTTCCCCCTTGAGATGTAAAAAATATGAAAATTATGATGTAAAGTGTCTTGAGGGTTGGAAAAATAATTTATCCCCTCATAGGTTAATTAATTAAATTTTCTGGCCAAAAATTAATTAAAATCCTAAGCGAGAAATTTAATTAATTCTAGGTCCTAGGTAAATTTAAATTCTCCAAAGGAAAAATTCGTCGGTCCTTAAAATCAAAATTTAAAAAGTCTTGGGACTATGGTAAATTAATTATTTTGCTAAATTTTAAGCCTTTGGTCCCTTGGGGTTAAGTCAAAGTCAAATTTTTGAGGAAATTAACTCAAAACTTTTATTTTTGAGTTAATTAAAATGCATTTAATTGAAAATTTTGAATTTCTTCAAGAATTTAAAATTTCGATGGATGAGATTAAAAGAAATTTTGATCCTCATCAACGGTTGAGATTGTTTTGACGAGGATCACTCGAACTAGCCGTTGGAGGATTTATCTTTAAATATGAGGTCTTTTGTCAGTCCATTCATCTGACCTTTGAGTTGTGTGCTAAGCAAAAAGCTCTCGTGTAATTTTTATTCGGATAATAAAGAAATACTTTGGGGTTAATTTTCTTCGATGTTACTCTTCATGGAAATACTGTAAGATGTATCATTTTGATCATCTCATATTTTCCTCCATTCATTAGCCCGTCAAGTGGCACAACATTTTTTGCTGTCATTGTCGAGGACCAATTTATTGGGCCTTGTCTCTATGACATTCATCCTTCATTTTTCTATCATTAATTTTAGCTGGCAACACCAACTTTTTTTGGCACCGTTGTCGGGGATAGAGTCTTTTTTGTCATTGGTCTGCATGAAATTTTTCTAATCATCTAATATTTCATCATTTCTTATCCCATAAGCACAACATTTCCTAGCATCATTTGATCTTTTCATCACCTTATCTTTCATCATCTCATTAATCGTTTCATTTGCACTTTTAGCACCTGAACATTTTGGTTCATTTCTTATTTGGGTGGAGACTTCACTTATTCATCCATTATTTCTTAGACAAGAAGCCCTCCCTTATATCTAGTTGTTTTTGTCTTTTGGATCCTAGAGATAAATTCATGTTCAAGTGGCGACTCCGCTTCTTTCATTTCTTATAAGAATTTCTACTAGAAGCTCACTTCTTATGGATCTCTTGATTTTCTTGCGTAGGTGTCTCTCTCTAGCATCCATTTGGTCCCTCCTTATCCCTTTAAGCAAGTCATCATGGATGACTTGTTTACCCTATGTCATTCTACTTCCATCACATGTCAGAAGAGGCCATTCATAAATTGCCTTTGTTCTCGGGTGGTGATTCAGTCGCTACTAGAAAGCATCTATCTAGGATTACTCATACAATAATCAGATATTGTAGTTCTTCCCAATAAAGATGTTAAGATGGGTCTATTTTCCTTTTCTTTAGAGGGTGATGCTTTGAATTGGTTTCATAATTGTCCTGAAGATTCTTTCGCGTCTTTACAAGAAATCATCAATGCTTTTAAATATAGATATGGAGATCAAGGTGGTTCACCTTGTGCCCCTAATACTATGCAACAGGATGAAAGTGTTCTTCTAAACGATCCAACTGTCAATGAAATACTTCAAGACAATTATCCATATCAAAATGCGTCATATTGTAGGCATTATGAATGTTCTCATGATGAATCCACTTGTACCATTGCAAGACGAATCCATGATAGTGGAAAAATAGGAACAAGTTGTCAAATCAATGTCGACAATGAAAGGGAAAATGATAAGCATCTTATAGAAGAACTAAAGCATTGGTTAAGACATGCAGTTCAATCAAACACAATTGGTAAAAGATATGGAGCTTAATCAAGAAAAATTTATAACTAATTACGCCAAGGATATGATAACTTTGTACACTCAACTGGAAAAATGTGATGAGGAGATGGAAATCATGAAAATTAAACACTTCTATCACGTCACCATCATAGTAGAAAAGTGTTCTCAGAATATGAAGGCTATGAAGACCGACGTGTAGAGTCATCATGAGAAAGAAATGAGTACTATTCAAGTAAATCATAACACATGATGGAGGCCATGGAAGCAGGTCATGACAAAGAAGGGACTTCCATGCAAAACTATTTACTTGTCACGAGAGAAAAACATGCTAAGGAAATGGAAACCATGAAAGCTAATCATGACAAAGAAATGAACTCTATGCAAAATTACTTGATGACCATAAAGGCAGATAATGACAAAGTAATAAAAGATATGAAAGCTGGTCAGATATGTCTTCAGACTAAGTTATTGACCATGGAGGAAAACCATGCCTAGGAAGTCAGTACTATGAAGGTTGAAAACTCTAGCCAGATGGATGCCATAACAATACAGGTATATAAATTTCAACATCTGTTAGAGGATGAAAGAAACAAGGAAATGTCAATAGATCATAAGCCTCCCTATCTACTGCAGCAAGCTCCATATTATTATGAGGGGGTCATTTGTTCCATTGAAAAGTGTCCAATTGAAGGTGACCCAGATAAAATGGAAATTAATAAGAATCAGGTTGATGCTCACATGGTTAATCCAATAGGCATAAAAGATCAAATTACGACTCATGACACCTATGAGACTGATCCATCATTCTTGACAGGGTAGATGCAGAATGAAGAAAGGCATGCCATGCATATCTTACATACTTCATTTGAGAGTTTTGAAGCATATTATTCCACATCATCAATGATATAACCTGCCACAAAGAAAAAGTGCAAGAGAAAGAGAATGAGAAAGCGGTTTGATGCATCTGATGGCCATGAGAAACTTGATTTTCGGATAGGAAAGAGTCCTACCATTTGCAAGATTGGACATGGCACATCTGAAAAACAACCAACAAATTTTCTTGAAAGAAGACAAATGCTCAGTATGCACTATATTGAACACATCTGATGCCATGGGGCATCTTCGTATTGTATTTCTAACCTTATACCCTGTTATTTTAGTATTTCATTTTGTATTTAGATAGATGTTTTTCATGTTATTAGGATAGTTGATAAAAAAGAACTTATATATTCACTGTGCTTAACGTTATATGCTGATTTTTGGATGGACACTACTTATGTTATATTGTGTGTTGCATGGATGCAGATTTTGGATTCTCACATTCCTCCGTTGCAGCATGTATTGTCCCTTAATAATAAATAATAAATAATAAATAATAAAAATAATAAATAATTAAATAATATAATATATAATATATAAATATTAAAATACAAGAAATAAATAATAAACAATAAATAAAAATAGTAATAGTAAATAAATAAATAAATAATAATGAAATAAAAATAACAATACTAAAGGTCTAAATAAATATAAATGTAAATAAACAAAAAAATAGTAAAAATCAGTAAAGCTATAAAAAAGTAAAAACAAACGAAATAAAACAAGAAAGCAGTAAAAATCAGTAAAGCTATCAAAAAGTAAAAACAAAAGAAATAAAACAAGAAAGCAGTAAAGTTGCATGTTGACACATGGAGTGTGTGCATGTGGTTCCCCTTCCAATGTTTGCTCTATTTAATAGATGGTGAGGAAGATGAGAGGCATTCCATGATTCCATGATTCCATCATCCATTCTCTTGGGAGAATAGTGTTGTGAGACAAAGGATTCCCTAGCAGTAGTACATTGATTGAGGGCTTGGGGGTGGCCAGTTGTAGCAAGATTTTGTGCAATTGAGCCTACAGTTGGGTGGAGAGTCATCCCCAAGACTTTGTTGCAGTTAGCAGAATTCAACAAGCGTTCAACCTCGAAATCACAAGTGAGAAACATCATCACCACAGTTAAGTTGTCTCTACTCATATTTCTGAAATTTGATGTTAATTAGTTAGCTTCAAAGCTTCCAGGTGCATGTCGGACATGGGTTTATTTTTCTCATCACAAGAGATTGAAATGTACGCTGTTTCATGTGGTGGCATAAACCTTGGTTTTATACTTTGACTTTTGTGGCTATATTTCGATTTCTTGGGCATCTTCTTTGATACATAGATCTCTCTGGTTTTTCAATTATCTAGTGTTTTGTTTTTTCAGTTGTTTAACACCATTTTTTGTCAGATATTGGAGATGGGTTTTGAATTGAGTTTTTATTTAATTGAAATGTTTGATTCTATGGGGTTCTTCTAGAATCATCGCATTAAAAAGTGGATGCAAACTCTCATACAATAATATTAATCATAGAAAAATCCCTAGACTCTGCAAGTATTGATGTCTGCTTAATCATCGAAAATCCTATACTTGACCAGTATTGATATCTGCCCCTTTTGGTGTTGATTTTGGCATATTTGCATATATTTGGGTCTTGTTATTTTTCAAATAAATGATTATTTTCTTTTCGTCTGGGGCTAGATTGAGAATGAGTGGAGTGTTCCAGTCCCCGAATCCAGAAGACTTGTATCTTGGGCCAATTCCTATATTGACATTACATCAGTGCACCTCTAATCAATTTTAACTTAATAATATTCGATGGACAAGGGGAGCAGGATGTTCATGTTCCGTATTTCCCGAAACCCTATACCCATACCTTGTTTCGTTCTTGCTTCAGTTTCTGTTAACACAGTCCCGAAGGCGTTGTTGTGTTTGGATTAGTTTTATGTATTAAAGTTCAAGGGTGCCTTAATGTTTAGAATTCCACAGTGGATTATCCAATTATGTTTTGGTAGAACTTATCATATTGTTTTTAGTCATTCTACAATTCCTTCGACTTCGTTTAGTCATTATTTGAACTAACAAGTGGTAGGTATGTATTATAACAACTGTCGTAATGAAATTAAAAGCCCATAATGCGCGTTGTATCTTATCTAATACAATTACATTTATTGGGACTCAGAAAACACTGAACATTGAACTGATGCATCTCGATAGAAACTGTTGGTATTAGTCGGTAAAATTCTTGTCTTGATATTATCTTGTGCTAACAAAGATAAAATGTTTTGAGAGTCTTGTATTGGTGTTTGCTTGGTGTGTATTGAAGCCATTCAGTGTTGCTGTGTGTCGGGGAATGAATTCATTTTATTGTTCGGCTTAATATTTGAAAGAGTTTTGTTTGATTAAATATTTGATTTGCATTAGAATTAATTTATTGTTGTTATTTCATTCTTTGGTTGCATGTATTTTCTTCAACTAAAATAGGTTCTTTAAAATGAGCTTCATGGTGTCTATGTAACTGGTCTCTCATTACTGATGTAGAAACCCAAACAAAGTTTCGTAATTAACTGAGTTAAATAGTTCACCCTTATGATCATTTGAGACTTGGTGCCATTTAACTTTGCAAACAATTTATAGAGGAACGAATAGTTTTACGTAGATGCTAAATAAATGAGCATGAATTTTCCTGAGTTCTCTTTCAGCTGTTAATGCGCATGATGAATGGATAATTAACGTTTAATGGTATGGAATTGTTAACATTGTTCTAATTCAGTAATCCCACTCGCTGATACGATTTACTGGCCCATTAATGGTATCTAAATACACAGAATTGTAGCCTAAGTAGCTGGGCACTAGAAACTATTCAATACACTTTAATTTACATGAGCTCTACGGTTTACATTCTAGGGTAGTTTGTGATAAGTTTATTTATGGAAATATGACTTAAATCTGATGCATTTCACTGTAATGTCTCAGAACCATTTTAATATATCAGCAACAATAAATTAACACATTTGCTGATTTTCGTAAATACTAAACGTAGTTGTTACAATAGTGCTAAGAACCATCGACCTCTAGGTTATTTATTTGAAGGTACACAATAACCAGATACTCAAAATATTTCACTCTACAACACAGAATTTCAATCTATCCTAGCACATATGGGTCATGAATCTGTAGACTTAATATTGTGACGGTCCATCAAATTTATATGTGAATGGTGTGACATATAATTTCAAAAGTCAGTTGGTGAATAAATTTTCTTTTTGGGATTCAAGTACCCTATTAAAACAATAATCATACCTAATAAAATAAAATCTCCGTTCCTATAATGCCACCAATATTCTAAAGCTTTATTTTCACAATCATTTGAATTTCGATTTTATGTTGAGACGACTTTCTAAGTTTTATTTGGATATCATTATTACCTTCCAACTCGTGTTTTCCATGGTATAAATAATATAGTATAATACTATAAAATTAGTGGTTATTGATAATTTATGGTTTAAGTATTGTAATAAATAAATTTGGATGAATGGAAAATAAATTGTGTGTTGAATAGGTTGATGTAACTAATTGCATATTCTAAAATCAGGGTATATTCTAGATTTATTTTAGCTTTTGGCACATGAGTAAGTATAACATTGGAAGTGATGTAAAATTCAACTTGATTAAACACAGGGGAGATCATAGCTCCTAAACGTTGAAGACAAACCCAAAGCAACCCTGAGGTGGAACCCCACCTCTCGCCACTATAGAGATTGGAACCCCAGCTGAGGAAGCTATATTACATTCCCTTGGGGAAATGACAAATATCTTTAAGGATTGGGTCACAAGCCAAGGACAAGATCAAGGAAATGATCAAGGTAAAGGAAGGGAGTTTGAACGAAAACAGAGGCAAGACCTAAATTCTCAATTCAATGCCAAATATGGACAAACAACCCTCGATATTATGAAAGAAGTCCAAAAATCCAAATTACTAGAGTGTACGGGTCAAGAGGGGGGTTCAAAAGCAGAAGTGTGGGTAATTGGTGTCAAAAGAGCACTTAGCTTTAAGGCATACACTTCAAGGGAAAAGGCCCAAATATCAATGAGTCTACTAAAAGGAGACGCTCTATTATGGTGGGTAAATGAATAAATGAAGATGCAAGTCACCCCATTGCAAGTCACTTGGGAAATGTTTGAGGAAGCCTTCTGAAACAGGTACCTATCAGAGGAGTACAAACAATAAAAAGTAGGGGCTTTCCATATAGTACGACAGAATGGTAGATCTATCGAGGACTATGAAGCAGAATTCTGTGCATTGGTCCATCACGTGGACTATAAATAATAAATAAATAATAAATAATAATAATAATAATAATAATAATAATAATAAATAATATATAATATAATATAATATTAAAATACAAGAAAATAAATAATAAACAACTTTCATGTATGCACAGATGCATCAGGAGAAGGATTAAGTGTAGCCTTGATGCAAGATGAAGGGGTTATCACTTATGCTTCACGTAAGCTCAACACCCATGAAATCAATTATGCTACTCATGATCTAGAATTAGTGGCAGTTGCAATGGCCTTGAGACTATGGAGACATTATCTGATGGGACGTCAATATGAATTAAGAATATAACATAAAATTCTTGAGTATATCTTCACCCAAAAGGACCTTAATGCTCGATAATGACGTTGGAGTGACCTATTTAGTGATTATGATTTCAATATATCCTACATCAAGGGGAAAGAAAATAAAGCTACAGATGCTTTAAGTAGGAGAGCTAGACCTCATTCAATATTGTCATTAAAGATAGACTTGAGAAGCCGGATTCTAAACCACCTAGTAGGGGACCCACAATACTAACAAATAAAATTTGCCTTACAAGAAGAGGTACCTGTGGCGACCAGGTGGGAAGGATACACCTTAGATAATGATGGATTGCTATGATATAAGGGTAGGATGTACGTCCCAGGTGATGATGAACTTCGGAAATTAATAATGAAGGAAGCCCACCAAGCTCCATATGCTGCACATCCAGGAGTCCAGAAAATGTACGCGGATTTAAAACAACTATTTTTCTGGACAGGAATGAAAAAGGATATAACAAAGTTTGTGGCTCGATGTTTAAAATGTCAATAGGTTAAAGCTGAACATTGTCACCTGGCAGGTCTTTTACAACCCCATGATATACCAGAAACTAACTGGGAAGTTGTTTCATTAGATTTTGTTGGAGGCTTACCTATGACATTCCAAAGACATGACTACATTATGGTTGTTGTTGATAAATTAACTAAGAGTGCTCACTTCATTCCAGTTAAGACCACCTTTGAAGCATTAGCTATTTCTCAAGTTTTCCTAAAATAAATAATTCACCTTCATGGAGTGCCCCAAAAGATAATATCTGATAGAGACGCACATTTTACTTCCAGATTTTGGAAAAGCCTATTATAATCTATGGGAACACAACTAAACTTTAGTACATCATATCACCCAGAGACAGATGGGAAAACAGAAAGAGTAAACCAAGTATTAGAGGACATGCTAAGAATGTATGTCATGGATCAACAAAACCAATGGGAGAAATACCTTCCATTAGTGGAATTTGCATACAACAATATTTATCATAGTTCAATTCAGGCATCTCCCTTCGAAATCTTGTATGGAATACCATGTCGTACTCCATTACGTTGGGATTGATTAGAGGATCGATTCATGTTGGGACCTGAAATGCTCCAAGAAATGGAAGAACAAATGGCCACAATTAAACAAAGACTAAAAGAAGCCAAGGATTTCCAGAAAAGTTATGCTGATGCAAAGAGAGTTGATAGAAACTTTGAGGAAGAAAGCCAAGCTTTTATTAGAATCAAACTCTTTAAAAGTCCCTTTAGGATTGGTAAGGGAACAAAGTTATCCCCTAGATTTGTTGGGCAATTCATGATCCTAGAGAGGATTGGACCAGTTGCTTATAAGATCGAGCTGCCATTCCATCTAAGAAGGATGCATAATGTGTTTCATGTTTCTATGCTTAGAAAATATGTACCCGACCCATCCCATGTTTTGAAATTTGAAAACTTGTAGGCTTCCAAGGAGGGAGTCCTTTAGGTCGAACCATTCTGTATACTAGACTGCCAGGTTCGTCGACTCAGGAACCGTGAGTTTGAGCAAGTCAAATTCTAGTGGGACCAATATAGCCTAGGGTCAGCTACCTGGGAAGATGCAGATGTTACTTTTAATGACTTTCCTTATTTACTTGATTAAAATGTGTGGTGAACAAATTAGAAGTGCTTAATTAGCTAAGACAGATACTTTTATGGAGCATCTAAATCATGTTTTATTGTTTAAACTTTATGATACATCTAAATCATACACTATGATTTCATTTTAGTTTAATTCACTGTTATGATGTTGAGTATAATGTTACATGAGGTTTCGTGATATAATGGTAGGAGGATAATGATGCACATGTGGTTCTTATAGTCATGATGTATCCTTATGATGATGATGATATGCATAGGCATTATGATGTTATGTTGAGGTATATTGACATATTCATTTACTATGTGATGATAGGTATTTAATGTTGAATACTCATGATTGATATGATATACATAATGTGACATAGGAATTATGATGCTATAATATGAGGTTTATTGACATGTGGTTCACTTATTATGTGAAGTCATGATATGTCTTTGATGCAAATATGTTGATGATGGTATTTCATGAGGTGAAGCATGTGATAGTTGCATACAAATTTATGACATGCATGAGCATGCAGTTCGTTATTATTCATAATGTTGTGATTAACAATGATGAATGTTATCATGATGACATGCAAGACTTGGCATGTGGATTATTTTCTATGATACTATGATGGTATAGCTAATGCATTGGTTGCATGTTGAGGTGTGATGATTGACAGGACTCCACAAATGGGTCGAGAGGGCTTTGATGATCTTGTGCGAGCCCATACGCACGAGGGAGAATAAGTAACACCATATGGGCTGGGGACAAACTCAATCAACACTACATATGCCAGTGGTTCCTTTATTTGTATAGCTCTTGATGGATAGCTCTTTAGGGCTATGGGATCATCTTGAGGAGGTCAAGTGCCTGATATTGAAGGCTAGGTGCCTAGTATTGTATTGGGATGCCAAAGTCTGGTAGGGGTGTAAGGACTTCGATGCCTAGGGTTGTGTGCCTTAGTGAGTTGTGGAGGGAGTGGGCCAACCTTGTGAGATGCCCGGAGACATTGAGCACCATACCGGATGCCTGCCTTGGGGTAGATGAGTTCTGAGTGAGGCGCGAGCCTTGGGGCCAGCCTTGGACTAGGATACAACCTGAGGAGGCTTATGCTTGGTTCCGAAATGGGGAAAAATGACAAAGATTCCTTGGTATTTCCCGAGTGTTGTGAAACTTTCGATGCCTGTTGGTTATACTAGTTCAGCAGAGGGTGTTGGCAAACATGAAGTAATAAATAACAAAATAAAATGTTAAATAATTCAACTTAACTTCGCGACGAAGTTCCTTAAAGTGGGGGAGTATGTAATGTCCCTTAATAATAAATAATAATAAATAATAATAATAAATAATATAATATAATATTAAAATACAAGAAAATAAAAATAGTAAAGTAAATAAATAATAAATAATAATAAAATAATAAATAACAATACTAAAGCTCTAAATAAATATAAATAAAAATAAACAAAAAAAAGTAAAAATTAGTAAAGCTATAAAAAAAGTAAAAACAAAAGAAATAAAACAAGAAAGCAGTAAAAATCAGTAAAGCTATCAAAAAGTAAAAACAAAAGAAATAAAACAAGAAAGCAGTAAAGTTGCATGTTGACACATGGAGTGTGTGCATGTGGTTCCCCTCCAATGTTTTCTCTATTTAATAGATGGTGAGGAAGATGAGAGGCATTCAATAATTCCATGATTCCATCATCCATTCTCTTGCAAGAATAGTGTTGTGAGACAAATGATTCCCTCGCAGTAGTACATTGATTGAGGGCTTGGGGGTGGCCAGTTGTAGCAAGATTTTGTGCAATTGAGCCTATGGTTGGGTGGAGAGTCGTCCCCAAGACTTTGTTGCAGTTAGCAGAATTCAACTAGCGTTCAACCTTGAAATCATAAGTGAGAAACATCATCGCCACATGTAAGTTGTCTCTACTCATATTTCTGAAATTTGATGTTAACTAGTTGATAAATTGCATGTTGATTATAAGTCACATGATTAATCTAATTAATTACATGTTTTTATTTTGGGGTTGTTACACAGCAACATGTCCCCAAGTAGAGCCAGATGTTGACCATTACATGTTAATGACCCATAACAGTACACCCCCTTTTCGCAAAATGGATAGCGCTTGATCGATGTGTTTGTGTTGTACAACTATCATCATCAGGTTCACTTTTGAGATGTTATGTAAACCGATTCTGCATGTATATAATGTAAATAGTCTCATCTGATTCGTGTCATGTATGTAATTGCCTAGGTATACCTACTTTTCTGGTGATGATCTACATTCCGGGAGGTTTTTTGTCTCACCGATCCATTCTCAGATGATCGACAAAGTTTTCCTTTAGCCTTACCCCAAAGCCAGAATGGATTTTGTCACTGGGATCTTAGGTGAGTCCTAAATTTTATAGATTGTGTCTATGTAAAAGTGATTTGGGAATAATCCTAAGTATTTGGTTAGGTTATTTTATTACAAATTGCTTGGTTTGATGGATTATATTTGTCTCGCAGAAATGGGTAATCTGTGAGGATCTATCACAAATGGGTTTTGCCCCTTGAGATGTAAAAAATGTGAAAATTATGATGTAAAGTGTCTTGAGGGTTGGAAAAATAATTTATCCCCTCATAGGTTAATTAATTAAATTTTCTGGCCAAAAATTAATTAGAATCCTACGCCAGAAATTTAATTAATTCTAGGTCCTAGGTTAATTTAAATTCTCCAAAGGCAAAATTCTTTAGTCATTGAAAACAAAAATTTAAAAGGTCCCAGGACAAAGATAAATTAGTTATTTTTGCTAAATTTTAAGCTTTTGGTCCTTGGGGGTTAATTCAAAGTCAAAGCTTTGAGGAAATTAACCCAAAACCTTACTTTTGAGTTAATTAAAATGCATTTAATTGAAAAATTCAAATTTCCTCAAGAATTTAAAATTTAGACAGATAAGAATAAAAGAAATTTTAATCCTCACCAAGGGTCAAGATTGCTTTGATGAGGATCACTCCAGCTAGACGTTGGAGGATTTATCTTTAAATAGGATGTCATCTTTCAATCCATTCATCCGACCTTTGAGTCGTGTGCTAAGCGAAAAGCTCTCATGTAATTTTTATTCGGATAATAAAGAAAGACATTGGGTTTAATTTTCCACGATATTACTCTTCATGGAAATACTGTAAGATGTATCGTTTTCATGCGTAATTTTTTTTAACCATTGATGATAGCTTTTGAAGAGTGATTTGAGTACATGTATCTTGCTCAGTTGCTGGGATTTAAGTGATAGTTTAAATTTTGAATGTAATAGCAGGTATCTCTATTTATCTGAATTTTATTTTCATTTTCTTTCTCTATTTTGATGGTTGGATTGAGTTTTGCAGGAAAGTCTTGATTTTTAGATCATCGGGAATTCAGGGAAGTTTTCAACTGGACCAACAAACTCTTGATTCATGTTTTCTAAAGAGCCAAGCTTGATTTAATCATGGGCTTATCATAAGATTAATTTTATTGGTGATGCATGAAGGGTTTTCAGCTAAGCACCTCCTTTAAAATTTTAAAATTTATTTTTTATGTGCGAAATTGATAAATCTGGCTGTTGAGATCCTTACATTATCAAATCTGGGAGTAGAGTTGGACTCACGCTCCCCAGATATGATATATCTACCATTCATGTGCATAGATCTATAATTATTTTTGGTTTTTTGACTTGGGTTTTTCTGGGTTTTAGTTTTATTATTGTATATATGATTTGGGTGTTTTTTTTGTTGCCTTGTAGCTACATATCTAGGAAGAAATCTGTATAGAGTCTAGATCTAGGACTTGGAGGGTAAGATCTGGATCTATGGAGTTCATCAAAATCATATTTGCAAGAATATTATCCAAACTTTTGCAGTCCAAGGGTTTTAAATTTGGAAGTTTTTATAAGGGTTCCAAAATTCTCAGATCTAGATTTTTTTTTTTTTTTTTTGGGTTTCATTGATAAATCTTAAACATAAGTATAAAATTTTAATCTGGGAATTATTTTTTGGTTCTTTGGCTACCTGTTTGCTACCTGGGATTTTTAATTTCTTTTATATAGGAAAATTTCAGTTTTTTTTACAAGGTTCACAACCTTTTTGTTGTTGCCTGCATTCTCTACAAATCTGCAAACCCTAGCTTTGCTGCCATATCTCTCATCTGTGTTACCAAACACAGCCTTCAAAACCCGCAAACACGTCCTTATATCAACCCATCACTTAGATCTGCATCCATCTTTTCACTTCCATACCTACACACTACCTCTATCAAACCTGCAACTCGCATTCCTCCATTGAACTCTTTTGTTTTCGTGTGTGCTTCCATCCACTGCACCCTTCTCTATCCTGTATGTGAACTCCCGCGTTCCTTTCTCTTCTTGTTGGCATTATGATTCTGGTTTGGCTCTACGGTACAGGTGTTGTACTTGATGGCAACTCACTCTTGTAGCTGATCTCAGTTCAGGCACTCAAAATCATGGAAATTAAGATACCCGCAGGTAATCCTAGAAGAAGCTGCGGACCCGCAGGTACGCAGACCAAGGAGTGCGTGCATGTACGTAGGTGATACATTCAGAAGGTGCGGACCCTAGTTTCACTCTCTCCAATGCATAAAAGCGCATGCATGTGGGAATCTTCATGAATGGTTCATGGTATTAGCCCGACAGTTTTTGATCAAATGGTTTTTGTCCATGGTATTGCATCCAAAAGTGTTGATCCCAAGTACTGGGTTCATGGTATTGTGTTATTATGGTTTTGAACCATGGTATTGAGAAGGGCTTGCCTATAAAAAGGAAAGGAGATCTCTTGGCCATATATTATTTTTGTGAAATTTGAATATCTTAAGATCTGAAATTTTGGGGTGATTGCTTTTTCTTTTGAAAAGCTAGATCTAAATCAAGGAGATAACTTAAGGTGAATCTATTGACATTTCGTGATCTCTCGGGTGCATGAATAGATCTGTGGATCTGGCTGACTGTGGCACATTGGAGGACTGTAAATTTGGCCCTAATCAGAAGTCCGCAGGCGATCCATAGGTGCAATGCGGGGGTACGCAGCTCAGTAAAAGGTTCAGTGCGGGAGTATGCTGCGAAGCCAAAGGTGCAGTGCGAGGTACGCAGTGCAGGAGAAGGCACAGTGCAGGGCGCACACAGCACAGAAAAGGGCGAAGTGCGAGGTACGCAGGCGAGAAGAAGGCACAATGCGGGTGTACGTAGTAAGTCAGAAGTAAAGGTGTGGATCTGAAGAAAAGTACGCAAAGCAGAAGAACAACCAGTGCGGATCTGCGCAGTTCAGTCTCAGAAGAACTGTGGATATACGCAGACCCCTGTTGGTGAAGTTGCGGTCTTATCTTGAAATAATTGTTGATTGTGTTTCATCTATTGTAGCAAAGTTCTGGGTTTAGATTTCTGGTATTACTTTTCTATTTACAACTTTATGAAGAGTTGGGTGATTCATTGGTTCATTGTATAAGGAGATTGGGTGATTTTCATGTACTTGATGATTATTTGATGTTCATGGATCCAGTTTGAAAATTAATGAAACGTGGTC
>APFE030838685.1:0-15988 GCA_000404065.3 Pinus taeda
TAATTTATTTAATTCATGTAAGTTTTTTTTAGGACGTTAATGAATTATTAATGATGTGTTTCTAAGCTTATAAGCTAGATAGTGTATTATAAAAGGTTTTTTGGTTAGGAGAGGAGCCGATTCGATCTAAAGGGAGGATAAGAAGAAAAAGGAGGGTCAATTTAATTCATGGGGGTGAGGAGAGAGGTCCAATTCCTACTAATTTCCAAGCCTCCATCTCTGTTGAGGTTATGTGGGTGTTTTATGATCTCAAGAGCTTCTTGGCCTTTTCGCTTGAAATAGTGTTTTCATTTACAATGACTTTTGTGTTTTCAAGGCATATATGGTGGTTTGTATTACCAGCATGTTCCGCCAAGGCTGAGGAATGGCTTCTTTCCCTATGGATATCTGCACTATGTTCTTTTAGCTTGATATTGACTAATTTACCTATTTCCCCGATATATTGCTCTGCACATGAACAATTGATAATATAAACACCTTTTTGCTGGAGATGTTCTGGGTTGTCCTTGACTAATTTCATTCTTTTTATAATAGTTGTCAAGGGTTTGAATGAGGTTTTGATATTAGTTTTTAAGAGAATTTTGGCTAGTTTGTCAGTTACGCCATGAATATACGGAAGGTAGGAACTATTAGCTAGGGAATTGTTAGTTTTGTTTTTATTGTTTCCAGATTTGGCTTTTTTAATGGCTTTGAAGATATCTCTATTATTGTATCCTAGTTTGGAAAATGCTCTTTTTAAGTAGGTGATTTCTTCATCGGTGTGGCTCTCATCTGAAATTCTACAAGCTCTAGTGAAGAGGATTTGAAGAACCCCCATTTTTTGGGTTGGGTGGTGGTGGGAATCTGAGTGGAGATAGTTATCAGTATGCGCCTTTTTCCTAAACACTTTGTGACCTATAGGACCATCCTTGTTTCTAATGAGGAGGATGTCCAGGAAAGAAATGCAATTATTCTCTTCAATTTCCATTGTAAATTTGATGTCCTTGGAAATGCTATTGAGATGGTTTAAAAAGTTTTTTAGTTCATCCTCCCCATGGGGCCAATCCATACTGGTGTCATCCACGAACCTGATCCAAAACTTAGGTTTTAATGGGTAGGTGTCAACAGCCTTCTTTTCAAACTTTTCCATGAAGAGATTGGCTACAATAGGTGAAAGGGGTGATCCCATAACCACTCATAACGTTTGCTCAAAAATCTCCCCTTGGAAGGTGAGGAAGGTGGACCATAGATAGACTTCAGCTAATCTCGCAGTTTGTGGGTCTGCCACCTCTTTCACTACTTGTACTGCTTCATCTAAGGAAATTTTAGTGAATAGCTAGACAACATCAAAATTTACGATTTTATCAACTGGATCTATCTTAGCATTTTTAATGAATTCCACATATTGGCTGGAATCTTTTATGTAAGAATTGGTCTTACCAACTAGCGGAGCTAATTTTCTTGCAACATACTTTGCTAATTCGTATGTGGGCAATCCTATAGTATTGACTGTAGGTCTCAAGGGGGCATATGTTTTATGAATTTTGGGGGCTCCATAAATACAAGGGGTAATTTCACTGTCAGGAGTAAGGTATTTTTTCAGTTTTTCATCTAGATTAGTTTCTTTTATGGCTTTTTTGACTAGTCTTGTAATTTTAGAGATGGGGTTCTTTTCTAGTTTTTTGTAGCTACCACTGTTGTATAAGTGGTCCTTCATTTTGTTTATGTAATCTTCATGATTCATTACAACAGTGGCACCTCCCTTGTCAGCTTTTAGAATGACAATGTCATTGTTATTCCTAAGATTTTTTAGGGCTCTTAGTTGTTCTTGGTTTAGATTCTTTTTAGGAGGTCTCGCTTTCCTAAGGATAACCGCACATTCTTGTCTAACAAGCTCTTTGTCTTCTTCCTTGAGCGTCTTGATTCCATCCTCCAGGCTACATATAATTTCTTCATTTGGGATTTGTTTAGGGGCTAAGGCAAAATTGAACCCTTTGTCTAGAACTTCAATTTCTTCTTTTTTCAGCTCCTAAGAAGAAATATTTATAACTTTATTGTTGTTAATTGGGTTATTGTTTGAATTCTTTATATTATTATCTAACTCATTAATATTATTTGTTATGTTCTTATATGGTTTATTACCCTTTCCATTGCGTTTACCTATGTCTTTTATGTTACCATTGTTATCATCATCCCCATTACTAGTTCTATTATCTTTATTTAAGTTATAATCTATGTTGACTAACTTCTTGCTATTTAAACTTACCTCATTATAATTTACCGTGATGTTTGTTGGCGAGTTTTTAATGATGTTGTTGTTAAGCAGATTTACGCACGAGTTGAATGAAGATCCTACGCTGTCCATTGTATCCTTGTTATGTGGTTCACTATTTTCTCCAATCCTGGCATCACTGTCCAATGTTTTCTCGCTGTGATGTTCTCTATATTCGTTTGACCAAAGTTCCAATTCGTTCAAGCACAATTTACTGTGTGTTTTGTTTGCTGTGTTTGA
Organism: Pinus taeda; assembly: GCA_000404065.3. Taxonomy (NCBI): domain Eukaryota; kingdom Viridiplantae; phylum Streptophyta; class Pinopsida; order Pinales; family Pinaceae; genus Pinus; species Pinus taeda. The sequence goes on from APFE030838685.1 coordinate 2,492, forward strand.
CCTAGGTGTCCATGCCAGTGTTCTATGTTTTTGCAGCCTAGAGTTGCATTATATTTCAGTACTATCCCTGTCTGATGCATTAGTCCTTGCACTATCCAATGTTTCTTTGTTGCGCGGTTTTTCATTTTCTCCAGTCCTAGCATTGTTGTCCAACATTTCTCTACTGCATGGTTCTCCATTTTCTCCACCAAGTTCCAATTTGTTCAAGCTGGGTCACCATGCCATTGTTCTGCGTGTTTGCAGCCTGGAGTTGCCTTCTGTTTCAGTGCTATCCATGTTCATGCAATGATTCACTATTTCAGACCCTGTGTTGTTCACTGTTATCCAAGATTCATGTACAACGTTCTTTTCATTGCCAGCGTGTTTTATTTTCTTTGATTGTGTGTTTTCTTCGATGTGTGGTTTAGTTCCTCCATTTTTGTGTGTTTGAAGCCACTCCAATTTCTGCAGCTTGTTTTTATGTTCTGTCTGAGCTATCTGTCTTTCATTGTTTGCTTTGAGTGTTGCGCATGCATCTATGACCGTCCAAAGGTCTTCTTTGATCATTGCTGCAAGTTTTAAGTGGGCCTCAAAGGCTGTTGTTGATAATCGCCATAACAAAATTCTACACCTGCGTATTTCAAGGTGGATTAAGGATTTACCGAGTCTTTCAAATGCTTTATGGTTGTGCTGGTTGTGTAATTTGTGTTTTATGCAGGCAAAGGGTGGGCTTAGATTAGAATCTCCACATTGCTTGAGAAAGTGAAAATCTGACTCTTTCCTTTGTATTTTAACCCTCATCTTTTCGAGATTATGTATCTCCTTCCATGTTTCCCCTCCGTACAAGTTCAAGATAATGGATATAGTTAATCATGTATTAATAATATAACATTATTATGTGATCAAGTCAAAGTTGTGTAGATAGAATTGTAATGATCCATGCCGAATTGTAAATGTTCTTAGTATGGAGATTAATTTTAAGATTCAACTAGTAAATGTGTATGATTTTTAGTGCCTTATTAAGATTATGGTTTGGTTATTATATTTTTCTATATATTCTATTTTTATACGTAGGAAAAAGGAAATACATAATAAATAATATTCACCAAAAAGGTTATTTGGGGGAGAAATAAAGGGACCATGACAGAAGAGAGAAACTGGAAATGGGTTTATGGATTAATTTGACTTTGTCACTATCTTTACAAATATTACCAATTTTTTTGTTATACTAAGTCTTAGAATTTATCTTATCATTTTTTACTTGTGCTAAGTACAAGTTTCATGTCATTGGGAAAATAATAGATCGTGCATTCTATAGCCTTTGTATTATTTCACTATTCATCGACATGGAAAGTAGACAAGCTTCCATGTTAAGGGGATGATTTCCCTTATATTTTATGGTTGTTATGGCTATATCATTGGAAATGAAAATATTTTTCGGTGTACTTGTGGTTTGTAAGATCTTATAAAGGTTTCGGAAATCACTACTAAAAATGTGAAAGGAAATAGGATTTTGAGAGAGAGGCCATGGCTGTAATTTTCACATTAGCCAAAGCAAACACTTATAAATATAAAATTTTATTATTGTTGATATTTTTTACTATTTCGAGGCTAATTTTTACAATAATTCTAGAAGGAAACTCATATTTTACCTATGTTTACATGCACTAAAGGGCATTGAAACAATAGAAGATCATTAACAAATTGCTTAATAGAGAAAGCGTTTTCTTTTGTATTGTGTAGGGTAGTGTAAGAGACTATCATTGTTAGTTGATAGTTGGATAAGTATTTGGAGTAATCTAAGTTGAGTAGATGTTGATAGTTGGAAACATTCCTCTAACAGCAAAGGGAGAATCACTCTATGTAATTTGCTCTTGTTTGGTCTAGCAATTTCCACTAGTATGTGGGCCTACTTTGCACAAAATATATTGCTCCTGAAAAGGATACTTTCATGTTAAAGTTATTTTAGATTCTAAATGAATTCCTACTTAATGATTCAAATGAAATCCTATAACTAATCCTAAACTATCAATGATAATATATTGATTACATACACATAATGTATTAATGGAAAACAAAAAGAAATTTATTATTTTCCACTATAAACCACAACGACATATTCAAATAACATGAATGATAAGAAATTCCATATAAATGTTATTAGACCATATCCCTGTGATCAAATTCACAATTCGATCATCATATTTCATCAAGTAATATTAATTATGAATAGAACTTGACAAAAGAATTGAAAAAATGCACAATTTGACAAACATATCATGCACTATCTTTTACTTGTATTAAATGTTGGAAAGAAGTTCTTTAATATCAAATTTGTTAAATTTTCATAGGGCTACATTGTTCTATGTTGTAGATAATTGCATATAAACATTTTCAATATTTTCCTATTACATTCACTCCAAAACATTAATATTAGCAATTATGAATAGAGAACAATAAAAGGTAGCACAAAAAATATCAATAGAAGAAAAACATGCATAATAGAGACACCACGATTTGGTTGGAGATAAGGGAAAACCCCACAAGGGGGAAAACATGAAATTAAATTAGTCTTCTTCTATTAGATATTCATCAATTGTTCAGCTAAGATGCAAACTACATCCATAATGAGATACATCATTACATGAAGCCTCCTAAAACCAATCCAAGTCAGTTCCAACTTAATTTAAAAAGACATCCAATAATCTGAGAAATTTATTCTCAAATTAGTGTCATAGACTATACCACATTATCACATCTATCACCCATTATCACTATTAATCATCATCTTTACTGTCAAGCCATATAAAACATCAAATTTCATGTTATCATCTATCATAAGATTGAGATCATAGACATATATCTCATAAGGGCAAGGTCGTTGTATAGTATGAGCACTGTATCATAGAACATGAGTATTTTGACATAGAAGACTCTTGAAATGAGCATAAAAAAAAAGTTTATTTGTACCAATCATAGAAACATTGTCATATTATATCACTACAACATAGGCACGATCATTGTCTGTGTGAGAACAATACCATTGGAGATTTCACATAGCATAGCCATGTCAATGTAAAACATACATGTACCATGAGCCACAATTGATATAAAGAATTTGAACTGCAAATGATTGGCAACATACCATGAGCCACAACTAATATGCCACTAACATAGAACGATCCACAATGAGCCATAATGAAGTCACTGTAACAATTTCCCTAAGAATTGATGCCATCGTGACTGTGTGTCACTTATTGAGTCATTGTGTGTTACTATGTGTCACTTATTGAGTCGTCGTAACCATATTTACCAAATTCGAATTCAATTCGATCTGAAAAAAAATCAAATCTATAAAATCCAATATGGAAATAATTTGAGAATACATATCTTATAAATACCTAAACATATTTTTTTTTCAAAAATTTTACAAATTTAAATGAACAATCATTATATTCAAAACTTAATTATGAAATTTACCATTTTTCTTAACTACAACATTACCATTCTCTCTCATATTTATTATAGAATTAAACATTCAAATTTACTTAACTTAACATACTATATCAGTAGCCATCGCAAATTTGTAACATATAATTTATTTTTTTTCTATTTAAAATTTAACACACAAATTCATTTACCATAACATTGGAAACAATAAATTTTTAACATACATTTTTCTATTTTCTATATGAAATTTAAAATGTATATTTACTTACCATACCAATCACAACTACAAACATAACTTACTGTTTGCGACTACAAATATTTTCACATTTAGTTTGTTGTATTATAATTTTTTTCAATATTGAAATATTCTTTCTTTTTAATAGAAATATTTAGCTAATGCCAATTTCGTACTAACCCGAATTCATCGAATTGCCAGGCGTACCAAATAGAATAAGCAAATTTACAAATTTTTTAGGCCAATACGACCAAACATGGTAACTATGATTGTAACACTTAAATATTGTCATTGTCCATACATTATAATGCAACCACAAATAATGAGCAAGGCACTATATAAAAAGAATGAACCTCATAAGAATGTGATGCCATACAAAAATGATGCCATGGATATAATCCATATAACTGATGCAATACAGATACTATGCCATAGATGCAAGATGTTATAGTCATGAGGACGTGGTTAAATGGTTAAGTGGGGAGATTTGGTCCCAACAAGTTTCATGATCCAATCCTAAACAACGCTATATAAGCCTAAAAACTGCTTGAGACACAATTTCTTCATATACAATGTTGCATATATACATTTTCACATGTGCGATACAAACCATGCTACGATTTTACTTGAATCAAAGATACAATGCTATGATCATACGAACTAAAGATACAAAACTAAGATCATACGAACCAAAGAGACAAAACCCCCTTAGTTATTAAATACTTGCTAGAGGAATGAATGAAAACCAAAATAAGAGAGTGAACCATATGATCAAGCTAAAGGAATTTCCATGGGGTTCACAGTGTTAGAAATTAAACCACAAAATGTGCCATAAGGTATGGTCTGACCCACAAGCGTAAGGATAGTATCTGGTCTCAAAGAAAAATCGAGTTATCACAAATAATTACGGATATAGATCAATGCATCTGCCATGCAACATCACAATCTTGAAATATCACTATGTAGATAGAATATGTGATGCCATATATTTATAATACAAGCCATAATGCGTGACACTGAGATTATTTCTGAGCATCTTAAATAATTATAGCCAAATCGAGTCATTCTAGAGTATGCAAGCCACCACCGAAAGAATATAAGTGATCCAAATTCCATAGGGTTTCCTTTTTATAGCCTTTCCTTAAAATCAAATGGGTAGTAAAGGAGTCAAGCAGACTTTTTGAATTTGGAGGGAATTATTTTTAAATTTAAATTGCTTGCCAACATATTAATCCTAATTTCCCTTGAAAAATTGGATTCACCTTGGGGCATGATGGGCTTCTTTAGAGATGTGGGAAAATTATTCCCATAATTGTTCAAATTTCAATAAATTTTAAGCAAAAAGTCATTATCCTTTAATCTAAAATTCACTTAATAAAATATATAAGAAATAATTACTAAAATTCACATGATAAAATATATAAGAAATAATTGCAGCGAGAGGCACTCTACAACCAAGTATATGAGGGAGATGTTGTCATGTAATGTTACATTAAAAAAATATTAAAAAAAATATGAGGGAGCTGTTGTCATGTAATGCAACGTTACATTAAAAACAATTCATTGTGACTTCTATAGTTCCATTTTTTTATGTGCTTACACTGAGAGAGAGTGTGTATGTTTTGGGTGTGAGAATGAGAAAGGGAGAGGGGAGGAGGGGGGAGTGAAGAAGAGAGAGGCAAAGAAAGGGAGGGAGGAAGAGATATAGATATGGAGAGAGAAATGTTAGAGAGAGAGAAGGGGAAGAGAGAGAGGGAGGGGAACATCACAGTTGTGTGTGGTCATAGGTGTGTGGATGTAACATCACAGTCGTGTGTGGTCATAGGTGTCAATATGAAACTATTTTATTCTACTGTAAGAGGGGAGAGGGAAGAAGAGAGAGGCAAAGAAAGGGTAAGAGAGAGAGGAAGGGGAAGGTCACAATCGTGTGTGGTCATAGGTGTGTGTATGTAATGTCACAATCATGTGTGGTCATAGGTGTTTCCAGGAAAACTAGTGTCTTTTTGATCTGCTAGTCCCACTAAGATTGGTAGATCTTAGAAACAAAAAATCAAAGCAATTTGTGATTTCCTTTATGTATGATAGATAAGAGAGAAGCAAAGGGGACCAACCTAGATCTTCCGCTTTACCCCTTGCTTGATTTCTCTCTCCCTTGATAGAGCTTACAACTCCTCTCCTATTTGTCCCACCTTAGAGAATACCTATAGAGACAAAGTAACAAAAAACCATCAAAGCATCTCGATATATGATATCATAAACAATGCAACATCAGAAATGCCTTGAACATACAATGCCACTTACGAATAACAACATTCACAAATACACGATTGTATGGGGGAAAAATCAAAGAGGTTTATTAATAATAGAAGAGAGGATTACAACCCAGTAGTCTGATCCAACATCATCCTCTTGGCATAAAAGCCCTCTTCACCTCATGAAAAGCAAGATCACCCAACAATACAATGCTTCTTCTCAAAGACAAACTATTAGCACTTCCTTACAAATTACAAAATTCCAGCCTCTAGATCTCTCATATGAGGGATCCATTTATAGATGTTTGAAAATGTGTGAGTCATCTCTGGGTTTTTGATTAGTGTCATTCCACTTGTATCACCCAACAATATAATGCTTCTTCTCAAAGACAAACTATCAGCACTTCCTTACAAATTACAAAATTCCAGCCTCTAGATCTCTCATATGAGGGATCCATTTATAGATGTTTGCAAAGGTGTGAGTCATCTCTGGGTTTTTGATTGGTGTCATTCCACTTGCAGTTCTTGGTTCCACTTGGAGATTTCATTGATCTCTCACTCATCCCTGGGCGAATTCCGAGAGGCAAGTGTCATAAGAGAAGTTTCTAGAAGATTCCATGAGCATCCACTTAGCAAATTGTCTGAGCCATTTATCCATTCTCGCTCATCGCACCCTATAGAAGGCCTCTTCAGTATGCAACACACCTGTCTAGTGTAGCAATTAGTATGCATCGTACCTTGACATTGGGGCAGTCAGTATGGTCCAGTTTCGGCCTGTTCTGAGTGGGTTTTTAGGTGGAACTTCTGGGGAATGATGTAATCAGTTGACTATGATCCTTTAGGGTATGAAACAACACTTTTAGGGCTTAAAGAGCCCTTGGTTTATTGACATATGTGATTGGGGTTGCAGTTCCCAAATATGTCTATAACAGTTTCCCCTTAAAGCATGAAGTCGTAAATCTTTTAATGTCGAGTGAAATGCTTTATCATGAGAATCTGAGGTATTTGAACTGGAAGGTGACCTATATAAGATACAATATAATATATCATCATCATATTATTTTCATGATCTAGCTGAGGCAGGCATTTCCATGCTGAGCTTTATAAATTCATTTTCATGTACATAGGACAGATAATCGTCTGCAGTTGCAGACTTTTGATTATTTGTATGTAGAGTCATCATCCCTTAGCTTAGATGATCATCTGTTCAGCTTCTGTGTACATTTGATGTCTTTATATTCCTGAATATATCACAACCTGGATGGATGAAAGGAGATCGAGGGACTTCAAAACTCATTCAATCTTCGCCCGTTGTACAAGTCGATCCATGTGAAAAGATGTTCTGAAGTCAAACATGGAAAGACATTTCCTGATTACCAGCCGATGATGTAAGTTGTTAATAGGCATGAGAGGAATCACCTATAATGGTGATGACCCTCAAGGTAGTATAGTACAATTCACATGGTGTGAATATATGATTTGATGTTGAACACCACGTAAAATCTTTCGGTTGAAGGCCGTTGATGTAAACCTGTCGCCAGAAGTGAGAAACTTTCCATTGAGGCATGCAAGCTTCAAAGTACTAAAAGGGTTGTTTCTAAGTCAACTTCTTGGATAATGAGCTGATGTCGACAAGAAGTGACCATCATAGGAGGGACTTAATATATCCCACATCTATGACACAAAATGAAGCAAATGATTTTGTGGAGGTGAAAACGATCTGATGATACAAGGTTCAGGAATGGCGGTCATGAAAAAGGGAGCGTGAAGGTATTGTAGTGGATGACGCATTAGCTAGATGGTGAATTATTTGAATGGCTTCTCTTGAAAATATAGCGACACTGATATGGATTGGTAGCGTTAACCCCAAAAAATGGATGGTATGGAGGACCAATGTTGATATGACTAGTGAATGGAATAACCCAACTGACTCAATCATGGTGATGGAGTGAAAGTGTCATGTTCAAGAGCAACCTGCTACCAATAAAATTTTTCAAGTTTTCTTCCCTTTTTCCCCAGTCATTACTGACCAGTACTTCTTTTTTTTTGTCAATCTTGAGGAGGATAACATGTGATTGTTCCATAATTTTCCCTTCGGGCAAACCTATCGCTATGTTTTAGCGAGCCTAGCGACAGTGAAACTCATTCTTGTCTAGATGGACAAGTTTGTCACTATTGTTTTAATGAGTTTAATGACAAAGACAATTCGGTCCTTTTCATATTTAGAGAGTTTGAAAAGGGATGAAAAGGAAACTCCAACAGTCCTTTTTTGTAGCATAATCTTGTAAGTTCGAAAAAGTATAAAATAATACGAAAGGGATGACTTCTCGATTGCTTTAGTGATCCAAAAAAGACAAGTGCTCGATATTTTTGTGGGATAATCCCTTAGGTACAAAAATATTAAAATGTATAGGAGGGATGACACTTCTCCTTACTTTAACGAGCTGGAAAGGCTAGTAGCTCGGTAATATTTTCATATTTAACAAGTCTAAAAAGAGCTTAAAAGACACTCGTTTTTTGAGGAACGAGTGGTGATTTTAGGGTAGCAACTTGTTCTGGGTAAGTTTGGAACTTCTCAAAACATGGTGGTGTGAAGAGGGTGGCTAACAGAATCACTCGTCGCAGTTGTTCCTCAAAAGGGTAAACAATCAAGTGGAAGCGTATGTTCGGCCAAAAGGATGGAGGTGATGGAAGGAACACAACCAAGGTTCGAAAGGAAGATAGAAAGACAATCACAAACGTTATTTACCAAAGGCGGGTTTATTTTTTAATGAGCTTGAACCTTGGTTTAACATATGCTCAGTAGCGGGTTTATTTTTTAATGAGCTTGAACCTTGTGGAAACATTGCTCATAAGCGATTTTATCTTTTAACAAGCTTGAACCTTGTGGAAACATTGCTCATACGAGTAGTCAAAAATGTCTCTCATTGGTAGGTTCATTTTTTAGTGAGCTTGAACTCTACGATAACATATGTTGATTGCCTTTTTATGTAGGCTAGAAATGACCAAACTACAAAGCTAGAAAAACTAAAAAGCTAAGGAACTACTAAGGTTAGGTAGAATGGTTTTGTCTTTTGTCTAGACAAAACCGTTCCTTTGGTCTGTTTGGTGTGCAGAAGTTTCCAGACCAACCAACTAACCTAAGAAGTTAAAACTAAAAAGCTAAGAAATAAAATTGGTTGATTTTCGCTTGCATAAGAGGGTTTGCATGCCCCCAGGCATTGAGAAAAGTAGAGTCTCTAGGTAACCATCTGGAAGTCACTACGGTTAGGTACGATTGCTTCTGTCAGCGATTAGACCAAAACACTTCCTTGGCTTTGTCCACATAGTGGACAAAAGTGAATGGTGTTTCAGACCAATCACATAACCTACGAGGAGATGACTATTTCAGACCGATCACATAACCTATGAGGAAATGGTGTTTCAGACCAATCACATAACCTACAAGGAAACCTATCTTTTTAGCTGGGTTCGCCTACCAAAGCAGACCAGGGTGCATGCCCCCTAAGTTTCGTCACATTCACCGGACTATTCATAGCAATCAGGTGGATGGAATGAAGGTTGAAGAGACATTCTCGACACAAAGAGACCATTTAGGAATGATGTTTGACTTGGAATTGTGTTTGAGCCGAGAAATGAAAGCTGGTCGATAAGCTATACCATTTTGCCTTCATGCGGGAAACACATCACTCGAAAGAGTGTGGAAACAATAACTTCCATGCTATATATACAGTCACGTCCAAGAAGTAGATTATAAGCTAATGGTCCTTGGACTACCATCATGTTCGAGTGAACGGTTTTCCTTTTCAAAGTTATCGGCAACTTTGGGAGGATCCTTAATAGTCGACTAGTTCCTTTGTTAAACCCTGACAAATTCTGTGTCACAAGCATAAGCGATGCCAAACCAAGCACTTTCCAAGCAGTTGAGGAAAGGATACTCACTGAATCCCCTTCATCTATGATAGTTCCAGACACAATCATTTTGTAAACGTGTACTTTGATCCTGAATGGTACATTAGATTGAAGGCAGGGTCTTGCTAGTTGATTCCAATCAAAGGAAACGATTAGACTGCTTGGACGGGGTACTGGGTAAACGGCTGGATGAACCCCTTAAACTTGGGAATTTTCCTCCTATTGTAAAGGAACGAGCGGATTCCCCCCAAGTTCATCAGACTCTGTATCAACAAAAAAAAATTGAACGGTGTCATTCTCATTCCTTTTGGAAATTGTATCATTTGAAGGTGGCCCTTCTGAACGAAAGATTGGGTCGACTGCCATTTCGACCTATTGACTTTGGTCCGGTATGGACACAAAAGGTTCACTTTCAATGACAGGTGATTTGACCGATGATTGAGTTATGTCATTTAGATTTTCAACTAGTAAAGGACTTGGTGAGAGTTTCTTGTATCCAGGTGGAAGTCGCTGCAGTGAAGTAGGACAGTTATCCAAGACTCTTTTGGCTTCGTCCAAAAATGGAAAATGGTGAAGAGCATGATTACCTTCACATAACCTACATGGAAATTTGACCTTTCCTTTCTGTCCATTGACTTCACTATTACTAGTTGATGGTGTGCTGTCAACATGATCACCAGAAGTTGATGACACTTGACGGTGTGAACGAGTAGACCATTCTCTCAAGATCTGAGGGATGCACAAACATTCTCGATGAAGGTGGTCTCCCTTGCAAATTATGCATGGAGATCTGTGTTTGGAAAGTTTTGCGAGCGGATTTTCACCAGATGCTGCATGGTTTCCCCACTGCTTAATTGATTTCATCTTTTTCTCCTTCCCTTTCTTCTTCTTCCCAGTCACCTGGTTACTTGCATAGCTACTTTCACCAAGAGAAGAGGAAGAAAGGGAGGGAGAAACAAATGAAGTAGAAGGTGAAGGGTCAACTTCAGTATCAACTGGTTGCTGATTCGATTGCTGAGGAATCACGATGTTTTGAATGACAGAGGTTGAGAATAGCGATACTGGTAGGCCAATTGTGATTCTCGGAAGGGAAAATGTAGCCATATATGCAACACCAATATCTCCCTAAGAAGAGAAAGGACTAGGATTCCCCCCAAGGGGGATTCCTTGATTGGTGGTCACCATTATCTTAGCCTAAGATCAATGAAGGAACATGGATGTTATTCCGAATTAAATAAATTTTAAGACGCTTTGACACAACTTTGCTTTTTCAATTTTCAAGAGTCGAGAAAAACCTAAAGATGACTCTAGTTTCCTTCAATTTTTAATGAACCTGAAGTGACAAGTGCTCAGATGGACCTTTTCTTTTAAGGAGTCGGAAAGGAATGAAAGTGACTACTCTGGAAATTTAGACAAAGGGATTACCAATCCAATCGCAAAACTGCAATATACACCTTGGTGGTAAACTAAAGAGAAATTACCAAGGACTTATGAACAACAGTCAATCTTCCCGAATTTTGTGTTTAGTACATTGCGATCGATAGGGTGGCAGACACAGCTTACTATGGATAAAGGATGTAAGCCTATTGTGGTCTCCCAATATATACTCGATGGTATGGGGAGCACAAGTCCATGCTAGCACTTGTCGTATCAAAGAGGAGGAATCACCCAACCTTTGATGAAAATGATAGTTACGAGATTTTATGACGCTGGAACATGTCTCTAGCCTAGACTTCTAGATGTGTTGCGTTAGGTTCCAAAGCGTTGTTAAGTTCATTGAAATTTATTTTAGAGTTTATCTTGCTTAGAAGTTTTCCTTTCAAGGTTCACCACGTGATGTAGATGTAAAATTCCTAAATATGAAATCTAAAATGATAAATAATCGTTGTTTACTTTTAGCAATGAAAATCCTAGCTACTAAGGAAAGAAGATTATGATTTATTTCGAACAGAGAGAAAAGAGCACACACTAAATGCACTTGTCCTAAATCATTTTTCGCACACAGTCTAAATGCAAATGCAAATACAAATGCATGTATTTGTTTTTCATCCCCTTTAATGTGAAGAATACGAAAAAAGGAAGACTAAGAATGGATCTAAAATATTTTCTTCAGAGCGACATTTCGACAATTCCTTTTCAAAATGAAAGGAAGACTAAAACGACACTTTTCGATTTCGAATAGAAAATCGCTCTCAACACTTCAAATATTAACAATTCAAATTGAAAACTTGACAAAAAGTACAATCGACTATCTAGAGGAGGAAGACTTTATGACACTCTTCTTTTTGACTCAAAATGACAGTTATGACACCTTTTTGCATCAAAATAATAGTTCGATTAAGCTACCTTTTGAAGAAGGACTATAAATGATGGACAAGTACATAAAATCATTTACTAATCCTAATCAGTAGAGGCTGAATTATGTAAAGGAAGGAGGCTTCAACAATGAGATACTGATCATAAGCAACAAAACAATTGAATAGAGTTGAAAACAAGGAGAAAAAACCCAAATTTCAAAGAGAGAAATAGTATTACTCAGTCATCGCACTTGTGCTTCATAGAAACAGGGATGCATCTCACTTACTACACACGGGAGGTGCGATTCATACTAGTTTCTAGACACAAACAGTGCAATGGGCCAGGGAGTGAAAATGCGGTGGGTTTTTGGTCAAATTTGCAACTGAGTTCAATGATTTAGGCTGAGCTATTGTGAACAGTGAAGAACAAAGTACATGGTTATGATCTTATGAGGTTATTGAGCTACCACAAGGGCATTTAGTATGCTTGTATGTTAGATGTTCAGTTCATAAACTAACTCATAGATTGACTGAAGCAGTCTACTTTGCAATTACATAGCAAGAGCAGTTCGAAGGCTATCTGGCTAACTTTGGGATCTATTTATAGTTTAAAAAGCAAACAACAATAACAAACAAAAAAACTATTCGATCCCCAGTGGAGTTGGCATTTTGTTTCCGGGAAAACTAGTGTCTCTTCCCAGTAAGATTGGTAGCTATCTTAGAAACAAACAATCAAAGCAATTTGCGATTTCCTTTATGTATGATAGATAAGAGAAGCAAAGGGGACCAACCTAGATCTTCTGCTTGCCTCCTTGCTTGATTTATCTCTCCCTTGGTAGATCTTGCAACTCCTCTCCTACTTGTCCCACTTTAGAGAATACCTATAGAGACAAAGTAACAGAAAACCATCAAAGCATCTCAATCTATGATATCATAAACAATGCAGAATCAGAAATACATTGAACATACAATGGCATTTACAAATAACAACATTCACAAATACACGATTGTATGGAAGAAAACTCAAAGAGCTTTATTAATAATAGAAGAGAGGATTACAACCAAGCAGTCTGATCCAACATCATCCTCTCAGCATCAAAGCCCTCTTCACCTCATGAAAAGCAAGATCACCAAACAATACAATGCTTCTTCTCAAAGACAAATTATCAGCACTTCCTTACAAATTACAAAATTCCAGCCACTAGATCTCTCATATGAGGGATCCATTTATAGATGTTTGCAAAGGTGTGAGCCATCTCTGGGTTTTTGATTAGTGTCATTCCACTTGTAGTTCTTGGTTCCACTTGGGGATTTCATTGATCTCTCACTCATCCCTGGGTGAATTTAGAGAGGCAAGTGTCATCAGAGAAGT
>APFE030838685.1:17720-35675 GCA_000404065.3 Pinus taeda
GTATGTATATATATATATATATGGGGGAGAGAGAGAGAGCGTGACACATGTTTATGGGATTGAGATAGAGAGAGAAATAAGGAGAGATGGAGGGAGGTATAAATATAGATAGTAGGGGGGAGAGATGAAAGAAGAGAAAGATAGAGAAATTTATAGAGAGGTAGATAGAATGAGATAGGGGAGAGGGAGGGGAAGAGAGAGAAGGAGCGGGGGAGGGAAGTAGACACATAATGGAAGGTGGAGAGAGAGGGAAGACGAAAGAGTCTCACAGAGACAAGTACAAACATAGAAGATAGATCTAGAAAGTCATGAATATTTAAGATTTTCAATGTGGTTGTTGATTTCTAATCCTATTTGATCACATGCACTATATGCATTGATTTAATCGTAGATGTCGATTTATAATTCTATATAATACCTTACACTAGATACATTGATTTCAGTGTCGATGTTGATTTCTACTCCTATTTGATTTCTTACATATGATGCATTTGTTTTAGTGTAGATATTGATTTCTAATCCTATTTGATTGATTGCACTAGATGCATAGATTTCATTTTAGATGTCGATTTCTAATCATATTTAATACCTTACACTAGATGCATTGATTTCAGCGTAGATGTTGATTTCTACTCATATTTGATTGCTTGCATTAGATGCATTGGTTTCAATGTAGATATTGATTTCTAATCCTATTTGATTGCTTCCACTGGATGCATTGATCTTAATATAGATGTGGATTTATAATCATATTTGTTTGTTTGCACTAGATGCACTGATTTTAGTGTAGATGTTGATTTCTGATTTGATGCAACAAGATGCGTGATGTACACTAATTTTAAAGTAATTAGATTAATAGTGTGCATTGATATAAGTGTAAGCACATCTCTACCTCCTCCAGCTATATCTCTATCTCCCATTGTCTCTCCTTCTTTACCTCTCTATCTCATCCCCTAAACCTACACACTCTCTCTCCATGTCCATCTATCTCTCTCTCTCCCTCCCTCCCTTTCCCCTCACTCTCTCTCTCTCTCTCTAACATTTCTCTCTCCATATCTATATCTATTCCTCCCTCCATGTCTTTGCCTCTCTCTTCTTCCCTCTCCGCCACCTCCCCCACTATCTATATCTCTATCTCCCCTTGTCTCTCCTTCTCACCCCCAAACATACACACTGTCTTTTAGTGTAAGCACATAAAAAATATTCAACCATAAATAAAATACTTGGATTTTCATCCTAAATAAAATGTTTTCTTACCCCAAATGTTTGCTTCTTGAAACTATAAACTATTTGTAATTGGGTACATTATTATTATTCCCATTTTCCATCATTCAACATTGTTAATTACTTTGCATTTAAATGTGGTAATAGAAAATAACTACCATTGAAAATTATTTGGGGTTTAACAATCCATAGGTCACAATGATTGAATTTCGAGAAAACTACTATTAATATTGGAGAGAAACAAAGTCAAGGTATGTTGTTTACTACAGTAGCTCGAGTTAAATATTTGAATGGTCTATGATTCCAACTACTCTTTTCATATGATCAATATCAGAAAATGGAAAAACTAATAGGTGTGACAATAGAAACGGTAGAAGAAAATATTTTCAGATTGATTGCAATGAAGATTGTTTGTAATTGACTATATTCTTAGTATTCACATTTTCTATATATCAAAATTCTTACATTGACACTTTGAACTCAAAATTTGTATTTCATCATTTTTCATCATTCAAGTTACCATAGTCTCTCTCATCTCAACAAACTGAGGCAATTAAGAAAATTTTAAATTAAATTGACCAAATTTACCTTAGACATATTTAACATATTTAAAATGATCAAAATAATTAGATGTTTAGCCAATTTTGTATGACCGCACACGACTGAAACCAACCTAGATCCATCTTAACACTGGGTTTATCAAGCACCGAGAGGGATCAAATCTCTCGAGGTGCAAACCTTTCCTCAACTTTTACACTCAAAAAATAAGTTTGCATCTCAAGAGCTTTGATCCCACTTGGCGCTTAATAGATCCAGTGTTAAGATGGATCTAGGCTAGTCATTAATTTTCCAACCACCTAGCAATACTAATTTTATTATTTATTTAATTTAACTAATAATATATTTTGTTATTATTATTTTTTATCTAATATTCTACTAAAATATCTCCCCAAAAATATGTTTTTATAATTTCAATTAAACCTACATTACGTTTTAAAATGTTTTTTTAATTTTTTAATTTAATTTTATATCTAACCCTTCATTCTTCATTACTACATCTTCCCCATACTGCCCCTTAAAGCACCCCTTACATAACTACTATCTTGGATATATAATTAATTATTTTCATTATCAAACATAGATTGCTTCATAGTATAGAGTAGGAAACTTGAAATATAGATTGCTCCTTTCATTCCCAAGGGATAACCCCACAACGCCTAAATGGTGTTACTATAATAGAGAGATAGCAGTACTCTTTAATGAGTTCAATCCTAAGAAGTGAGTGTCATGCGACATTAGGTTTGTAAGAAGATTACAAGTATTTGTAATAATAAGATTAAGGATTTTTATAGGCATATACGAAATTATTTTATTGTTTTAAATTTGATTGATAGTATGTAATACTTCGATTTCAATTTTAATGTTATTATATAATGTTATTGTGTGATTAGATTCAAGTCATGTAGGTTGAATTGTAATGATCCATGTTGAATTGAGAAAAAAATTAATACGGAGTTTAAGATTAAGGTGATTGCCTTCTCAATTAAGTAGAATATAAGGCTATTTAACCTTTGTTGAACACATTTTGTTTTTTCACTTAATAATAGACTTTTTAATCTTTAATAAGTTCTTTGGAAGGTTAGATATGTTTGTCATACTTTGTAAACCTAATGGGTTTATGATGCAAGATATTGAGAATATTTGGCACAAATAATGAGGATATTCTGTGAGAGATATTTATGGGATTTGCTCTCTATTGCAAGATGACCAAACTTGACTGGCCTAAAGCACTTATTATCTTCCCCATAGCTACGAGGTCACTTAGGGAGTAAGATCTTATTTTCTAAAAAAATTAGAGGGAAAGTACTCCTCCCTTCAAGGAAACTACCCCTCAACCATTTTGTATAAGTAAAGGGCTTAAGTAGCCCATTAGGAGTCAAATTTTTGAAGTAGAAAGTCAGCAATAGTAAAGTGAAGTCATTAGCCTAGAATTTTTGTTTCTACAACTTTTCATGTAAAATCACTTTTTATGATCAATGAAAGGAATTTTTTGTTCTTACACTGTTATTTCTTCAAGGATCTAAGCCTCCTTGGATTCGATCCCACCCAGCGCAAGACCCTTCATTGTACTATTATTTTTCATGCATTAGTTCCATTAGTCATTTTTGTAATTTGATTTATGAACATTATTTTTTTGGAGGGTTAATGAATTAGCTTTCTTACAATTATTTTTATGAATTGTTTTTTGGTAGACCTAGTAGTAGTTATTTTATGAAATTGGCATTCCTTTTCATTCGTTAAGTTACTTTTCTTCATTTGTTGTTCGTTCCTTTATGTATGTTGTTACTACACAATTTCTTGTTTTACAGAGCTACGGGAAACCCTACCATTGTTTATTTTTTGAATAAGCTTGTTCATCAGAGGCACAAAGACATATAAAATAGTTTTTGACTAGTCTCTCCTTAGCTCATCTTTCCTTCAAATTGCATCTATAGTGCATTTTTCTACTCACTAGATCGTCTCGTGTAGCAAAACATGGAGTCTAGTAGTAACCTACATTTTGCATAAAAAAAAAATCATCTATATTTGCTTCCAAAACATGATTAACCTTCCTTGACATGATATAATGTCCTTAAGACCATAAGGATGGAATTTAGAAGCCAAGAGACCTCATAGAACCTTTGACCTAGTAGCTATACATAAATTTTCTTTTTCTATCCAACTACGGTTTCATGTTTTTATGCTTTACTTAGCTGCAAGTTTGTTTTCAATGCATAATATTGTATACCTACTTTTATTTCAGAATTATTACTTTGTTTTCAATGCATAATATAGTATACCTACTTTTATTTTAGCATGATTAAATTTGTTTTCTTTGTTTTCTCACAAATATTAAATATTTTCTTATTTTTATTTATTTCCTACAATTTTGAATATTTCAAGTAGCATAGACAACATAATGGTCTCTCTATAACTCAATTTCTCCTTAGTTGCTTTTCACTTACATAAGATGAAGAAAAGAAGAAAATAGTACATGTTGCACACATAGTTCTAACCCTTGTTAAGTTTGTACGAACCTTGGGTTGACAATTAAATTTGAAACTTTTGGGAGTTGGAACATTCTTGTTGCCATATTAAGGGTCATCACGTTTTGGCACCATTACCAGGGAGGTGTCGAAGTACGCACTATTTTATTCCCCAGTTGATTGACTTCTTTTTCTCTTTGAAAAACAAAAATTACTTTAGGAGATTTTCATTTAAGAAACATAAAAAGTACATTGCATAAGAATTCTCATTCAAATCAAAGAAAAATAAAAACACAAAAAGATATTTATTTCTTTATGCCTCGAAGATCATGGAGAACATATGAAAGTTTTACCAAAAACCCTCAGTTTGAAAAGAAACTAGCCTTATTTTGTTGAATATGAGCCTACTACTCTGACCACATAAGATATTGAGGCCTTTTAAGTGAGAAAGCAAGGATATCCGAGGAGCTTGTAAAAGGAGAAGTACCTTTAACACCCACTAATATCATGGCTAGAATTATGCAACCTGAGGTTTTTCCTATTAGGAAGAAAAATGGAGAAGCCAAAAAAGAAATTTATTAGTCCATATGTTCTCCCATAGTTCCATGGATTAGCTACTGAAGACCTAACAATTTCATGTTTTAATTTACTAGAGTTTGCAAGGCATATGATTACGCAATAGATGAGAAGAAGCTCAAATTGTTCCTCTCTACTCTCAAGGATCCAACCCTTAATTGGTTCATGAACCTAAAATAGGGTAGCATCACTTCATGGGGATCGATGCAACAAGACTTTAACACCAAGTACAACGATTATTTTAGAGCAAGAGACACAATATATGAGATATTAAAAATGACCCAAGGAGTATATGAATCCCTAGAATATTTTTAGGAAATATTTTAGTTACAAAAGAGCACACAACTGTTATAACAACCTTGGTGAAAATTCCATGTAATAAAAGTTAAAAACAATAACCACAGATGAATGTGACAATTACTCTAAGCAGAATGTTGGGCAAGACATTCTAGGGGGTGTTCATTTGGTTGTTTATAGCTAAGAAAATTGGAAAAGGAAATGGCTAAGGATTTGGAAAGGAAAAATGGCATTTTTGGCACAATTATTTATGAAAATAATGGAAATTAGGATAAAAAGGAGTTGAAAGGTCACAGGTTGCATGTGAGGAGGAAAATGAAGGAAAATAATGGAATGTGAAGAAAATAGAGGCCTCATTCATAAAAAGGCTTTTAAGGATCAGTTGGTAACCTTTTGTTAGTTTATCTTCGGTGTTATTTCATTATTCTATCTCTCTCTCTTAGAGTCTTGGACTTAGAGTTTTCTTGGAGCACTTTGGCATTGGAGAAAGAAAGGAAAAGAAGGAAAGAGGAAGCAAAGATTAAGCAGGGAAAAGTAGGATCAAGCAGCTACAGTACACTTCATTATAGGTATCAACTTGCATGTGTATTTTCCATGCTAGATTTGGAATGCATGGGATTGCATGTGTTTCATTTCTACCATGGCATGGGTTTCTCCAGGTGTGACAATATTTTCAGCCTAGCCTTGACATTTCCTGATAGCTTTCACGAGATGGGTTCTCTCATTCAATTTATGTGGGATGGTCAGATTGGATTTGAAGATGAGTGGGGTGGATCTCCAAATTGAAAAACACATGGTGTAGTGGTCCCTGAACCGGATTGAGGATGTGTGAAGCCACTGACCTAGTAACCCCTAAACCAGACTATGGATTAAGGTAAAGCCACATTGTGTGCCTCGGTTGCCTAGGAATCCTTGCTAATCAATGGTGGGATATATGGTGAATCCAAGAGGTGGATTTTCTCTCTATTGGGCCTAGTAATTCTGGGATGGAATCCATGGTAAATCCTAGAGATTATGTCTCGGTGTAGGGCCTAGTAATTTGTGGATCAGAATGTGGATGCACAGTAAAGCCTGAGAGACTAGGAGGCACTCAAATTCCCCTCGGTGTAGATGGATAACTCTAATGTTATCGACATTGATTGGTGTTTTTGATGTGTTCTATGAGTCCCACATTCATTCTTGGAATATGGCACAAGAGTGATTGGTTGAAGAGAGACTTGGCTCAACTAATCTATGGCTAGTTGGGATGTGGTAGTCCCATCTCCAGTTGGTTGATTGCATTGATTAATGAGAATCTTTCCATTGATTTCATGTGTAAATTTACTAGTGTATATATGGATTTTTATGGATGATATGTTTATTGTATTTCTATTCCTATTATGTTGGTTATATGCACTTTTTGTTACAACAACTATGTTTGGCTCTTATCATGTTTTTACTTGTATTTGAATGGACAATGTATCTATGACCTAATACATGATAAGGTAGAAAATTACATGAGGAAAAAATGGTTCATGTTGATTCTCATATGAGTATGAGATCCCTACACTTAATTCTGCTATTTACCCCTGTAGGTTACATGTTGATGATATGTTTGACGAAATTCCTGTCATGGCTATTAGGGGTTTGGTTAAGGTCTTGATCAACTATTTACTTTTGCAGCATTGTTTCCCTACACTTTACTTGATTATGAAATTTCATTCCATTATGGGAAGTGGCCTAGGCTTTGGGCATGAAAAAGTGGCTTAAATCTTGGGGTCACTGGAACAAAAATGATAACTTTGGTCCACAGTCATTGGCAGGTAGGAGTATGATAGCGAATTTGGGTTTCTCATCACTCCCTTGCCTGTAGTATGAGAGAGACTATGGCCTAAGAGACCCAAAAAAATAGTAGGACCTAGGGAAAAGTTGTCTGAGTGGTTGACTTGTCTCCTAAGGGTTTTTTTTATGATGTTGGATGACTGTATGGTTAATTGTCACTTACATGTTGATTTTATGTCACCTACTTATATCCTTGTATTTTAGGTTACATTTTGAATATTTTGACTACATGTATCAGTCTTGTAGGTTGATTGTAAGAAATCACTGAAAAATATTCGACTACATGCATTTATGCATATTTGTAGTTGGCTAGGCATTGCTTATGTATATTGTTGGTTTCATGTAGCAGTGTGTATAATGGAGTAATGGTTGTTGTCATGCATGAGTTCATGGCATGCATTGTTGATATGGCCTTGCATTGATGACTGGATCCTAGTTAGAGCGATGTTGATGTGTTGATACGTTTACTTGTGAATGTTTATACATTTTTATGATTATGTTATACATGTATCACATTGATTTGGTGATCTTGCAGACAAGGTACCCTGCCCGAGCTATACTAAGGTATGTTGGTTTATTGAGATTTGGTTCAACTGACATATTATGCATTGTAGGAAGAGAAATATCAAATGGATAACAAGATGGTAGATTACGTATAGTCTCCTTATGCATCAGATGAGCAACGTGGTGTGGGAACACTTCTAATTTAGCTGATATACTTAGAATATTGAAGGAAGAGATAAGTAGTTGTAAGGCAAATAATGATTAGATAAAAAAGGCAAAAGAGAAGCAAGTAGAGATCAAAGCTCTACTTCTTCGGAGTTTGTCAGAACTATATTGACAAGGGTCGCTTTAGATCAACCATGCACATGTACATGGGACTAATGTAGCATATGGCAATAGATCTCCTGGTAGACACATGTTAGATAGATCTGACATAGTGAGAGATGGCAGGTTTTTGGATGCTTCAGAAAGGAGGGGTGATGAATACAAGTATTATTCTAGTTTTGGTTCTGATAGACATCATGATCATTGTCGATATCACCCTTGCAGGAGGAATGATATGGGATACTTACCAGATTAATTCAAGAAGGAAAAAACACCTACTTTTGATCGAGATGTGAAGAAGTCGGAAGATGCAGAGGCTTGGATACTTGGGATGAACAAGTTATTTGAGTTTCATGAGTACACAAATAACATGAAGCCTAGAATAACTATCTTCAGCTTGAAAGGTAAAGCAAACATCTGGTGGGAAGATGCTAAGAGGGTTAGAGAAATTAGTACAGATGACTTGAGCTAGAGGGAATTCAAGAGGCTTTTTAGGAAGAAGTACTTGTCAGAAAGGTACTACAATAGTAATGCTAAATAATTATATGAGTTAAAGATGGTATCAATGATAGGAGAAGAGTATACGACCAAGGTTCTAGAGCTATTGAAGTATGTATTGTATCTTACTGATGAGAAGGATAAAGTTCAAAGATTTTTTAGTGGCGTTCCATTAGCATTTAGAGATTGGATTGAGTATGATGAGCTTCAGTCACTTGTGGAAGTTATTGGGAAGCTAAAGCATTGCTATGATAAATCCAAGTGTAAGAATGAATCTCAGCATGGATGGAAAGGAAAAGACAAGGGTAGAGGTAAATGGTAGCTTAAGAGGAGAAGGCCTCAACATGTAGATGGGAAAGAAAATGTGGCTCTAAAAAAGAGATTTAATGCAGATAGATAGGGACATGGGTCACAACAACAACATCAACATAGAGGTGAGGGAACTGGTTGGTTGGAGTGTTGGACTTGTGGTGAGGAACACCTTAGGAGAGATTTTCCACATCATCACAATGGAAGGCCTACAATATACAGTGCACAGGAGGTGTACATTGTTGGGGATGTGGGTTAGAGTATTCCATGTATTTATGAAATAGTACAGGTAGGCATAACACCAAGCATTTATCATTGAGATGGACAACAAGCTTTGTGATCAAGTTATTTCTATGTTGATTGACCCTGGATATAATTATAGCTATGTTAGCCCTGACTTGGCAGATAAGTGTGGTTTTGATAAAGAATTTCATGCATAGTCTTGGTTAGTGCAACGAAGTAAGTTCATCATTGGGTAAGAGCATCCGTATTTGATTTAAAAGGCATGCCTACAACAAGACACTTAAATGTGTTATTGTTGGGATCATACAATGTGTTGTTGGGCATGGATTGGTTGTATCTATATAGAACCAAGGTTGACTACTATGACAAATATATTGAGCTTCTTGATGAAAATGGAGAACGAAGTGTCTTGCAAGGTAAGAAGAAAGCCACATCCATTAGGATGGCAACAACTATGTAAGCAAAGTGCAACCGCAGGAAAGGGTGCAAGCTATTTGAAGTACACATTTCTAGTGATAAGGGTATGGAGGTTGAGGATGCAAATGTGTTGAACAGATATCCAGTGTTGCAGCAGTTTTAGGATGTATTCCCTAAGGACATTACAGAGTTTCCACCTCATAAGGAGGTAGACTTTTCAATTGAGTTAGTGCTAGGGGTAGCTCCAACGTTGAAAGAACCTTACAAGATGATCAAACTTGAGTTGGTTGAGTTAAAATTGGACCTGAAGGAAATGTTGGACAAGGGATATATTAGGCTAAGTGTATCACCTTGGGGCACACTGATCTTGTTTGTGAGGAAGAAAGATTGTACCCATATATTATGCATCGACTACAGGAAGTTGAACAAAGTGACTATCAAGAAAAAATATCCTTTGCCTAGGATTGATTGCTTGTTCGATCAGCTGAAGGGAGCAACAATGTTCTCAGAGATTGGCCTGAGATTCAGATGCCATCAGGTATGTATCAAAGAGGAGGACATTTACAAGATTACGTTCAGGACTAGGTACGAGCATTATGAGCTTGTTTTTGTTCCATTTGTATTAACTAATTCTCCAACTACATTCATGTGTTTTATGAATAGTGTGTTGCACCCATATTTGGATAAGTTTGTTGTTGTGTTCATTGATGATATATTGCTATATTCTAAAAATGAGGAAGAGCATGCCGAGAATTTAGCATCAATATCAAGATTTTTGAGGGAGCATCAATTGTATGCTAATCTTAGCAAGTGTAGTTTATTTTAGACTGAGGTACACTACCTGGGGCATGTGGTCCCCAAGGATTGCAGTAGATACAGAGAAGATAAGGGCCATGATGGAGTGGGTAGCTCCTAAGACTATGGATGAGGTGAGATCTTTCACAGGTCTAGCATACTATTATAGGAGGTTCATCAAGAACGCCTCACAAATTTCTTATCCCATTACATCATTGCAAAGGAAAGGTAAGAAGTTCGAATAGATAAAGGAGTGTGAAGCTAGCTTTGAGCATCTTAAGCAGTTGTAGACACATGCACCAGTACTATAGATTGCAGATCCATACAAAGAGTTTGTATTATGCACAGTTTCTTGCAAGAGAGGGCTTGGTTGATTCCTTATGCATGATTGACTGGTGGTATGTTGTGAGTCATAGAAACGGAGTCCCAGAAACTAAATGAGGATAAGGAGAACTACCCGACACATGATATTGGGTTAGCAATGATTATAGATGCACTCAATATGTGGAGGCACTATCTTCTTGCTAGGTAGTTTGTGCTTTATGAGTGATCACATTGGGTTGAGGTATTTGTTTGACCATCCGAATCTAAATGCCATCTAGGCTAGATGATTGGCCACAATCAGTGAGTTTTATTTGGAGATCAGGTATATCAAAGGTAAAGAGAACAAGGTGGTAGATTCTCTTAGCAAACAAGTACAGGTACATCACTTAGCAACTATGAGATCATATGGGATGGACTTACATGATAGGATCTTGTAGGCAAGACAACACGATGTTAGGTATATGGAGATTGAGCATAGGTTGCAGCAGGGTGATAGTACATGTACAGGAAAAAGTCATGGTATAGGTACAAGTGTAGGTACAGGTACATGTGTGGGTGCGCAGGGTAGGGACTATCATCTTACAGAAGATGGATTGGTCAGGTTTCGAGATAGGATATATGTACCGGATGGTAGTGAACTCAAGAAGGTGATCTTGACGGAGTTTCATGCAAAACCATATTCAGGTCACCTGTGTTATCAAAATACTTGATAATGGTGAAGAGGTATTACTATTGTTTGAATTTGAAGAGGGATGTAATAGATTTTATGGCTAGATGATCTGATTGTCAGTGAGTGAAGGCAGAGTGTAAATATCTAGGTGGACTACTATAGCCAATCGTGATTCCCGAGTGGAAACGGGAGGTTATTTCCATGGACTTCATGACAGGGTTGCCGAAGACAATGAAACAACATGATTCCATCATGGCCATTCTGGACAAGTTAACAAAGGTTGCACACTTCATTCCGGTGAAGTCTACGTTCTCAGCTAGTGATGTGGCACAGATGTTCATCAGAGATGTGGTTAGGCTACATGGTGTTCCGAAAAAGATTGTGTCAGATCAGGATGTGAAGTTCACTTCCATGTTTTGGAAGAAGTTATTTGTAGGTTTTGGCACATAGTTGTCCTTTAACATGGGCTATCATCCACAAACAGATGGATAGACAAAGAGGGTCAATAGGATATTAGAGGACATGTTGAGGATGTATATCATGCATGAGAAGCGAAAGTAGGAAGAGTATCTCCCTTTGGTAGAGTTTGCATATAACAATGGTTATCAGTAGTCATTGAGGATGAGTTATTTTGAGGCATTGTATGGACGGAGTTATAACACTCCTATCAGTTGGATTGATCCATTTAGTATGGTATTGATTGGGCCAAATTTGTTGGAAGACATGGAACAGGACATGAAAGTGATCAAGAATAATCTAAAGGAAACACATGATAGGAAGAAGAGTTATGCAGATAGGAATAGGTTATTCAAGAAGTTCCAGGTTGGGGAATAGGTGTACTTGTGCATCAAATTGAAGAAGATCTCCTTGTGGATTGGAACATGTGCCAAGATGGCACCACAGTTTTGTGGACCCTTTAGTATGATTGAGAGGATTGGGTCAGTAGCCTATCGACTTACACTGCCTTCGACAATGAAAGTCCATGATGTTTTCCATGTATATTTTCTTAAGAAGTATGTTAAGGATGTTGATAATGTAATTGACTGATCTATATTGCAAGTGGAACCAGATGGATAATTCTAGCTAGAGCCTTAGTGTATATTACAAAAAAAGTTTCTCATGCTCTTGAACCAAGCAATTGAACAAGTTAAAGTGCAATGGAAGCACGTTGGGCTCGATGAAGCTACATGGGAGATGATGGATCAAATGTGGGTCACATATCCTTCCTTGCTTGGTTGAGGCAAAGCAACTTGACATGATGGTTTGGTACTTGCTTATGGTGGTTTGGTATTTTCTTATGATGGTTTAGTATTTTCTTATGGTGGTTTGTTATTTTATTATGATGGTTTGGTGTTTACTTGTGTTGCTTTGGTATATGATTTATGGTGGTTCAATATATGTTTTATGATGGTTTGATATATGTTATATAATGTTTTGATATGTGCTTAGATATGATGACTAGTATATGTTTGATATATGTTTTGGTATATGATTAGGCATATGTTCTGGTATCTATATTTATGGTGATGTTGCTATATATACCCATGTGTATGGATGTAAATACCATAACGAGTTGTGATATAAAGCTCCACTATGTGGTATGGGTGTCATGTCATTATGGTTATGTTGTCATGTTATTATGATATCATGTGGTTATGTTATCATGATGTTATGATGTCATGTGGATTGGCACTTAGCAGGATGATCATTGTAAATAACGTAATGAGTTGTGATATAAAGCTCCATTATGCGGTATGTTGTAATGTTGTCATGATGTTTTTCTATTGAGTAGTTATTTCATTGTCAATACTACATTGAGTTGTGTTATAAAGCTCCATGAGTAGTATGTATTCTTTTAGTAGGTTGCTAAGGTATATGTGTGATTGAACACCAAGGATGGTGTCCCCCAAGGGGGAGGGTTCTGTAACATCCCTGGTGAAAATTCCATGTAATAAAAGTTAGAAACAATAACCACAGATGAATGGGACACTTATTCCAAGCATAATGTTGGGAAATACATCATAAGGGGTGTTCATTTGGTTGTTTATGGCTAAGGAAATTGGAAAAGACAATGGCTAAGGCTTTGGAAAGGAAAAATGGCTTTTTTGGCACAATTATTTATGAAAATAATGGAAATTAGGAGAAAAAGCAGGAGAAAGGTCACAGGTTACATGTGAGGAGGAAAATGAAGGAAAATAATGGAAAATGAAGAAAATATAGGCCTCATTCATAAAAAGGTTTATGAGGTTCAGTTGGTAACCTTTTTTTAGTTTAGCTTTGGAGTTCTTTCATTATTCTCTCTCTCTCTCTCTCATACTCTTGGATACTTACAGTTTTCTTAGAGCACTTTGGCATTCGAGCAAGAAAGATAAAGAAGGAAAGAGGAAGCAAAGATTTGTTGGGTTGCGTTATATTCTTTCCATGAATAGCCTACGTAGTTTATGGGGGGTGGAGCCCCCCCTTCATTGCACCAATTTCACAATGGGGGGGTCACAGGGGGGGCAGCCCCCCCTATATGGGGGGTAGTTAGATCACCTCTACGGGGTGTGGGGCAAAGCCCTAGGGAGTTTTTTTTTTGGACCCTATATTAGTTTGCACGGACCTACCTATGGTTTTGTGCATGGTTTTCACACATGGTTTTACATGCGAAGGTTTTAGGTCCATGGTATTGGATGCTTCGGCATGTATAAATATGTATTGTAACATTGAAAGGAACATAATGAAAAATCAAGCTTGTAGTCTCAGTTTTGGGATCCAACGGAAAATCTCTGTGTATATGTGTTATGCTCTCACATTGTTTATTTTCTGTGTTTTAGAATTCATATGTAGGTAATTTCTGTACGGGGTTAAAACCTACATTTGGTATTAGAGTTGTTTTGGCTTCAAGGGGACACCTTTGTTGCTGAGGGGTTTTGGTCGAGCCTGTGGCAGACCCTGTTCAGTGGGAGATCTGCAGGATTGATTCTGGTGCTGAAAGAAGATGGCGAGAAATGGAAGGATAGAGATTGAAAAATTTAATACTCAAAGTTTTGAGTTATGGAAACTCAAGATGGAGGATTAGTTGGTAGATAAAGGTTAGTGGATCATGGTAGATCTAGGTAGTAAACTAATGGGAGTGTCCGATGAAGAATGGAAGAAGTTGGATCGGAAGCGAAAGAGCACAATACGATTGTGTGTCTTAGATTCAATATTGTTGAATGTATCAGGGGAAGCTACAACTAAGGCTTTGTGGGACAAGTTAGGGACTTTGTACCAATCTAAGTCTCTGGTGAATAAACTATTCCTACGGAAAAAGCTACATAACCTGAGGATGAAAGATGGAGACTCAATGATAAAGCATCTGAATGAATTTAATACTATGGTTAGTTAGTTATTATCTATTGATATTAAAATTTTAGATGATGATAAGTGCATTAGTTTGTTGTGTTCTCTACCAGATTCATGGGATAGTCTGGTTATTGCAATAGGTAGCAATGCAACTGCCTTGCAGTTTGATGAAATAGTCTCATCCTTGCTGACAGAGGAGATAAGACAGAAAAATATGGAGAGATAGAATGGTGATGCCTTGTTTGTATGAGGGCGGTCCTAGAACAGAAACAAAAATAATTCATCGAGTGGGAGATCTAAATCTAGAGGGAGATATAAATCTTCAGGAAAACCTGTAAAGGTGGTGTGTTGGAAATACGGAAAAGAAGGGCACTACAAAAGGGACTGTAAATCTTAAGCTCTTGACAAAGGAAAGGGATCTAATGATGCTCCTTCTGCAGAGGCAAAAACCAACTCAGATGAAGGTGGGGATGTGTACTTGGCTTCTTCAAGTACACATGTAGATCATGTGGCATGGTTGATTGACTTAGGTGCATCCTTTCACTTCACTCTGCATAGATAGTGGTTCTGCAAGTATAAGAAATATGATGGTGGTGATGTCTTCTTTGGGGACGAAAGGAAGGCTAGAATCATTGGTCATAGAAAGGTAAAGTTGAAGTTGCAAGGTGGAAGGGTTAGAACACTTCCGGGTGTTTTGCCTATTCCTGCATTGGCCAGAAATCTGATTTATGTAAGCAAGCTGGATGATGTAGGTGTAAAAACAATGTTCAAGAAGGATACCTACAAGATGGTTCGGGGAGCACTGGTATTGATGCGGGGAGTTCGTATTGGAACTTTATACAAGATGTAAGGTAGCACTGTTGTTGATGGGTGCAACAGTTCAGTGGTTCTTGAAAGTGGAGAAGAAAATCTATTGGTATCTGGAGAGAAGACCATCCTGTGGCATCAAAGGCTTGGACATATTGGAGAGAAGGGCCTTCGAATACTTTGTGGTAAAGGTATAATAGAAGGTATGAGTAATAACTCTTTGGATTTTGATTTATGTGAAAATTGTGTATATGGGAAGCAGAATCAGGTGAGTTTCCCCTCTGGTGGTAAGAGGGCGAAACAGATATTAGAGCTTGTGCACAGTTGATGTGGTTTGGACCTGTGAAGGTTCCATTTCACTAGGTAAGTCTATGTACTATGTATCATTTATAGATGACTTCTCAAGGAATACATGGATATATTTCCTTAAGAATAAATCTAAAGTCTTTCACAGGTTTAAAGAATTTAAGGCTTTTGTGGAAAACCAGTTAGAGAAGAAGATAAAGGTGTTGTGGTCAGATAACGATGGAGAGTTTTGCAGCAAGGAATTTTAATAATTCTGTAAGAAGTGTGGTATATCATGATAAAAGACTTCTCCATACACACCTGAGAAAAATGGAGTTCTAGAAAGAATGAACAAGACGTTGATGGAAAGGGCAAGAATCATGCTCAGTGGTGCTGGGTTACGATAGGAATTCTGGGTAGAGGCAGTGGAGACAACATGTTACCTAGTTAATCGATCACCTTCATCAGTGTTGGAGGATAAGTGTCCATAAGAGGAATGGACTAGTAAGAAACCCTTTCTTCCACATCTGAGGGTATTTCGATGTGATACATATGTACATGTTCCAAAGGAGAAAAGAACCAAGTTAGATAGTAAATCTGAAAAGTGCATATTTATTGGGTATAAGGATGGTTTAAAGGGTTATAAGCTTTGGAATCAAATAACAAGGAATGTTGTGTACAACAGAGATGTGGTGCTTAGAGAGGTGAAAGATGTGATTAAACATGAAGTCCAACCAGAGGAACCTGAGAAGATAGAGTTTGAGCTTAAGGAGGAAGAATCAAACTCTACAGCAGAGGAGGAATCAGAAGATGAAGAGCCACAAACTCCGGGTGTGAGAAGATTTGAGAAAGAAGGCAGCTAGAAAGGTATAATCCATCTTCTTTCTATTCAAATTTTGCTTTATCTGTTACTAATGAGGATCCTATAACTCTAAAGGAAGCAGTAGATTCAAAGGATGACAAACTTTGGAAAGAGGCCATGGTTGATGAAATGGCATCTTTGCATAAAAATGGGGCTTGGGATTTGGTGGAGTTGCCGACTGGAGGGAAACCCATTGGAAGCAAATGGGTGTTCAAGAAGAAGACAAATGCAGAAGGAAAGGTGGAGAAATACAAAGCTCTGTTGGTAGAAAATTTTTTTCCTAGGTGTCGGGAATTGATTTTGGTGTTATTTTTTCTCCTATTGCCAAGGTAGTTTTTATTAGATTACTTTTTCTTTTGATTTTGAGGTAGAACAGATGGATGTGAAGACAACATTTCTTCACAAGGATATGGAAGAGGAGATCTACATGAAACAACCTGAAGGTTTTGGGGCGAAGGGTAAGAAAGAACTGATATGCAAGTTAAAGAAGTCTATGTATGTGTTAAAATAGTCACCAAGGATGTGGTATCAGAAATTTGAAACATTTACATGGGGACTTGGCTTCACCAGAAGCAAAGCAGATCAATGTGTGTATTTTAAATTAATTTAGTGAATATGTTATTTCTCTGGTCTTGTATGTGGATGATATGTTGCTGGTTGGAAAATGGCAAAGAAATGATTGAGGATTTGAAGACCTAATTGTCCTCCAAATTCGACATGAAAGAACTTGGTGCTGCAAACTATATTTTGGGAATGAAAATTAAAAGAGATCGGGCAAAGAGAAAGCTCTGGTTAAACTAGAGGAAGTATGTCGAAACAATAATGCAAAGGTTTAATATGCAATATAGTAAACTGGTGAAGGTTCCTATTCATGTAGGTATAAAGTTATCTGCCTAACAGTGTCCCAAGACACAAGAAGAGGAAGAGAACATGTCTTGTGTTCCATATGCAAGTGCAGTCGATAGCCTGATATATGTAATGTTCTGTACTAGACCATACATTACACATGCAGTGGGAGTATTGAGCAGGTTTATGTCAAAACCAGGAAAGGAGCATTGGACAATAGTGAAGCGGGTTTTTAGGTATTTGTGTGGCATTGGTGATTATGGTTTGTGCTACTAAGGAACACCAAGATTAGACAAAGTTTTGGATATCTGTGGCTTTTTTGATGCAGACTGTGCTAGAGATCTGGATCATAGAAGATCTATAAGTGGGTATGTGTTTAACCTATTTGGAGGTGCAGTCAGCTGGATGAGTAAGAAACAATCTGTAGTGGCATTATCAACTATAGAAGCAGAATACATGGTAGCCACTCATGCAAGCAAGGAAGCAGTTTGGCTGCAGAGATAGTGTTCAAGTATGGGGTTAGTATAGGGAGCTATATGGATATACTGTGACAACCAAAGTGCAATTTTCTTAGCAAAAAACCATGCATATCATTCAAAGACAAAGCACATTGATGTTCAGTATCACTTTGTGAGGGATATGATAGAAGACAAAAAGGTGTTGCTAGTAAAGGTGGACACTTTGAAGAATACTGCAGATGCATTGACCAAATCTGTGAGCTCTGAGAAGTTCTCTTGGTGTAGAGAAACAATGGGCGTTTCAGGGGTGGAAAAATGACTAAGCTCTCCTGTGGCCCCCTG
>APFE030838686.1:4242-36349 GCA_000404065.3 Pinus taeda
CCCACAGTCTCCCAGAAGTTACAAGCCAACCAACCAACTTGCTTTGCAAATGGTTTGCATACAATATATAGAATGTGCTATGAAGAGATAGAACGACCAAGGGTCACCAAATTAAGGTGGAGAGCCAACCATCAACTACAGGTGTGGCACCAAAAACATGAAAAATGGCTTGGGTAACCCTTTTCCTTCTTTTGCCACTTGTATAACTGACCATATGGAGTGAAACTATTTATAAAACCGCTGTGCTCCTCCTCCTGTGCGTCACGCTTTTTTCCAGGTGAATTTTGGAGGCCTTTATAATGTCAAAATTGAGCACATGATAGCTTGCTGGAAAGTATGTCCTATCTACTTTCCAACCCCACTGGAATTTTTTTTATTTGGAGTTCATTTGCCCTGTCAAAAATCAAATCTCCCAAGACTGGTCAAACTGTGCCAGATGAGGTTGCCTCAAGGCAGAGTGCTGTTGCGGGAAACTTTTGAATACCTTACTCAACCCCACATTGAGCTCATGATAGCTCATTGGAAAGCTCTGTGTGTTTACTTTCTAATCCAACTAGAATGTTTCTATTTGGAGTTTATTTTCTCTGTCAAAAATCAAATCTCCCAAGAATGGTCGAACTGTGCCAAATGAGGCTGTCTAAAGGCAGAGTGTTGTTACAGTCAACTTTTGAATGCCTTCCTCAACTCAAAAGTGAGCTCATGATAGCTCATTGGAAATATAATTGTCTCTAGTTATCATTTGGATTATCAAGCAATTCATTTGGCCAACCGAGCTAGGAGAAAACGTGATTTTCTCGAGGTCGCTCCAAAGGTGCATCAATTCTCCCGAGACAATTGTATTTTGACATTGCTTCAAAACCATGACACCTGTTTAAAACGTGAATGAGGTTTTTCTTCCTTGTTCTGTTTTTACAAAAACCTCTCTCATTTTTCCCAAATTCATCTTCTATTGCTCAAAAACCTCATTTGAGTGAAACATATCCCGATGTGTGGGATAAGGGATTTGCCGAAATGAAGCGAAATGAAGAGGATAGGGAGCTTCTAAATTCTTGAGGAAATTTTGGGAAGTAAAGAGGGATGTTAGGAAGTAGGGAAAAGTGGAATCTTAGAAATTGAGCGAGGGGAAGGGGTCCAAAAAGGCAAAACACAGGCCCAACCATAGAAAATTGTCAGGTTGTAGCAAGGAACTAGGGTTTGTATGAAAATGAGGAATTTGGGGGATCGCAGCGATGGGAAGTGTCTAATAAGGTATTTTATGGATAGGGGAAGGTGTATGAACATCAGGATACAAGTTTTTCCCATGATTTGACCATCCAAGAGAAATTAGCTTCAAAACCCTAAGAGAGGGAAATGAACCTTGCCTAGGCACAACTGAAACATGAACAAGGTGTGAAATGACCCAATTGAACTTGACATGATGATGACATCCCTTTAAATGATGGTAGAATCAGCTGAATAGTGACATAGAATGTCATTTGGACAACTTTGATAAGGGTAAAAGCAAACCCCATACCTAATGCCTAGTGACCAAATTTTACTTGAAGACTCACTGAAATGATAAAATTTGACTTTAACACCTTAAAATCACTTGTGTAAGAGCATTTTTGATCACTGGGAGAAGGCTACAAAGACCGAATCTAACAATATGTACCATCATGTACATAACATTGCATAAACAACATGTACACCTACTATATATACACAACACTACATGTGCACACATCATAGATGCAACATGTACAACATATACAAATTATGTACAAGAGTAGTACCACACATCCAAAACCACACTGTGCTTACCAAGAAACCTTGCTTCTAGTGTCTTATCCATGCTTATCCTAACATGTCACAGACCACACTGCTTTCACTTTGTTGATGTATCCTTCAGTATAACCTGTCCATAACATATGCATAGGCATAATAAAAGCATACAATATAAATTCATATTCACATGATATTGACCTCGTATATTGGTCATGACTACTCTTCCCACTTAATGATTCCTCATAGCCAAGAACTTCTTCATGACATTCGCCTGCATAAGCAATCATTCCGCCACAAGAACGATTCTTGATGATCTGTCAGGCAATGACATAGATACATGGATACATACATATACATATACATAAACATCAACATAAAATAATAATGATCTCACCAGTCAATGTCATACATACATACATATATACATATAAACATTAGCATAAAATAATCATGATCCATAATAACCCTGTCAGACATGACATACATAAACACCAACATGTATACATATATAAACATCATCATAATCATGATCATAACATAATTACAAGATAACATAAGGTCTAGGTTAATAGAACTTCCTTATTTTT
This sequence comes from Pinus taeda, assembly GCA_000404065.3. Lineage (NCBI taxonomy): Eukaryota > Viridiplantae > Streptophyta > Pinopsida > Pinales > Pinaceae > Pinus > Pinus taeda. The sequence continues at coordinate 6,594 of APFE030838686.1, forward strand.
GCACAAAAACAATTCCCAAAATAGCCAAGGCATTTGACACCTCAGATATATTTAATTTACCTTTTTGGTTACCTTTCTCATGATTTTACTGCCACCGTCCATTTACCACAATGGACCTAGCTAGTCCAACCGAATGTCATAGTCTTACCTTCCGCTATGCTTACTCATGCATTGATATTTATCTATGTCTTACATTACCTGTTGGGTACCCTCGAGCTCCATTAACTTTCCTCTTTCCCAACCAATTCCCAAGACTCAAAAAAAAAAGAGGCAAGAACATAAACAACAAGAAGAAGACCATAACACCGAATAAAGTGGCATAGCTATGCACTAGACACATGCAAAATCGCAATTCAAGTGCAATAATCGCAAAAGACCAAAATCACAATACTGGCAACAGACACCATGTCCCAATCCCCATGGTTCCCAAGGAAAGCTCGCTTGAGCCTTATTTGAGATTTCATTGAAACCTCTCTTGCCATGCAACTTCCTGCATCATGTTTTCATTAACACATACCTGTTAGTGCATAAATAAACATAACAATACACCAGTTACCTTACCTTGATGTGCCAAGCACTTTTCTTGCAACTGGACACATCCACGCCATCTCTCAAGGGACTCTAATCCTTTGATAGATTGACCTGTAACTAAAGGCTAGCTAATATACCTATCAAGTACATGTTCATGAATCTAGCACATATCCACATAATGTCAAACAAAATCAAAGTTAAGAATAATTCTTGTATGAAAAACACTCATTCCTTTGGAATTAGGGTTTACAAACATATCCAAAGGAGTTCTTTCCCAATGCCTTTCTTTTACCTTTTCCTTGCTATAATTGCAGCTTACTATGCACTGTCACATCACCCAGCTGTTAGTTATATAATCACATCAATTGTTACCTTGTCATACCAATGCTAAGCACATTTCCTGCAACTGTTCACACATGTCAACCACATGTTCCAAATATCAAGACAATCATATTTATCAATTTGAAGTCAACATTTAGCAATACTAACAATCATGTCATAATCCATAGTCAACTCTTAGTCATTAGACATAATGCTACAAATATCACCTACTTACACGCAAGTAGATCTCAAATGTCTAGACACACATGTATTAGTACAAGTTTCTTAAAACAAGATCATTTCTTCATGCAGCCCTATAGACTCATACTCATATCATGCAATTAATCAAACATTCAAGCAAGCTATGAACGCACCATGTCAGATAAATCAACTAGACAACATAACAGGCACCAAACACTCAAACACCAAATAGATGACATAATCAACAATGAAGCACCCAATATACTACATAAGAAAACTCATACCTTAGTGTATTTCATGAGAGGATATCTTGTCTACACAATCAATTTAGGTTAGCACGATAAAACTTCACAACATATGTACTCAAACATAAATCATGGTATCCATAACAGTAACTAACTAACATGTTCACATCACAAGCTCATAAAAAAGTATCATTCATACATAGTAATCACATTTGCACAGTTAGTATAGATTAATACAACACCATATCACATATATGTTGGTTCATACTTGAATATCACAACCATAAATATGCATATGTCAAACTAGGTTAACACAATACATATAACATCAAGATCTTCAATGCAACGAACATAACTATCACAGATATGACCAATCCAAATTACAACATCAAGATCTCAATGAAATAAACCTAATCATCAAGTTAGTAGCATATAACAACAATAAGCTATATATCATGCTCATCAACAACATATAACCTAATCATCAAGCTAACTATCCTTGACCAGGATCTTGGGGGGAGGCCCCCAAGATCTAAAAGATTGAAATGGATCTTCGGGGGAGAGATCCCCAAGATCTGAAAACTTGAATTGCCAAAAGAAAAAAGAGGAGAATGCCCAATAAAAAAACCACAAAGAAACTTTTTATTAAAACCGATTATAACTATAAAGGCTACATTGTGGCGAACAATCTATCCTTTTATAAAATGTGACTTGTTACTTATAGTATTTTTCAGTTACAATACCACAGGTCAATTCCATGGGTGAATGAATACCATGGGTGGATGTCACAATGCCACGGGTCAATTCCATGGGTGAATGAATAACATGGGTGGATGTCGCAATACCATGGGTTAATTCCATGGGTGGATGAATACCATGGGTGGATGTCACAATATCGTGGGTCAATTCCAAGGTGAATGAATACCATGGGTGGATGTCACAATACCATAGGGAAATACCATGGGTGAACGAATACCATGAGTGGATGTCACTTACAATACCATGGGTGGATAAATACCATGAGTGGATGCCACTTACAATACCATGGGTGGATGAATAACATGGATGGATGAATACCATGGGTTGATGAATACCATGGGTTGATGCCATTTTCCATTTGGATCATTCCTCCCTCCTTAAGAAGCAATGGTCCCCATTGCGTGAAGTTCCCTCCTGCGAAGCCTTTGTTGAATATGAAGAGCCATTGAAGAGAAGTGTTTTATGTGGTTAACCCATAACCATGATGAATGAAGATCCGAGGATAGAGATACCCTGTAATGCTTGTGACCAACCATGATATTGATAGTTTTTGGCCTAGCAAATGGACTTCGACGAAGTCTGGGTTTGTGGATGACCTATAACCGTGATGAACGAAGATCTGAGAACATAGATACCCTGTAATGCTTGTGACCAACTATGATATTGACAGTGTGTAGCCTAGCAAATGGACTTCGATGAAGTGTAGGTTTATGGATGATCCATAACCATGAAAATGAAGATCCGAGGATAGAGATACCCTATAATGCTTGTGACCAACTGTGATACCAACAGTGTACGGCCTAGCAAATGGACTTCGATGACAAGGATTTTGTGCAGTTGACCCATAACCATGATGTTGGTTGTTGATGAAGTAGCAGGTGCCTACATAGCTTGGGGTGGGAGGGCACGTCTCGAAATAACCCAAGCCGAATGCTGCTATGCCGAAATTGATGAATGTGAAGCAAGTGCCTACTAAAGTGGGGTGGGAAGGCATGTCTCGAACGAGAACCCGCTCCAAATGTTGCTCCAGAATTAAAATGGACATAATTCGGTCAATATAACTCAGAATTTTATTATAATCTGTTTTTGGAAGCAGAAGGACCATTTTACATATTCCCATGTGTTGGATATCCTTATCTGGACACCTTAGAATCTCCGATTCGCATTGCAATTTTTTCCGTCACCACAAAAGTTCTGAAAAATAGTTGATTTTAAATGAGCGATATCTCCCACATCCGAACTCCGATTCGACCCTTTTTTTTTTTAAATTGGGTGATTTTTCAAGAGGAGCTCAGATCTACAATCATTTTTCTAAAATTCTGCACAAAAACTTCAAAAAATGATAGGATATTCTCCATCCACCAGTTGTCGTTAGAAAAAAATTCTACAACATAGCTGATTTTAAATCAGCGATATCTCCCTCATCCAGACTCCGATTTGGCCGATTTTTTTTTTCAAGAAATCCAGATCTGTTATTTGTTTTTGTAAATATTGTACCAAATGTTTTAGATCTGATTTGCAAACTCATCGCCTAAAAAAAATTCCTGCAAAAAAAATTAAAAAAGAAAAATTCTTCCTACTTGGCCCAAGAAAGTGCTCCGTGGAGGTTGCAGCGCGTGCCTGAAGTTTATTGAATATTGCTGCAAAAATTTGAAACTGAAATATGCATGAAACCCTCTTTCCCATGGAATCATAACTTGCTCTGATACCACTGATCCAGATCTTGGGAGGAGGCCCCCAAGATCTAAATGATTGAAATGGATCTTGGGGCGAGAAACCCCCAAGATTTGAAAACTTGAATTGCCAGAAGAAAAAAGAGGAGAATTCCCAATAAACAAAACCACAAAGAATTTTTTTATTAAAACTGATTATAACTATAAAGGCTACATTGTGGAAGACAATCTGTTCTTTTACAAAATGCGACTTGTTACTTATAGTATTTTTCAGTTAGAATACCACGGGTCAATTCCATGGGTGAATGAATACCATGGGTGGATGTCACAATACCACGGGTCAATTCCATGGGTAAATGAATACCATGGGTGGATGAATACCATGGGTGGATGTCACAATACCATGGGTCAATTCCATGGGTGAATGAATACCATGGGTGGATGTCACTTACAATACCATGGGTGGATAAATACCATGAGTGGATGACAATACCATGGGTAAATTCCATGGGTGGATGAATACCATGGCTTGATGCCATTTTCCATTTGGATCAAATATATAACATAATCATCAAGTTATCTAACATAAAACAACAATATAAATGCATACAACCATAGGTCACTATAATTCTTGACTATCCAACACGTGCATATGACTATCGTAATCAACTATCATCTATCATGTATGTGGCCATATCATCAAAAGGCATGTACATAAACCTAATGTATATAAACCTAATGCATATAACAATCCTTAACTTACATACATGCATGCCAAACATACAATACCTGTATGATGATCTGCTCTTACCCCAAAGTCTAATGTTGCAACCTCACTTTGCTAGTCTGTATCTCCTGCTCTATCTTAGCCAACACATTAGGAACATAACAACCAATAGCATCATGATGACCTAAATTGCATACAATGACTTCACAAGGCATGTTTGACCTACTATTCATGCATAACTATAACCAAGAACATACATGCATAATGATTGTGTATAGACATATAACACATGAGTACAAAACCATATACACATTATTCTAGCGAGAGTCCAGTCATCAATGCATGACCATATCAACTACACAAACCATGAAATCATACATGACAACAACCATTAATCCATTGTACTCATTGCCACATGCAACCATCAACATGCATAATCAACTACACATACGCATGGATGCATGTAGTCGAGCATAAGCGATCAATTCTTGTAATCGACCTACAAGACTGATACATGTAATCAATCCTACAAGAATGTTTCCTAACGTACAAGGATGTAAGTAGGTGACATAAAATTAACATGTAAGTGACATATAACAATATGTAACCAGTCATATATTCATGAAAAATGCATTCCACAAAATCAACATCAAATTCTCCATGGAAACCTTACTACAACCATAATCAATCATCATGAAAATATAACAAGCACATGGAATTAAAGTGTAAGAGACACACATGCAACTAACATGCATGCATGACCAACACACACCACCCATCCAGTCTGAGGGGTGAACCATGCTCTGATACCACTCTATAACACCCTCCTCTCACATCCACCCATGTAACCATGCCAACTGGGGTAAACATGAGATGAGAGGCTACTATGATCATATTCAACCTCCTATGTGACCTTAAGGAAGTGGAATCAATGGAACATCACACAGAACCCTCAGGAGATAAGTCAGCCACTCAGACAACTTGTCCCTAGGTCCCACTTCTGTTCTGGTTCTCTTAGGCCATAGTCACTCTCATGCTATGGGCAAGGGAGCGACCAAAAACCCAAAGTCGCTCTCACAGGCTTGCCTGCTAGTGACCAGGGACCAAAATTGCCAGTTTTGTGCCAATGACCTTGAGATTTAAGTCACTTTTTCGGGCCTAGAACCCAGGCCACTGCCCAAAATGGAGTGATATCTTAGAATCAATAAAAATACATGGAAAAATGATGCAAAAGAAATAAAATGAACATGACCATAACGAGACCCCTACTAGCCATGACAAACATTTTGTCAAACACATCATCAACATGTAACCTACAGGTGTAAATAACAGAATTGAGTGTAGGGATCTCATACTTATTTGAGAATCATTATGAACCATTTCTCCCTCATGTCAATTGTTGTATTATCCTCTGTTAGGTCATAGGCACATTATCCATTCATATACAAGTAAAAACATGTTGAGATCCTTACATAGTTATGGTCATAAAACTTGCATATAACAAGCATAATAGGAACATAAATACCATAAACATATCAACCATAAAAATTCACATATACATCAATACATTTACACATGAAAATCAAGGGAATAATTTCTCATTAATGAATGCAATGAACCAACCAGAGATGGGACTACCACGTTCCACCAGACCATAGATTGGTTGAGCCAAGTCCCTTTTCAACAAATCAACCTCATTCCATATTCCAAGCATGAATGTGGGACTCATAGAACACATCAAACACACCAATCAACATGGATGCCACCGAAGTTCTCCACCTACACCGTGAGTAATTTGACTGCCTCCTAGTCTCTTAGGGTTTACCATGTATCCATAATTTGATTTAGGGATCACTAGGCCCTACACCAAGACATACTCTCTAGGATTTATCATGCATCCCATCCAGGGATCACTAGGCCCAATGGAGAGAAAATCCACCTCCTGGATTTACCATATATCCCGCCATTCACCATCAAGGATTCCTAGGCCCACCGAGGCACACAATCTGGCTTTAATCCAACCCACAATCTAGTTCAGGGGTTACTAGGCTAGTGGCTTTGTGATCCTCAGTCCCGTTCAGGCACCAATAGAACATGTGTTTGTCAATTCAGAGATCCACCCCACTCAGCTTCGAATCCAATCCGACCATCCCACATAAACTGTATGAGAGAACCCATCTCATCAAAGTTATTAGGAAATGGCAAGGCTAGGCTAAAAATACTGTCACATGGAAAAACCCATGCCATGATAGAAAAGAACCACATGCAATGGCATGCATGCCAAATCTATCAAGGAAAATACACATGCAAGTTGATACCTACAACGAAGTCTGTCGTAGCTGCTTCAGCCTACCTTTCCCGACTTGATCTATGCTTTCTCTTGCCTTCTTTGCATTTCTTTCTCTAATGCCAAAGTACTCCAAGAAAACTCTAAGTTTCCAAGAGTGAGAGATAGAGAGAGAAAAATGAGAGAGCTCCAAAACTAAATTGACCAAGTCTTTCCCACTAATCCTCAAAAGCTTTTTTATCCATGACGCCTCTATTTTCTTCATTTTCCATTAATTTCCTTCAATTTACTCCTCACATGAAACCTATGACCTTTCACCTTCCTTTTCTCCTAATTTCCTTTATTTTCATAAATAAAATGCCAATAAATGCCTCGTTCCTTTCCAAAGCCTTAGCCATTTCCTTTGCCATAAACAACCAGATGAGCACCCACACTAGGATGTATTGCCCAACATTCAGCTTAGAATATGTGTCCCATCAACCGTGGTCTTATATATTTTACATGGAATTTTCACCAGGGTTGTTACATTTGCACACCTCAACTTCTATTCATTCAATCTTCGCAAAGATGTGACTTTCTCTATGAAATCAACAACTTGTCTGTGAATGGTGAACATGTGAGAAGTAAACAAGGCAATTTGGATTACACTGCCAAATCATAATACTCTCTCTTCCTCTATGATAAAGCTCCAAAAAAACAACAACCATATATGAGACTAAAGGAACATAACATTGGATCAATGCTTCATAGTAAACTCTAAATCATTCTGGAACCTGAAAGACATCAACAATATCCTGTCAAAAAATTCAGCATCCCAAAAGTCATCATCATGAGCCAAAATCCTTTGACACCACATCAATAGTTTCTTAAGACATATTGTAAACATAATCATATATCCATACAAAAACAAGACAAGTGGATTAGATCCATCAAATCACAAGATGAAATCCTACATACATATCAACTCATTGTTCTTGAAATATCAAGCTCAAAGGGAAAAGGAAACAACAACAAAAGATTCATCATCAAATGTGAACATGAGGATCCCTCTCATGCACTTTAAAATTACTAGAAACTAAAAAATCAAACTTATCATGTTCAACTCCTTTTATTTGAGAGAATCCAACAACCTTGGCCCTAGTACTCATCACTACTGCTAACAACTACAAGCTTGGAATATATCATCAATTTGACCATCAAAGTTGTACATGCATGACATCATCGATATCTTAACGTCAAAACTAGTTATCATATCCATAACCAATATCTCTACAAATTTACATGATATCTAATCTATATGTATCCCTAAGGGAGAATACTCAAAGCTCCCTTCATCTACAACAAGCATTGAAGTTTAGCAAAGTTGTCATCACAAATGAACCAAATGTATTAATCAATAATCATCAATCTATCATAGAATGAATTAGCCCATTTTCAACAAACAATCAAATGGTCAAGAATGTCTATCACATACATTAATACAATCCAAATATCAATATATATTTGGACAATCAACTAGCTATCACAAGTCCTCTTAGGTATCACACACGTTGAAATATGAACCACATACCAACCATAAATAAAAAAGATCTTCCTCCACCTATCTTAGGTGAAAACACACTCATGTCTGTTGGAACAAATAAAAAATTATTGAAGGCCCTCTTGGTGATCTCAACTCCTTGAAAATAAATTTGTGCCATCATAAATGAAGTAGAATACATTAGAAGTCGTTGAAAAGAGATCAACCAACTATTATACGTATCCATGAGCATCTCACTCATTGAAATTGTTGATTTTTTCTACAGGATGTACAATAGAACACAACTTATGCCTGATAATCACTTCCTAGTGATTTCCAATAATATTTCTATGATGTTGTCTATCATTGATAATTACAATTCAGAAATTCTCAACAATAAATGTAGCAGAAATAGTAAATATCATAGAAAGACAACCATGCACAATATAGACAACAAATTTTACCCTGGGAAACCCAACCTTGGGAGAAAACCCAACAATTTTTGTTTAGGAGAAATTATTCTTTAGCAAGGTTTAAAAATCAGTAATTTGTCTAAAAATATGTGCCAAATATATAAGTCCAAATACCAGTCAAACTTGGTCAAATTCCAACACGTCAACACTAGTCAAATTGCCCAAAATAGTCAGAAGTAAATGTTGGTCAAACTGTCAAATTTTGTGGTCAAATGGGCATGGTCAATATCAAACCTTATGTCTCTATGACCAAAAACCCTCTAACTCGACCTCCTTAAATCTTGGTTGTGGCTCCTTGCTGCCCTCTTCCTCACAAGAATAGTCTTTCTTTTTCTTCACATGCGCAAATGCCCAAGAGTCCTTAGAAATATGAATAAACTGACTTTCATGGATGGATAAAAATGAGATGTCACATCATCTATATATACTAGTCGAATGGGGTTAAATTAACCCAAGGGAAACACCCTTTCATGAGTTGGGCCGACTTGGTGCTTTTTTTTAAATATTATTTGGACGACTTGGATACCTCTTTGGCATGCGGGAATACCTCCCAATGCTACACAAAAATCAACACTGCCTCTTAGCAAGGGAGATGTTCTCCTTAGCTGCAACAAATTTCTCGATAACTAAACTTTATCCTCCATAAGAAAATCTCATGAGCTTGCTATGTTGATGTATGCATATAGATTGTTAACTTGTCAACGTTCTATGTTGTAACAATCACTTTAACAATTTATTATTTTAGTAGAAATCACTTTTTCCAATTTAATTTCAATCACCCAATAACAATAAGAAATTGTAGATAGTGTTGATAAATCATAGTGCATGCATATTAGGATGATTTCTCTTACTTGATAATTGATTGTGAATATATGTTGACTTCTTATTAATTTTATTATGTTTTCTTCATCAACAATTACCAAAACATAAACCATGAAGATCAAAAAATACAATGAACACAAAGATGTAGGCTCCAAGCCAGGGGAAAACCCAACTAACTTCTCTTCTTATAGAATTACATCAAACTGAGAAATCCAAGACCCAAGATCTAGACAAAAAATGCCACATAGACCCAAGTCAGCGCTCCTTCAAGTTATCTTCATTAAAAAAAGTCAATAAAAGTCAACATTGGTCAATTATTTGAATTCTGGTCCATCCCTAAAAGTTCAACCTCCCTGAAATCTTGGGCCCTAAAATTTTGGCACTGTAATAACCTCAAAAAACCGTAGAAGAATCTATATGAACAAAAACTAAGGCATAAATCAATTTGTTTTTCTCTCTCCTTTTTACCACCTTCTCTTCTCTTTGACTCCATTGATTTTTCTTCTTTCTCTTGCACAAAAATCGAGTGGTTGGTTTCCAAATTGTGGTGCACAATTTCCAATATATAGTTGTTTGACCATATGAAGAGACACACCTTATGGGATGGTTGTCTTGTCCATTTGGAGGGCCAACTTGGTCTTGTGGTGACAAAATTGAATTTTTTTATTCAATTTTTTTTTCTTTTCTTTTCTTACAAATAGTCCAAATGAGACTTTCACTCATGAATTTTTTTCTTATTGACTCAATAAACCCTAGAAGCATGAAGAACACACTTTGAACATAAAACAATAATAATATTTTTTTTCTTCTTCTTTTTGTTTTTACATGAAATGCATATTTATACAAGTACAATGATAATTATGAAGACCAAACCTAGTTACACTTTTCAACACTCCCTCTTAACTAGGGAGGTATTCATAATTACACCACAGGATACAAGGATACTCTCAAATTGAAATATTATCATAAAAAGAGTTCATATTGATACAAGGATACTCTCAAATTGAAATATTATCATAAAAAGAGTTCATATTGATAAGCATCATCAAGCATCACCATCATAACCAACATTTTCAATTACAAAGTAGTGAGGCTTTGACTGAGAAGCTCTACCTCTCTAATAGATTAGAGGACAATGTTTGGAGGCATACATTTGGACACCACCACCACCACATCTTAAGGCACATGCCCCATATGGATGTTCACTATGTCCTTAAAGGATTATTCTTACCTTGGATTCTCAATCCTCAAATAATATCAGTCCTCCATAAGACTACTCTTATACTGGATGCCCTTCCCTTTCCTCAAATATTATCAGTCCTCGAGACTACTATTATCTTGGATTCTCAATCGTGAAGGAGTATTGGTCGTAGATGCTTATCCAATCCTCCATTATCCCTACCAGTTCCTTCACTAGGCTTACAATTGTTAGTCCTGGCCATAGTGCATGACACATGGAGAATATGGTGTCCTTCATCACCCCCTCTCAACTAGGGAGGAGATCCTTGCTCTCAACTAGGGATACCTAACCTCAAGCCTTAGCTTGTCTCATTCATCAACTACTTTTTCTTCCGTGGAGATTTAGTTGTATCTTGTAGGGATCCTATGTTTCATTACATCATTCTAAGCTTTGATCTTCCTAGATCTTTGTCAATTTTTACATGGCTACATGTCACCAAGTATTTCATCAAACATCTTACAAAGCCAAACTTCTTCACAACTGATTGCATAAGTCATCACATATTATTTCTTCATAAAGGGGTTTTCCTTTCATGATTTTACAAGAAATTATATCATCTTCCAATCTTCAGTAGTACTACCAACCCAATCAATCAGTTATCGAAACAAGGATATCATGACTATTTATCTTCTTGCTACAAGATATAGCCCTAAATTAATCCTCTTCAAACCTTAATTAATATTGTATTCATCCAAGATCTTATAACTTCAAAATTCAATTCAATTTCTGCTATTAGCTCCCTCTAAAGTCGATATTACTTCATTCTCATTGTCTAGCTTTACATTCCTCAAGAAATCATATTAGCTCCCAATAGCATCTTTATTGTCAAACCCATCCTATATTGAATCGATCAAAGCTCCCTCTTTCCTGCTAGGGTAGGAGAAATTCTAAATGACTTCTTTCTCGTTATGCTTTGCCATGTTCTTCCAACTCTTCTAATTGTTAGTCAATATTAGATAGTTATTCTTTTGGTTTGAAACCTTTTTTAGAAGAATTATGAAAGAAAAAAGAGACAAATTACAAAGATAAATAACTATAGTGGTGATCAAGGAGATGTGAGGTACTTATATTTTTGAAGAGGGTTAACTTCCTCTTAATCCTGGACCTGTTCACCAACCTTGTCATTACATCAACAGGATTTCATTCCTATCAATCTCAAGAGCTATATTTTATTTTTACAATAGAAATGGTTAGTTAGGGTTTCTATACCTAGGGTTTCCTAACTCAAACTTTGCTATGGTTTACAAACCTTAGTTGCTAAAGTCTTCAAAACCCTAGAAATGCTTTCTTGAAATGAAAATCATTTCACTTACAAAAGCCTAGATTTCAAGGAAGTAATTTGAATGCTAATATATCAGTTATATTATAATCTCTAATAAACTTGTGTAAACCCATATTACTATCTTAAAATATCATCACCATGAATTAGAAGATTCAACGTTATAAGCAATTGACATAGATCATGGAATGCACAAAGAGTATACATACCTTTTTCAACCTTATCTTTCCTATTTTTGCAAAGATTTGATTTATTGACTTATCTTTAGTTGTCATGTGCCATCTTACTCCAACATAGATGCCTCCATCCTTCAACCATTGTACTCGGACACAAACCACAGAAAGTTCTTTGAGCTGCTTTCTTTGTTTTGATTTCTTCATACACACGATGAATTCATTGATGTGATTAGTATTTCTTCTATGTATAGGAAAAAAGTTATTGTTGCTTCATAAATCCTCATATATCGACTCTCCTTGGCCTCGAATATTTCATAGTTCCCAATAGAATCCACACTCTTTCATAGAGTTCTAAACAACTAGTCTTATGATTTCAGTCTCTTTTAAAATTTCATAGTTATGTTATTCTCTCTCTCTTTTTTCTCTCTCTCTCTCTGTCTCTCTCTCTCTCTCTTCTATTTATCTATCTATATATATATTATATATATATATATTATATATATATATATATATTTATATATATATATATATATATGTAATGTGTATTCTTATATAGATATATTTTTCCTCACGTCCTTTTGTAATCCACAAAGATTGCAATGAATCACACTCTTTCATAGAAATTCTAAAAACTAATCTGATATTTCAGTCTCTTTAATTTTCATAGTTATCTCTCTTTCTCTCTCTCTCTCTCTATATATATATATATATTATATTTGATCCGAGTTGACTATACTCCTGGATTTAACCAAGATCTTTTGCTTTCGTGATGTGATTAGAATTGCAATTAAAATAGAATAAAGGAACATAAATGCATGTTGTAAAGAAGAAGGAACATGACAATCATCAGCAACATAAAACTCAAGACGTTGATAACATAGTTCGTCTAGGAGGGACTACGTCTCTGGGCCCTGATGTCAAGATCGTGTAGGTCATTGCATTAAGTGTTGTCAATAGTGATGATATACATAGGTGGTGATGTCACTATCATACAGGGAAAATTCCCTCACGCAGGAGTGGCTCCAAGAGATGTTCCGCTGCAGGAACTCTCATTCAAAAAGGACTCCTATCAGTATGACCTAAATTCATGCATGATGATAATGAGCATCCTGCCAACATGGCATAAAAGGGATCTCAATGAAAACATACATGGAGACACATGAGTACTCCATAAACATAACAACAAAGGGGTCTCAAACAAAACATGATGAATCATGACAACAAGTACATCCCATATGTGATTCCGCATCACATCAAACAAGATCCCACATCAAACTTCAAACAAGGATCTATGTAGCACAATGCATCTCATAGCAAAAAGAAGTACATGAACACACTGCATATACCTCACATCCTCGGGCCATCTGAAGAAGAGGATGTCAAACCACTGAAGCTGGCCGTACCATCAATCTCACAGTGTCGAATCTCATGGAATGATTGCTCGCATGTTGAATGCTGACACCTGCACTCCACTTTGAAAAGTGGCCAAAAAATAGAATGGTCAAATGGAAAATCTAAATGCACCATCAGATTTGTGGTGTCGAATAGTGTAAAATCGACTGTCAAATTTTTGAATTCTGAGAAAGTTGAAATCTAGGGCTTAAGGAATATTTTAGATCCCCCTAGATTCCTCAAATATTCTCTCCTCCGGGTCATTTGAAAATCTACTGCTCAAATCAAAATTCTAACTGCACCATCAGGTTCATGTCGTTGAGAGATGTAAGATTGACATAAAATTTGTCCAATTTGGACGCTGCAAAAATTTCATCCTCCTGAGAATTTCGCCCAATCATGGTTATGCCTGCCTCTTCTCTGGGCTCATGTTTCCACCTACAATAAATTAGTTAAAAATTATTGTCTTGATTTCCATGCATGATCCTTGCTCCTCCATGTTAGGCACACTGAACAATTGATAGGGTTATATGTAAAATTTGAGGGCGAATAACCCAATGAAACAGTTGGGCGTACTGGTGAAATATGGAAATTGGTTAAGGGGAGGTCGGGGATAAAATCCCACCTCCCCACAAAATCTGCATATATAATTTTTTTAGGTTGTATAGTTTATAACCATTTACATGACGATTTTTGGTTGGAACTGTTTGCATGTATGATTAGCGTATTAATAGTGCGCGGTGTGTTTGGTTGGAGCATTAAATGAAGGTTCATTGGTTGCATTTTGGGTTAGTACATGGGGCTTCCCGGTGGGGGCCGACCCACGTGGGCCATGCGGGTTCAATCCCCACCGGCCCCTCATTTAATATAAGGTGTGGTGTTGGGGTATGGGTCGGGTCCATCGGAGGTGGCCCGCCCACTCCGTATATTATATATGGTGCGGTGGTTGAGGGAGGGTTCAGTGGGGTAATGGCCGTTGACCCAAATTTAACTTTAATTTGGTGGTTGGTTGGGGGTCAGTGGGGGTCATGGCCCATCGACCCAAAATTTATTTAAAATTTGTTTTGGGTCCCGGTGGGGGTGGCAGGGGTCATGGCTCGCAACCCATTTTAATATATTTCTTTTTTATTTTTAAAACATAATAGTCATTTTTCAAATCTTTTGAAAATAAGGGATATTGGGAAATTTAACGAGGCCACAATTTTGCCCGGTTTCGGGAGCTAGGTTTCATGCCTCGGGGTCGGTCAAATTGTAGGACACTTAAACGTGGCCCACATCCCGACTTTGACCAAAACTTTGATTGGCTCGTTCTCCCTATGGATTGACGAACCATTCACACCGTTGCGATCAAAACGACGAGATCTACGCTTTGGTACTGGTTTGAAAGAATTTCGGTCACTTTGATTTTCGAGCTTCCATAAGCCCTCTTTGTCCTGTGTGTCTCCTAGAGCCACCTGGATCAATCCTTCCCACTGAGGAGCTTTTGATCCTCCAAAAGCATGAAAAATAATCTTCAATTTTTATGTACCTTTTTTGCATCACAAGCATCCTTAAAAGGTCTTGCTTCCATCTCCTTTTCCTTTGTTCTTCGGAGCCTTAAGTGATGAGCCGACACCTCCAACATCTCCAAACCTGTAGTATAATTCTGCAAATTACATGCTTGATTTACATGACCAAATAATTCCCCAAGCATCCCATACTTGCCACGAGTTTATAACACATACTCGGTGGTCAAGTTTACATCAAAATGGAAACAATACCCCAACAACCCAAAACAAGGCGAACATATCATCGTTGCTTCAACATGTGACGAAAAACACATCATCACTACAACACATGATTTACAAAAATAAAGGCAAACACTATTGTTTCTTTGACAAGTGATGGAAACACGACATCACTTTCATAGTTTTTTCATGCAACTCAAAATAAGACCAAACATCATTGTTGCTTAACAAGTGATGGAAACATGTCATCACTTTTACATTTTGAAATGCACAAATGATTTACAAAAGCATGACCATGATAGGCTAACATATCTAGAAACCATTTTTCACTTATGGATGTGAATGAGTCATCCCCTTGTGGTGGTTTTGCTTGTCAAACAATTGGTTCATCTGGTTCTGCATCGACACTTTGTCTTTAAGGTGCTGCTCTAGATGGAGCCTCCAAAAAATGGCTCTTTGATGGCCACCTCTATTGCAATGACTGCAATACATCTTCTTCCTCCAGATCTACTTAACATGTTTCTTTGCCTACTATTGAGAGGGTCTTCACGCCTCATACTTTTGTGTGCTGCTATTCTTTTCCAACACTTAGAAAATGTATGGTTATGTAATCCACAAAAGGTACATTTTTTTCGATCCCTTGATTTATGTCCATCTTTAACAACATGATTATAATTGAAATGAACATTCGAATGTCAAGAGTGCTTATACCTTTCCTTGCCATCTCTAGTGTAAGTATGGCGATGAGAGCTTGCTTCAGCTCTTTCCCTGCCATGGGCACCATGGGATGATGGGGATGTGTTCCCATCATTCTATTTCCTTGATGATTTCAATGATGTCTCATAAGCATTTGACACCTTCGAGCATTCCCCCTCAGTGCATCTCAAGCCTGCAAATTTAGGTCTCTGCACAACCTCTAATGGTTGAGTTATGCCTTGGTTATTAACACCAAGTTCTTTTTCCTCCTTGTGCTTCAACCTAGTAAGGAGCCTCATGTTTGTCCCTGTAATTAGTATCTCCACATATCCAACATAAATCATACTATGTGAAGATGAGACTGAAAGGAAATCAACATTTTTTACCTCCTCTGTTAATTTGGAAAGAATTGATGAGGGCTTCTCATCATTTGTTGTTGGTGGTTCTCTAGTTGTCTTAGCACATTCTCCAACTTCCTTTCTGACATACCCAATTCCTGTTTGATGGGGTAATTCCTGCAATTTGACGGGATTGACAATGCCTTGGCCATTAATTCCCAAGCCTTTTCCTTCATACCCCATTTTCTTCAACGATTTGGAGCCAATTCCTGTGGTATGATTTTCAAAGACAACGAAATCATCATCAGGAAACATACATGAATTCAAAGAACTACTTTTTACCTCACATTGGTCATGCTGTAGCTTTTCCAAGGCATCGTCCTTAGCTTGTAGCTATCGTAGCAAACTATGTTTCTCCTCTTTCTCTTAATGTAGAAGCATATTCAATTCAACGTTCTCTATTTGAAGGTTTTGGTTATTGTGCTTCAATTCTTCTAGGGCCTCTTCCGTGGCTCGCAATTGAAGTACAATTACTCCTTTTCCTCTGTCTCTTTTTGTAGAGCTTCATACGTTATTTCCACCCTTTGGGAAATTTTGAGCATGGTCTCGTACATCACTTTTTCATCCTCTGTCGCTGCACGTTCCATTGTTCATGCTTGCAATTCACATCCACACAAAGACCGCTCTGATACCAAACTTGATATGAGTTGACTCAACTCCCAAAGTTAACCAAGATCTTTTACTTTTGTGATGTGATTATAATTGCAATTAAAATAGCATAAAGGAACATAAATTCATGTTGTAAAGAAGAATGAAAATGACAATCATCAACAACATAAAACTCAAGACGTTGATAACAGAGTTAATCCAGGAGGGACTATGTCTCTGGGCCCTGATGTCAAGATGGTGTAGGCCGCTGCATTAAGTGTTGTCAATAGTGATGATGTACATAGGTGGTGACTTCACTATCATACAAGGAAAATTCCCTCATGCAGGAGTGGCTCCAAGAGATGTTCCACTGTAGGAACTCTCATTCAAAAAGGACTCCTATCAGTATGACCTAAACTCAGGCATGATGATAATGGGCATCCCGTCAACATGGCACAAAAGGGATCTCAATGCAAACATACATGGCGACACATGAGTATTCCATCAACATAACAACAAAGGGATCTCAAACAAAACATGATGAATCATGACAACAAGTACATCCCACAAATGATTCTGCATCACATCAAGTAGGAATCATGAAACAAGTAAGAAAACAAGGTCCCACATCAAACATCAAACAGGGATCTATGCATCACAATGCATCTCACAACAAAAAGAAGTACATGAACACATTGCATATACCTCACATCCTGGGGCCATCTGAAGAAGAGGATGTCAAACTGCTGAAGTTGGACGTACCATCTATCTCGCGGTGTCGAATCTCATGGAATGACTGCTCACACGTTGAACACTAACACCTACACTCCACTTTGAAAAGTGGCTGAAAAATAGAATGGTCAAATGAAAAATCTGAATGCACCATCAGATTTGTGGTGTCGAATAGTGTAAAATCGACTGTCAAATTTCTAAATTATGAGAAAGTGGAAATCTAGGGCTTAAGGAATCTTTGAAATTCCCCCTAGATTCCTCAAATATTCTCTCCTCAGGGTCGTCTGAAAATATGATGCTCAAATCGAAATTCTGATTATGCCATCAAGTTCGTGTCGCTAAGAGGTGTAAGATCGACATAAAATTTGTCCAATTTGGACAATGCAAAAATTTCACCCTCCCAAGAATTTCGCCCACTCATGGTTCTGCCTCTCTCTTCTCTGGGCTCATGGTTCCACTTGCAATAAATTAATTAAAAAATATTGTCTTGATTTCCATGCACGCTTCTCACTCCTCCATGTTGGGCGCACTAAACAATTGATAGGGTTATATGTAAAATTTGAGGGCGAATAACCCAATGAAATAGTTGGGCGTACTGGTGAAATATGGAAATTGGTTAAGGGGAGGTCGGGGGATCAAATCTCGCCTCCCCACAAAATTTGCATATATAATTTTTTTAGGTTGTATGGTTTATAACTATTTACATGGTGTTAAGGGAATAAGTCCCCTAGGGCTTTGGGTCAGAACCCCAACAGAGAAAGATTAATCTACAATAAGAAACACACATACAACTCAGACAACATGCTTAAATAAACAAACTATGCGAGGATGAACATACCTGGATGTCCTTCGTTTGGGTAGTTCCAGTCAGGGTTCAAACCCTTTGCAATTCCTGATGATCTTCGAATCTGCAAATAAACCAATTCGAATACACATAACAGCATATAGTAAAGCATTTTAATGAAATCAACTTTATATCATATAAGTAAATGGTTAGTTATACATCAAAATAATCATTCATACATGAACCATCATAATAACATCCGATCCATAAACAAAGTTGATCTCAGGAACAAGACAACGTTTCTTTTTATTGTAGAAAACTATAATAAATATGGAAAGAGTTCACCTGAGTCTTCCTCTTCCGGCTCCGCAGAATCGTCCTCCAGGTCTGTCCCATCCCAGTCTTCAACAACCTCCTTGCATAACCAATACCATGATATCTCAAGCAAGTGGGAGAATATCAACACTCAAGGAAACAAGGGTTTCCTGAACTTGGGGAAGTGCTTGAAGCACAGGGATACTTCAAACTTGATCATGGGATAATCTCAGTATAGTAATTATATCTCTTCTCTCCTCCTTAAGGCCTTCCCATAGAAGTCTTTTTATACTTCTCCCAAATTATTTTTTTAGTTGGGAAACAATTGGGAATAGTTGGGCCATAGGCACTAGGAGGTAATCAACAGGTAAAACCCATGAACTCCGCCCATAATTAAGGAAATTTATTTTTTTTAAGTGTTTTAACACATATACGTGGGTTGGGTACTGACTAACCTACATGTACATGCTTTTACCACAGGGAAAAGTGGTGTACAGGAAGTAAAACACCGTTTTAAAAATATTTGGACCAAGTCTGGAAGGAGGGGTTGCCCTAGGCCATAAACCAAGCATCACAAATATAAAGGGTGATATTTGGAGCTATAATAGATGCCCCCTAATATGAGGTCAGAAGGGGTACATGATGGCCGCAACGCATTAAGTATATGGAAAGGAAACTTGTAAAAAACTGAGAAGTACTTCACCAGATTTCAGCCTGCCAATCCATAAAAAAGAAGATCAGAAAGAAATAGTTGTTTGAGGTGGGCATACCCATGCTCAAAGAAAGTAAAGCATGTTTACATATCAAGTACAAGCAGGTCCATTATGTATACAAGTATAAAGAACTGAAAGTACACAATGGATCATCTGATCATGATCGAACAAGTACATGTCTGAATATCACATATAAGAAGATGATCAATGAAGCTGGAAGATGAAGCTGATCATTGATGTCAAAAACTGATCCCAATAGTATGAAATGAACATGATGGAATAATATGATACTACATCACAACTCAGATGCCAACATATAAGATGTCACTGTGAAGGACTGCAACATATAATGTGGATGGTGTCAACTAGCAGCAATAGGAGCAACCGACAAGTGAACCAAAGAATGTTGATGCAACCCGAGGTCTTCATCGACCGTCGTGGTACATTTCTACACAATGGGAATAAATGATCTGAAGTCGACCATGTGAGAAATCATTTGATTACCAGTCATTGATGTATACCGTTAACAAACGCGAGACTACTCATCGATAATGATAATGAGAGTCAAGGTACCTAGTACAATCTAACAAGTGTGAATAAATGAGCTGAGGTCGAACAACTAGAAGAATCTACCAATCAGGGGACAATGATGGTTTCCCATTGTCGATAGCAAAGGATCTACCACTGATGATTGCAAACCCCACGGTACTGCTAGATGGACTCTAGATCTTTGCCCGAGAGCAATGAGTCGTAGTCAATAGGAAAAGATCCACTAGAAGGAATGCATTAAGTGATCCTTCATCAATCTAGCACGAGGGTAACCCATAGGCCAATAATGTGGAAGGAATTAGACGAAAAAGATGTTGTAACCCGACCGAAGCACGTTTTCGACGTACACAAGATGTAGCTAGCGCATGATAGAAACCCTCTGAACCAACCAATAATGAAATCTCATAAAAAGGAGAGGAATCCACAAATAGGGTCAAATGGAAACCAAGGAACTGCACGAATCCCAATGTGTGATAATGAAAGCTGATGTCGAACACAAGGGAAACCACTCAGTCAAAGACCCATGATACTGATCTATGATGAGCACAAGGTGACCTATCAACAATGAAAATAGAGTGAGGATGCGGCTCTAGGCCTGCCCTCAGAGCAATATGTTGTCGTCGATAAGGACAAGACCCGCCAGGAAGAATTCAATGGAGACCTTCGCAAACTGACACGAGCAAAGGACTAATATAACTGATGTGATGAAAAATAAGACACTGACAACTAGGGATGGTCGACTGAAAAATAGGTCAAGAGACACCGCAGAGAGGCCGACTCAGGCTTACTTCCCTTGAACAAAAGCACGACTCAATGATGACTATGTGGCAACATATGATAACTCTGTATAAGTTCATCATGCAGGAGGCATGAACGAACTCTCCATACGATTGGAAGAGACAACCAATCTGAGGAGAAATGACTCAATAACAAGGTTAAGGCATACCTAAGTCAAACTAAATCCTGCCCAAAATGGAGGAGAGACTTTCTTTTGAGTGCTTTGTTCAAGGGCGACACAACTGACTCTAGCTACCAACAATATATGGAAGTGTTGTCCCGTTCCCTCTCTTTTTGGAATATATAGTTTTTTTGTCTTTTTCTTTAAGCTAGAAAAAGAATAAAAGAATGCTATAGTACAATGGAAAGAACGAGTGCCAGTGAAACATATGATCTAGTTCCTGGGATGGGAATAATCCTATGCTCAATGTAGGGAGGTGAAACTGGTCAAGCACACTCAAAGGGATGTTCCTTCCATGGGTCAAAGGGTGTGTCAAGTTGCAGCAACTAAGGGATTGCAAGTTTGAGTTTGCAGAATACATGGTCAAAAAGTGGCTTAAACATAAGTCTAAGTGAAGCCAACTCAAGGCCAAAAGGTGAAAATAGTCAAAATGCAATGCAGTAGTACAACTCAACACAAAGGAGCCTCTAGGGTATAAGGCCAAAGCGAAGTGAAGAAGCAAAGGTGAATGAGTCTTCAACGCACAAGTCATGGCGAGACTAAAGAGGACTCTTGATCCTACTCAATAAAACAACATGGTCAACAAATGTCAGTGACGTGCTAACTACGATGCCTGTGTAAAGGATGGCTCTACCATCGTATCATGATTTAAAAATCGGCAAGTGAACATGGTTTACTAACCATAACACGATGGGATTGACCCTATGGAAAGTGTATCGACAAATGGAGGCTAGTATGGAAAATGCAATGGAAAAAATGGTTTCCCTAACCTATATGCCAGTGACTAAATGATACCTGCCATGATGGGTCAGCAGTCATGGAACTGATGTGAAATTTCTGAAGAAGCGTCCAAAATGTCCTGAAAAAATACCTATTCTCGACAATCCAAGGTCACAAGTTAAAAGATTCATGAGAGGAAAAAAATCAAGTTTTGAAAAAATTTGACAATTTCAAAGCTTATAAAATGACCTTTTGACTCACCATTTGTGTCATTTGTGTTAAGAGCAAAAGCTGTGGAGAAAAAAAAGAGCAAACTTGCCCCCCAAATAATTGGACCGTTCAAATTGGATCAAAACCATCAGGTAACCCCGAATTCAAGCTTGCATTACTTTATGATTGTTTTTACAAATTTTTATTAAGGTTTGACTGTAGGAATTTATGTTAAAAATTTCAACGTGGCATATACGCGGGTTGGATATTATAGACCCACGTATACAAAGGCCCTACACGCGATTATGTGTGAAAGGGACCCGCGTATACGCAGTTTGAAATTTCAACACAAAAATCTAACGGTTGGAACTAAATTTTCTTTTAGGATGACAATCACATGGAGAGAGAGAGGGAGCATACTATCATTGATAATGAAGTTATGAATGATCAGCAGGCCTTAGATCCATTGAGGGGATGTGGCTTGTTGAAATTTTTCAAAATGCCCAATATGAGGGCCAACACCCATTTTTTTGAAATGCTAATCCACTATTGGAGTATCGAAGATGATGCATTTATGATTGATCAAATGCCTTTGAGGATTAATTTATCACTGGTCTCTCCCGGAGAGGAGAAGTTGTACATTCGACTGGCCGGACACGAGGTAGTCTTTCAGTGGAAGACTATGTACACATTTACTGTCCTGGGCATCTAGAAAAAATTGGAAGCCAGATTCCAATAAAACATGTGGAGAGCTTGTCCCTGAGGATCTTACTGTTCACCATAGCCAGGATAAACTGATTAGCCTCACTGCACCAAGCGTCATGAGTATCCATGAGCTTGGTCGTGGAGTGTCTCATCACTGTTTTTGATTGGTGTACACCTCTGCTTACCAATATGAAGAGCCAACTGTCTTCCATTCAGAAAGGGCCAACCGAAAATTTCGAATATGGGACCATTTTATGCTCCTTCTTCTTCGAGAAGGTTCCTGGGCTGCGTCCCAGAGTGTCAGTCTCTATCAGTAGCCCCCGAGATCCTTAGATGGGTAGGTGGGCCAATCTGATGAAACAAATTGGAGGCAGGGACGTGCTGAGGACTGCTTTCGATGATGAGTTCTTCTCTTGGTGGGAACAACAAATAATTGTTGTGGTGACTATCCCTATGCTGGCATGGATTTCAGAGGAGATCTGGACTTGGTGCTGCCACCAAATGCAGCATGGGGAGAGATAGGTAACCATTATTTAAGTTTTTATCAATTTTTAAGATTTTTTTTGTGTTTTGTAAATATGAATATGAACTTAGAGATATTTTTGATGGGATTAAAATACTGACATAAAGATCATGTTCCAAATGTGGGTCCGGTAAGACCAGACGGATTTTCGCGGCACAGGCGTCATTGAAGAGGTGCCGAAGAGGCAGTTGCTGAGAGAAAGAGGGTCTTATATGCAGTCCAAAGAAACTTGGTGAGGTTGACTCGAGGATATGCAACGCCGCGTTGTAGGAGTACCATGAGACTGGGTTCGCGTACTTCGGTGTGTGGCCAACACAATAGTCACCTTCTTGGCCACTCATCCTAAGCTGGGTTGATAGAATGGACATGATTATGGGCATTTAGGTCTGATTTTGTATATTATTTTTCAACACTTTATGTACACATGGGCAGTCTTATGATATATATATATACAGTTCCAAATTTTTTATGTTTGCTTTTAACTTGATGAATGAATAATATCACAACATGCCCCACAAAAATATGCATAAAAATATAATATATACAAAGAAGTAATTTCTCGGCCGAAACCTAAGCAAAATGCCTCTTAAGGTAGAGCCCATCAGTGGGTTCCCCAGATGGTTCCTAGAGATGTTTACAGGTACAGTTCTTGAGCCAATCAATATATGACCTTTGACAGATAAATGTGTTGGAGCGAAAGGGTTTGACACTGTACAAACATTGCTAGTAAGCAGATTGGAGGACCTAGATTCGACTTCATGCAAAGGAGGATGAAAATATGAATGATGATGTAAATCTTCCAATGGCCAATCTACAATTGTCATTGCTTCAAAAATTTCTTCGTCAGAAGCAAAAGTAGAGTCAAGCATCCAAGCCGGAGCCACATCACCATCCAACTCCTCCTCTGTCAAAGGAGTAGGATGGTCATCTGCAGAGTTATTGATAAATTCATATCTAAGTTCTACTGTAGACATAGGAGATGCCATTCCACCCACCTGCCCCTCATCTGATGTGGTCACAAATGAAGGTAAGGTTCTAGGATTCGAAAATTAATGAGTTCGAACAAAATCTTTCAGTAAAGGCTCCTTAGAGGATGAAATTGTATTGATTCTAGCTATAGGAGGGGGAAGATCAAATACTCCCATCAAGGAAGAGTACATCCCTACTCCTAAATTCTCTATAGGTTGACGAGGATTATCCACGAATGGAATAGTAGAATCCAAAGTTGCATGAGGGTCAACTAGAGAATAATCCAATTGATCAACTTTAACAATTCTCCCCTCATGAGGAAAACAAAGGATGTGAAACCGAGTTGAAACTATGACATCCATTTCATAAATCCAATGGCCTTCCAACATGACATAGACATTATGCATGTGGAAGCTCCCTCATCTATAACTGTCCAAAAAATATTGGTTTTCTAGTAAGTAGACTTTATCTAGAAAGCCATATGATAAAGAAGTATCTTTTTGACATTGAGCATATCAAAAGTGAGCGCTAAAGAATTTTTTGGATCTACTGCCTCCATTGCTGAAAGCAAAGCACTTATTTGAGCAAGACATGATTGGAGTACCTCTAAAGAAGACATAGCGCAAGGAATTTGAGCCAGATCCTTGACAATAGATTAGTTCTGGGTTTCCCTAGCATTAGGGTTAATTGTCGCGCGCTTGGCATAACCTTTCAGTATTCGAGGTATAGAATCGACAGAGGGTCGCTCAATATGAAGTGGATCCTTAGTTCTGGGAATAGATTTATCCTTAGATGTTTCTACTTCACCATAATCACGTGACCGTGTAGCCACATTGACATGAGAACTCATCATGAAAACATTTAAGGAATTTTCTCCTTCCTGGTTACCCCCTGCAAAGGTACCAGGGTTTGAGTTCGTGCCAACAAGTAACTGCTGCCCTTGGGGGAAAGGATTAGTTAAGACAACTTGGAGCTAGAAGACCCTTTTTGCACTAACAAGTGCTGAGTATCTTGAATTTTCGAGCAGAGATGAGTCAAATGATCTCCATTGCATAACTTGCATGGAAATTTAACTTTCTTCTTAGACTCATTTCTACCCTCATCGGCACCATTGCTGGGCTTGTTCGCATTGCCCTTCCCATCCTAATTCTTATTTTTACCTCGTCCCTTCTTCTTGCCATCGGAATTTTGATTTCCTTTGGGGTTAGAAGCTTGAACAACGTTTATGGAAGAAGGTTGGGAAGGCGAAGGAGTAGACGGTCTATCCTGATTGGAAGAAGCAATTTGTAGAGACAACTGTTGCAATTGGTTCAAAAGGTTCATCGCATTTGCATCAATTGATCCAACTATACCATTAGCGTGAGGGCTTGGCTTCAGTTTGGCTATATCAATCGTGGATCTAGGAGCATGAGGTAAGATTTTCTGAAGAGTCCCAGACTGAGAATATATCAGTTCTAACTGTTGGGTGTGAAATATAGCTTGCTCTTCCGAATACATGCTGACATAGAAACATCCTTGGAGATCTCGGGTTGTAATGATTTTAAAGCCATTCGAGATAGAATTCAGGTGGAATTTTGGCTTTGATAAGCCTCTTTCTCCGTCTCCATTCTTGGATATGATCCAAAATGTGAGTAGCCGTGTCCTGATGAAAATTGGCCAGAAACTTAGTTCCGGCTTCGTAACGGACAAGCAACTGAAATTGGTTTAAGAAAATGTTAGCCAAATCGGTGAAAGAAGTGAAGGTGCCCCCTGGCAACTCTATATACCACTTAACCACATTCCCTATTGTGCGCTGAAATAATCTCAACTTAATTGAATCATCGATTAGGGAGTTAGATGAACACCATAAATGGAACGTGGTTACATGGTTGCCTGGGTCTTCACCACTCTTCCCTTCAAATTTTGGAACATTCGATGGAAGTTTGGTTGGGACCGAAGGCCAAGCCAGATTGTATCTGATTGGATTGTTCATCAACTTAGTCAAGTATGTTAGATTATACATGGCCAAAAAAGGAAGTCATGAAGGACCTTGGGGATTCCACCCATATTGGGCGGGGTTCCCAAAAGTTTGAAAATAATGACCTGGATTTTGGAAGGCACCAGGTTTCCCGAAGTAACTAGTAGAACCTACTGAACCAAAAGGTGAACCTTGTGGTCCAGCAAAATTCAGAATTTGACCAACTCCAACTGGAAAACCTCCGTAATGGGCAAAGTTTCTCCCAAAAGAATTATTGTAAGGAAATGACAGCCCCTGGTAAGGGTTGCAAGCATTAGCTAAGGGTGGAAAACATTGAAATGAATTGATTGAGGAATAGGGCACATTCCCTTGTCAGTTCCTATCCCATTAACCGCAGGGTTTGTCCAACTTTGAAAAGGATTACTACCTTGACTTGTGAAAGGAAAAGGCATAGACCCTGCTGTCGGATTGGAATGTGGTATATGACCACTTCCAAATGGGAAACCCTGGAAAGAAGCCGATCCACTCATCATGGACATGGAGGCGGTTGATGGTACATTTAATGGAACTGAAGGAATACCTTGAGAGGGCATTCCAAAAGGGAAGAATCCAAAACTGGATGCATTGGCTTGAGAACTTCCACTCATTGATGGAATGGAAGCAGACCCAAACAAGGATGTGCTGGCAGTAGACCCAAATAAGGATGTAGAAAGGATGGAAATGTACCTCCCCCTTACACTGACATGGGAGTTTGCATACTCGTAGCACTTATGGTGGATGCCATGCTTCCAATAGTGGTCATTGAAGGGATAGATGTGTGTGGACTTGGGCTTGAAGGCCTGTGAGTCAGAGTTCCAACATATAACAATACGTCTGGATGATTAGAAGGGAGAGGAGAATTTGGAGTTGCAATTGACTCTGAAAGCTCTTCTACTTCAATACTATCTTATGATTGGAAGAGTACTCGAGAAAGAATTGGTGTGTTCCTCTCTAACTCTATAGTAGTACCAGGTCTATCTTGTAAACTAATGTCCCCAAGCGGAGGATCAATCTCCGATGCGCCTATTGCCACTGATTGAAAACCAATAGCAGAATCGCTCCTACGCCTTCTAGGAGAAGGCTCTAGACTTGCAGGTGAAAGCCCACGAAGTCTATGGGACCGTCGAGGTGGTCGGTCAGCCACTTTGAATTATTTTTATAATATCTACTTAAAGACTCAAGAAAATTGAAAGCTAGGCCGACTAGGAGCACAACACACTCAGTAAAAATGTTCCTAAAGAATTCAGTAATCAAACAACTTCCAAGTATTTCCGCTCCGGGTGTTTAGGACTCAACACCAAAATACAAGAAAGTTAAGTAATAAGGGCCTTTCAAAAATAGACTGGGGTAATTACGCCCCAGGTCTACTAGCGAAGGTATTAGAGGTAGTTACGCTAACCTCCAGACAACAGCCTTTGTCGGTGCAAGCCCCCAAGCTTCGCAAGGGTGCCCTCCAGAAGTACCATTGAATGTGATGCAACGTCAACCTCAGGTGCCACGAGATTCCCCTCTATAGCCACTTGTGTAGATCCCTAAGAAGGGAAACTAAAGATATCAACTCGTATTAGACGTCAGGAGGAACAATCGTGAGGTAAGATCCGGCAAGTAAGAGAGGGGGTATCTCTTGTCCTTATCTTCACAAACCCTTGTGCTTAACTCCCAGTCACAGAGCTTTCTTGGTTTGCCTAACACTATTAGATTTCACTCTTTAATCAAACTTCTAAGTTTTACAAGTGGCCTTGGAGAGTTTACTCTCCTCTTGCCTAATCCAAGTTCCTAAACAAACCTAAAAATTGTTGGTGTATTTTGATTGACAATACAGAAAGTTCTAGTTTATTTTATTAAGCGCTTGATTTTAAGTGGTTGTTATTTTAAGTCAAGGGGATAATATGGAAATGAAATCGATGGTGTTTTTATGACACAAAAGAAATTAATGAAAAACTAACTTATATGCAATGCACTTGTTTGTTCTTTGATGAAAAGAAACTTCTACTTGGGTTCTAAGAAACTTCTATAAAGCAAAAACTTTTTTCCTTTTCTTTTCTTATAGCAGACTTCACACTCACAAAAACTAAAAGACTATTGATGCTTTAATAATGCAAAATTACCCTAATGCAAGGTGTACATGATAATGAAAAATTCTAGATTACTCTAAAAAAAGATGAAAGCAATTTTTTAAAACTTTTTAATAAGCCGACTTAAATGTTTGGAGAGAATGCAAGTTTCAAATACAAATTTTCTTTCAAGTAAGCAAGGCAAATCTCAAAAAATCACAACTCACTTTCACAAAACCAAAGAAACCAAAATCAAATTCGGAAAAAGAAAGCAAAAAAAATCTTTTTGAAGAACTTTTCTTTTTCAAGAAGCAATGAAAACAACTTTTCAAAAGGACACAGTGATTAGGGGCTCATGTCCCAAGTGTCGAAAAATGATCAAAATTGAAAGTGCTCAAAATTGTCTCGAACCTAAACGACCGGATAGAGCTCGTCCTCCCGATTCCGGCGCCGCAAACGGTTCGAAAAATGGTCGCCGTATGTGAAAGTTATGGCAAAAACAAAATTGCCCAATGACCTTTAAAATTTGAATTTTCAAAAAAAATTAAAAAGGGAATATTCCACAGAATATTCCGTGGGGACGGACCAATCAGAGGCTGCCCCGTGGCCCCAAGCTGACGTCATTAAAGTTGGGCTTATGTGTTATGGTCGCAGTTCAAAAGATGGGTGGCAGGGAGGTTCGAACACAAGACCTATCGCTCACCAAATATGTGACTTACCGTCATACCATGGCAGCGGATCTGTTAAAAATGGCGGAGTTTAATGATTTTAAAATTTATATTTTGAACTGGGCGGTAATAGAAGGGGGCCAGCCCCTAAAGGCCAGCGCCCACACCATGTGACCTGGGGCCGAGAACCGAGGGCTAATCATAACGGCCAGCACGAAATCCGACGCTAACTGCAACGTGGTCACATGCAAAAATTCAGCCGGCGGAGGCGTGATTGGCGGAATGTTTGGCGCCATAATTGGCGGAGCTCCACTAAAGTTAGCTTGAGTCCTTTTAGGGGAAACTGGCAGTTTTCATTAAATGGCCATAACTTTGGCTAGGAAAGTCCGTTTTGGACGAATTTTTTTTTGATTTTGGGTATTTTGGACGTGCTGAAGCCATTGGCACAGGTATTTTTGCCATCAGAGGTCATTTACACAGGTTTTGGAGCTGTGGAAATTCTAGGAGCCACTAGGGCCCAGTATTGTGAGGACTGTTTCAGGTTGCAGGTATCCATTGGAGGTGAACCAGTAGTCAATCATGAATGATTCATGTGTTCTGAATCTGATTTTACAGTCTATTTCACCTGTAGAGACTTCTATTCAGCTGTAATTCCATTTTGAGCTTTTAATCAAAACGAGGGCTGACCCATTTGGGAGCCTTGGACCCAGCAGACGTAGCCCAGGAG
The DNA here is from genome assembly GCA_000404065.3 of Pinus taeda. Classification (NCBI taxonomy): domain Eukaryota; kingdom Viridiplantae; phylum Streptophyta; class Pinopsida; order Pinales; family Pinaceae; genus Pinus; species Pinus taeda. Next base: position 36,271 of record APFE030838686.1, read on the forward strand.
GGGTGAACTGCTTCATCAACTTCTTTTGCATATGTGGTTGATTTATTTTGCAGAACAAATTCATTTTGATGTGTTAAAC
>APFE030838686.1:36369-61526 GCA_000404065.3 Pinus taeda
ACAAAATGAAGTTGTGAACAGAACCATTGTGCACCTCTTGAGAGGATATTGCAGCAAGCATCCCAAGCTTTGGGATGAACATTTGCATTACATACATCATGCTTACAATTGTGCCAAGCACTCTTCCACAAACACCTCACCGTTTGAAGCATGTTTTGGTTACTTGCCAATATCGCCTCTTGATTTCATTCTTGAGAAAGATGTTGCCATTGAGGGACATAGTGATGTTGACAAAGCTCGTTCATTCATTGAAAGAATTCAGCAAATACATCAGCGAATTCAAGAACAGCTTGAGAAAAGTCAAGGCAAGTACAAGGAAAGACACGACAAGCATAGAGTCGATCACAAGTTTCAAGAAGGGGATGAGGTATGGCTGTACATCAGTAAGGAAAGAATGCAAGGAGAAGCAGCCATCTATAGAAGATTTCTCGCCAGAAAATTTAGATGAGCTGAAAGAAGATACAATCCTTGACAGAAGGACACGCACTTCAAGGAGGGGCAATGTAGATTATGTTCGAGTTGGTCTCAAAGGCAGCAAACCGAACAAGGAAAAGTGGATGGAGGTGAACAGAGTGAGGGCATTGTACCCTCACCTCTTTAACAGGTAGTTGAAGGCTTTTGGGGTCCAAAAGCTTCCCAATGGGGAGGCGTGATCAGGGGCTCATGTCCCAAGTGTCGAAAAATGCTCAAAATTGAAAGTACTCAGAATTGGCTCGAACCTGAATGACCGGATAGATCTTGTCCTCCCGATTCCGGCGCCGCAAACGGTTCGAAAAATGGTCGCCGTATGCGAAAGTTATGGCAAAAATAAAATCGCTCAATGACCCTTAATTTTTGAATTTTCAAAAAAAATTAAAAAAAAAATATTCCGAAAATATTCCTTTTTATCAGCCAATCAAAGGCTGCCACTTGGCAAGCCTAGAGGCCGCCATGTGGCACCAAGCTGACGTAAGCAAGGGTCATGCTTTTGTTTAAAATTATTGGAAGGGCTGAGATTCGAACGCATGATCTTTTCTGAAATATTCATACGACTTACCATTACGCCATGGCAAGCGTACGTGTCAAAGGAGCGAAGGATTATCATTATAAAGTTTAAATATTCGCAGGGCGGGAAATTTGGGGGCCAGCGCCTAAGGGCCAGACCTCCCCCACCATATGACCACGTCCCCGGAACCGGGGGCTAGCAGCTAACCGCCGGGCACGAAATCCGAGGATACCCTCCACGTGGTCACATGTAGCAATTACCCTCAGTTAACTGCAGTTCAGTTGGCGGAATTTTTGGCGGGCGTCCAGATCTGGCGGAGCTCCACTAAAGTTAGCTGGAGTCTTTTTAGAGGAAACTGGCAGTTTCCATTAAATGGCCATAACTTTGGCTAGGAAAGTCCATTTTGGACGAATTTTTTTTTTATTTTGGGTATTTTGGACGTGCTGAAGCCATTGGCACAGGTATTTTTGCCATCAGAGGTCATTTACACAGGTTTTGGAGCCGTGGAAGTTCTAGGAGCCACCAGGGCCCAATATTGTGAGGACTGTTTTAGGTTGCAGGTATCCATTGGAGGTGAACCAGCAGTCAACACTGAAGGATTCATGTGTTATGAGTCTGATTTTACAGTCTATTTCACCTGTAGAGACTTCTATTCAGCTGTAATTCCATTTTGAGCCTTTAATTAAAACAAGGGCTGACCCATTTGGGAGCCTTGGACCCAGCAGACGTAGCCCAGGAGGGGTGAACTGCTTCATCAACTTCTTTTGCATATTTGGTTGATTTATTTTGCAGAACAAATTCATTTTGATGTGTTAAACAGTCAAAGGAAATATTTCTGCTATGCTTGAATGGTTCATGAATAGCTAAAAACTTCATTGGTTTCTTTACTGCAAGACATGGGAATGTTTTTAACATGTTTAATACTGAATTGAATACCTTGCAAACCTTTTTTCAAGTAGTTTCAAATTCAGATCACACAGAATGCCACTAAAGACTCAAAGACCAAAAGCAAAGCACAAGGAAACTTTGTAAGTTACCAATTCAACACGAATGAAAACTTGAACAAAAAATGTGTTTCAACTTGCACTAAACGATCCAAAAGCAACAAAAGAGATTTGAGAAATTGATCAACAAATCAGGAAAGACACACTTTCAAATTCATCAACAAGAAAATTTCGAAAAGCAAGAAAAAGTGTATGGCCACAAAAATGACGGGAAGCAAAGCAAGTAGACCAATAATGAAGTTTGACACAAAGATTGAAAGCAATCTGCTGTTCCGAGACTAGAACAATCAAGAACCTCTATAAGAAGCCTTGTGTGTTCAAACACAAATCATAAAACTTACTGTAAAGCAAACCTAGGCCAAGACTTTTCAAAGCAGGAGAGAATTCAAAACAGTAAGCTCATTGAATAATGAAATTCTAAAGATAGGAACTGACCACTCAGAAACCACACAGACCACTAAACAAGTCTTTCTAGGCATAAGGATTTGAAAAAAGCATGCAAAAAATGGTATACGCGACTATGTCCCTACACAGGTGCATGTACAAGCGCTTCTGACAAAAGAAACTCACATATATGCAATTTCAGTTCATAGAAACAAGCATATGTATGCTTCTGTAAATAGACAAAGGTGTGTATATGAATTTTTACAAGAAAACTAAAAAATGAGGCCTGATGAAAAATATCAGACTTGAAGTCTAAGTTCCTACAGGAACAGGCAATACTGTCACAACAAGCAAACTAAGAACTGAGCCTTGATTGATATTTAAAAACCCAAACTAGGAATAACAAGATTTTTATCCCCAACGAAGTCACCAATTCTGTTAAGGGAATAAGTCCCCTATGGCTTTGGGTTAGAACCCCAACAGAGAAAGAGTAATCTACAACAAGAAACACATATACAACTCAGGCAACATGCTTAAATAAACAAACTATGTGAGGATGAACATACCTGGATGTCCTTCGTTTGGGTAATTCCAGCGAGGACTCCTAATGATCTTCGAATCTGCAAATCAACCAATTCGAATACACATAGGAGCATATAGATAAAGCATTTTAATGAAATCAACTTTATATCATATAAGTAAATGGTTAGTTATACATCAAATAATCATTCATACATGAACCATGATAATAACATTTGATTTAAACAAAGTTGATCTCAGGAACAAGACAACGTTTCTTTTTATTGTAGAAAACTATAATAAACATGGAAAGAGTTCACCTGAGTCTTCCTCTTTTGACTCCAAGCAAAACCTTCCTCTAGGTCCGTCCTGTTCCAATCTTCAACAACCTCCTTCCATAACCAATACCATGATATCTCAAGCAAGTGGGAGAATATCAACACTCAAGGAAACAAGGGTTTGCTGAACTTGGGGAAGTGCTTGAAGCACAGGGATAATTCAGACTTGATTAGGGGATAATCTTAGTATAGTAATTCTATCTCTTCTCTCCTCCTTAAGGCCTTCCCATAGAAGTCTTTTTATACTTCTCCCAAATTAGTTTTTTAGTTCATAAACAGTTGGGAATAGTTGGGCCATGGGCACTAGGAGGTAATCAACAGGTAAAACCCATGAACTCCGCCCATAATTAAGGATTTTTTTTTAAAGTGTTTTAACACATGTATGCAGGTTGGGTACTAACTAACCCGCGTGTACACGCTTTTGTCATAAGGCAAAGTAGCGTACATGAAGTAAAACTTTGTTTTAAAAATATTTGGACCAAGTATGGAAGGAGGGGTTGCCCTAGGCCATAAACCAAGCATCACAAATATAAAGGGTGATATTTAGAGCTATAACACATGGTGCATTTTGGCTGGAACTGTTTGCACATACGATTGGTGTATCAATAGTGCGTGGTGTGTTTGGTTGGAGCATTAAATGGAGTTTCGTTGGTTACGTTTTGGGTTGGTACATGGGACCTCCTGATGGGGGCCGACCCACGTGGGCCAGGTGGGTTTAATCCCCGCTGACCCTACATTTAATATAAGGTGTGGTGTTGGGGTGTGGGTCGGGTCCACTGGAGGTGGCCCGTCCAACCCGTATATAGATATATATGGTGCGGTGGTTGAGGGAGGGTTCGACAGGGTAATGGCCGTCGACCCAAATTTAACTTTGATTTGGTTGTTGGTTGGGGGTCGGCGGTGGTCATGGCCTGTCGACCCAAAATTTATTTAAAATTTGTTTTGTGTCCCGGTGGGGGTGGTGGGGGTCATGGCCCACAACCCATTTTAATATATATGTTTTTGATTTTTAAAACATAATAGTTGTTTTTTCAAATCTTTCGAGAATAAGGGATATTGGGCAATTTAACGAGGCCAAAATTTTACCCGCTTTTAGGAGCTAGTTTTCATGCCTCGGGGTCAGTCAAATTGTAGGACACTTAAATCTGGCCCATAAGCCAACTTTGACCAAAACTTTCATTGACTCGTTCTCCCTCATACGAGCTCGGATTGACGAACTGTTCACACCGTTGTGATCAGGACGACGAGATCTACGCTCTGGTTTTGGTTCGAAAGCATTTTGATCACTTTGATTTTTGAGCTTCCATAAGCCCTCTTTGTCATGTTTTTTTCCCTGGAGCCACCTAGATCATCTCTCTCTCTCTCTCTCTCTCACACACACACACACATAATTTTCATCATAGGTTTAGATATGATTCATTCGTATGCCCTAAAGAAGTACGATATAACCATTAGAGTGGCAATTAATTGTAAGAGAGTTCAGATGTTTGTTCCCGTAGCTTACATTTGCATCATAGTGTCACTCCTCAGAGAATGTATGGCTCAGGTATCTTTGTCTTCATAGAGGGTTATAACATTTATTCAAAACACAACATAGTATGTCACTTAGTTTTTCTTGGATTCGTATGCCCAAAATTCATCATTTGTAATATTCTCAGTGATATTTGTCACGTAGATGATTTGAATGTCAAGGATGGTTCAAAAAAATTATCCTTGCAATGTTCCTTGTGGCTCACATCTTCCTGTATCTTTCAAGTCTCTTTAATTTTCTTTGGTCACGAAATTCCACATATATATACTATTTGAAGGATGAGTATACTTTGGTCCTCTGTATACAAACATATTCAACATGAAATATATGTTCACTTTGAGCTAGGCCTAGGCCTAGTAGTTAAATGTCGTGGACTTCTCTTTTAGGTCTCACATCTCTATAGTATCATAGTAAACTTAAATGCCTAGAATATATGTCCACAGAAAGTTTGAATTCCACAAGGTTTTAGCTCCATAGAATACATGTTGTCATAGTAACTTGGATGTCATATAATATATGATGCTACAAACCTCTTGAACAGGTACTACATATTTCAGAACAAGATCTCAAATTTTGAACCATGCTACAATATTTGGTTAAGGCTTCGCTAAACTCTTATACCACAATTTTTTTTTTGGATGTCCTTGACTATTGTCTCTTAATGCCTCTACTCCTTTTTTACTTTTTAGGGCTTCACCAACAATGCTCCTGAATTTTGAGTCTTCTTATCTAGAGAGATGTATACCTTTAGATAAGCCAACAAGATGTGATCTTCAATCTTCTTTTCCCTTCACCTTAGCTCTAAAACGATATTAAGAAATCATAGGGCTTATAGATTAGGATGATTTCTCTTACTTGATAATTTCTTGTGAATATATGTTGGCTTCTTATTACTTTATTATCTCTTCTTCATCAAACAATTACCAAACATAAACTGTGAAGATCACAAAAACCAATGAACACAAAGATGTAGGCTCCAAGCCAAGGTAAAACCCCACAAGGGGGAAAACCCAACCAAATTATCTTCTTATAGAATCAGATCAAAATGAGAAATCCAAGTACAAATACCAAGACAAAAATCTTCCACAGAGACCCAAGTCAACCCTCCTCCAAGTTATCTTCATTAAAACAAAGTCATCAAAAGTCAACACTAGTCAATTCTTTGAATTGTGGTCCATCCCTGAAATCTTGGGCCCTAAAATTTCAGCCCTGTAATAACCTGAGAAAAATGTAGAATAAGCTTGCACATGTGAACATAAACTAGGGAAACAATCAATTTGTTTTTCTCTCTCCTTTTTACCTTCTCTTCTCTTAGACTTTGTTGATTTTTCCTCTTTCTCTTGCACAAAAATCGAGTGATTAATTGTCAAAATGTGGAGAACAAATGCCAATATATAATTGTTCGACCGGATGAAGGGACTCCCTTATGGGATGGTTGACTTATCTGGAGGGTCAACTTGGTCTTATGGTGACAAAATTGGCTCACACACACACACACACACACACACACACACACACACATATAAATATATATATATAATGATTCTTCTTCTATTAGATGTTCATCAAATGTTCAACATAGATACATAGTTCAAGTACATCCAAAAACAATAGTTAAAGTCAAATCCTTGACTTTCAAGTCAATAATCCAATAACCATTCAATGATAAGAAATAAAGACAAATATGGTCAAATACGAGTCCTGAAATTTTTGGCCATGTCAAAGTCAAAGTCAACAACAATCAATCCAACCCTAACTATTCCATGGTCGATGATCAAAACAACTCCAAAAATTTTGGTCAACCATTCAGAGAATGTTCCCTCTTTTCCTTATTCAAATTCAGTCAAAACAGATCCATGATTCCTCCAAAAAATATGTCAAAGTGAACAGTTGACTTGCAGTCAACCCTAGCCTTAGATTTGTGGTCAAAGATGGTTAACGTTCCTAGAAAATGTCAGCCAATAGCTCAGTCAATGTAGCCTTCCAAAATAGATCACATTCCAATCAATTCAAGTCAAAGTCACCCCGAGTCAACGCTGGTTAAAGAGGGCCTAAAACAGAAAGTCAATGTAGTCAACAAAATTCTCCTCTCTCTCCTTTGCATGTGTGAACTTGGACTGGCAATTTTTAGAGAAGATTGAACCAATATAAGATGATTTGATGTGAGATGTGAGGCCTCCAAGTGATGTTAAGTAAGGTCTATTTGTTGAGGAATCTAGGGAATCATGTATTTAACTTGATTTGTCTTCTATTATGGCACTAACTTATGATGTTTTATTTATTATGTATTCTTTCAAGTTGTTATGTTCTTATAATTCAAACTAATGTCAATCCATGAAGATCACAATGAAATGGAACACAATATATAAGCACACAACCAGGGCAAAACCCCTAGGTAGGGAAAAACCCAGTCAAAAACTCTTCCTTTAGTAGATTTAAATCACAGTGAGATAACCAAGACTCTTGACACCTAGACCAATAAAACCTTCCATCCATCAAGTCATCCTAGCACACATATGTTGGTCCATTTCTTCATATGATAATGACAAGTAGATCATCTTGGTTTTCTTATACTTTAGTCTTGTAGTAGTAGTTATCTTAACCTTGTAGTTGTATAAAATATTAATCCTAGAATCTTGGTTATGTATTCATACAAAATTCTTGTCACACATTATTCATGTAATCATATATAATTCCTCAGTTCAGTGGCTATACCAAACATCACTTCTATAATTTTGACAGAATCTAGGTCCTATAGCTAGTATACCTATTTTTAGTCCTGTAGTTTCTTCAAGGAATCTTGGATATGTAATTATACCCAGTTTCAATCATGTAGCTTCTCCAAGGAATATCGGTCCTATAATTACTTCGCTTCATTATTATCCTGTAGATAATCCAAATATCCCCTTCTCTACTCTCTGTAATTGTTATCTGAGCTCCTTTACTTCTCATTTGGGTCGAGTTCATATGGGTATATATAATTGTTCCTATCTACAGTATGGATTTGACATAAGTAATTTGATCAGTCGACTTGTAGAGAAATAATTTTGAGGCTGACTTGTAAGGAGGCTAAGGCTAACTTGACGGAGGAGAATATGACTTTAATTTGACACTCAAATATTTTTTATCATGTTCCCAAGAAGGGTTTCTTAGATCAAACTTTGACTTTGACTCAACAGAAAAATTCTAGAAGCCTACACTGGAGGCTTGACCTATGACCATTTACCCAAACATGAAATCCATGCTTTAATAAGTTAATTTAATAATAATAATAATAATTTCTTTTGACAAATATATTAGATCTTGATTCAAGTACAATTATGAAGGCTGACACAAGTTACATTTTTCAACACTCCCTCTTAACTAGGGAGGTATTCATAATTACATGTATATAGAAGTACATGGAAGATATCGAAATGAACTACGAAGAGTTCTAGCACACTCAGTGTTGCGGACTAGATACATGACCAAGGTAATATATTCGGGTGGGAATAAGATGGACTCAAACTTTCAGCCAGTCTAGGTACCATGAGGCTTACTCACTAACCATAAACCCAAAGATCTAGGTGTGTATCCAAGGTCAGAGCTCCAAGATCAACGCACCCTCCCACTTCGAGATCTAGACATCAACACATAGGTCGACCAGATGTCCTCCCAAGAATCCACCTTTAGATGCTTCAAATATCCCTATCAAACTAGATATATCCATTTGTCCAAGCATGCTTCTAGAGTGTTCAATCTTTTATGGAGAGATTTACCTGTACAAACACAAACCCCAATCAATAATAAAATTTCGAATATACATATAAGTAAACAAAAGCCTTCAGGGTCCTCAATAATCTTGGTGTTTCTTTCATCATCAAGTTATCCATATACAATTTGTCGGAAGTTTTTTTTTCTTTCATTTCTTTAGCAACATCAAATACATTCTCAGATTTCCTCAAGTATTTTGATTGCAAATTGTTGAACATTTATCGATAGTACTTTTTCTTACTTCAAAGTATTTACTTTCATAATATTACCTCCCTTTCAACTTGGGATATATACCCTTTCTTCCATCCAGGCTCCCTCTCAACTTAGGGAGATTAATCACTTCTTACGGAACCAAGTCATCTTCACTTACGAACACCTTCAACATCTTGAATATTATGTACCTTCAAAAATTTAATATCAAGTACAACCAAATAAAAATTGAATCATGAAGTTAAGTATAGAAACATTAGACTTTAGACATCAAACACCTATTTAGGTTTATAATCAACAAGTGATACATCTTTTTACATACTAGAGACATCTATTTCTTGATAGGGTTTATCCATAGACACTAGACTCTATATTTGAGATACAAAATCTTATATATCAAAAATTCAATCAAATATCAATCCTACAATACATTCAAGGTTTCAACAATATACTACTAGGGTTTGTTAGACTTTATTTCCAAAACTAAATGAAAACAATATCATCATATCCTAGAATATCAATCTTTACTGGGTCTTTGTTACAAATCCTTACAATTCAAAACATGAGTATCAACAATTAAGTTAGAATAATCACACATATATATGTAGGGTTTCATTATCATGTACTAACATCTCATATTAATATTGATACACACTAGGTAGACCTAGGACCAAAATTAGGTACACAACAATTTTCTAGGGTTTTGATCATACAGACGAATATATACCTAGGGTTTCGATCCTAAGACCTTATTTTAGCTAATACAAGGGTCTTTCTTATAAACCCTAATTTACCAAACTCTAAAGTTATATGGTTTCAATACATAATTTAGACACTGGAAACAAACCCTAAAGGACTAGGGTTTCTATCATAACAATACCAAAACCCTAAACATAAAATGAATAGGTTTTCTAGATTTCGTCAATAACCCTAAGTAGACTAGGGTTTCATAAACATTTACATACCCTTAGGTTAGGGTTTTACAATGAACCTTTTTAGGGTTCCACAAGAATGATAATTCAATGAGGGTAGATTCAATCTAATGAGGGGGAGAAGTGGGCTATAATGTTAATGCTTAAGAACAACTTATTGTGTTCCTTCCATAATCACCCTAGCAAGAATCTTCATGATTCAAAAAACTAGACATAATAATATTAGTAATGTAAAGAAAATTTTAAAAGGAATGAACATACATTTTCTATGAAGAGAACCTTGTAAGCTAAGACATACCTTGAATTGTTGCTTAACAAACCTTGTAGGGATAAATTTTGAAGAACTTCTTTCAAGCTTCTATCTTTGAAGTTTCCTCCATAACTTTTAAGCATGCAATACTTATTGACAAGTACAAACAAAATATATATTTATAATAATATAAAGTCTATCTAGGGTTTCGATTTTCTTGAGAGGATTACAAACTTTTATTTTCTCTAGGTATATTGTCCTATTTACAATCTATATATCATGAATTAGAAACAAGAGTATATGTTTTTTCTAAATTTGTGGAAAAACTTGTGAACAGTTTATGAAACCAACATTTCGGACTAACTTAGTGAGTCCATCATCAGGGCAATGTGATTTGTCTTTTGAGAAGAGAGAGTGTGAAATCATGGAGCTATTAATAGTTAAAAGAGAAATTATTTGATGTCTCATTTTATTATCGACTTATTAAATGACTAACTGGTTAATAATTGATAATTGTTATATATATATATATATATATATTATATATATAATATATATATATATAAATAATTTTGTTAATATGTTTATTGGCTTAAATTAGTGATTGATTATGTACATAATTTTAAATTTATTTATTGACAATATTAATTAAATTTTATTTATTATTTATTATTATTATTATTATTATTTTTATTTTTTTCAAAATGTTAATGGTTTAATTAGTAATGATTATGTAATTATTAAATTTTATTTATTGATTTAATATTCTTTGCTTATGTATTAAATGCAGCTTTACTAGTAGAAAATAATTTTAAAGTTATTGTTTGAAGGTTTATTTAAGATGACTTATTAGGGTTAAATAGGGTGTTAGTTGCGATAGGTTATATTTATTTATTTGTCTATTTATTGTATATCTGCATTTACTGCTTTTTTATTTTATTTAATAGGGGTTATTTAATATGTGTTAACATTCTTCAAGGCCATCTTAAGAACATAAAGGTACCCTAAATAATTTTTGAGCTAAACCTCATAAGAAGTGACACTTCAATGTCACATACCTCAGGAATTACATATCTTTGTTCTCTATAGAATTTATTGTTCTCCTTGCTTAACTAAAGACATATTATCATGGGTTAGAGACATATAAAATAAGATAATACTTACTTGACCATTGGTGAAATCTTCGTGACCATTTTCACATGCTAGAGAAAGACATCAATTTCTTCATCACTGTTGAATTCTAGGATTTTATCGGCTGTCCTTTTCACATAAATAGGTCTTGTTCTTCTTAATTTAATAGTTGATTTTCTTTGATGTAACTTTCCATTTTATATTATGATCTCTTCCTTAGATATAGTGACTAAAACATAACCTGATTTTTCTTGTTCCTCAAAGTCTGTGGTGATTGTAACTTTCTAACACGCTTACAATGCCCTTTGATTCAGTCCCTTGCAAAACCTTTTGATATAGAATTGACTGATGACTAGACTCAATTTTTATTGACCTTGATTTCATTATGTTCTCAAGGCTTCGAATTATATTTAGCTTTCCCAATGTATATTTATGCTTTAAAAACATTGAGGGAGGCTTGACTCCTTTCAAGGGTGACAAAGGTATGCTTATAACTTTTTATGTGATATTTAAAACATAAAATTGGTCCCCTCCACATTCCTAGACTTTAGTGCTCTGAGATGACACCAAAAACTCAGATCTTCTAATGGGGGATTCAGATCTTCACTCTAAGACACTTTGCCTCTATTATTTATGCTTAGACCCGTGGTATAGTCACTGTGGAGAGAGCTAGCATATGTACCGAGATTTTAGTCCTCCTTGCCCTTAGTAATTCGGTTCTAGGTAGATATCTTTCTTTTATTTATCTTTAAACCAATGTGACCTTCTTTCTTCCCTTAAACCAAGCTTTGATACCATGTTGAGTAATCTAGGGCATCATGTATTTAACTTGATTTCTTTTCTATTATGACATTATCTTATGATGTTTTACTTATTATGTATTCTTTCAAGTTTTTGTGTTCTTATCATTTAGAATAATGCCAATCCATGAAGATCACAAAGAAAGGGAACACAAGATATAAGCACATAGCTAGGGAAAAACCCCTAGGTAGGGGAAAACCCAGTGAAGAACTCTTCCTTCAGTAGATTTAAATCACAATGAGACAACAAAGACTCTTGATACCTAGACCAAGAAAACCTTCCATTCATCAAGGTAGCCTTTCACATGTTTGTTGGTCCATTTTTTCATATGATAATGACAAGTAGATCATCTTGGCTTTCTTATACTTCGGTCATGCAGCTGTAGTTATCCTAACCTTATAGTTGTATAAAATCTTAATCCCAAAACCTTGGTTTTGTATTCATACAAAAGTCTTGTCACACATCATTCTTGTAATAATATATAAGTCCTCGGTTCAATGGCTATACCAAAGATCACTCCTGTAATTTGACAGAATCTCGGTCATGTAGCTATACCTAGTTTCAGTCCTGTAGCTTCTTCAAGGAATATCAACTATGTAATTATACCCAATATCGGTCTTTAGCTCCTTCAAGGAATATCGGTCTTGTAATTACTTTGCTTCATTATTGTCTTGTAGATAATCTGAATAGTCCCTTATCTACTCTCTGCAATTTTTATCTAAGCTCTTGCTCTTCTCATTTGGGTCGAGTTCATATGGGTATATATAATTGTTCATGTCTATAGTATGGATCCAACATAAGTAATTTGATAAGCCGACTTGCAGAGAATTAATTTTGAGGCCAACTTGTAAGGAGACTAAGGTTGACTTGATGGAGGAGAGGTAGGACTTTAATTTGACACTCAAATATTTTTCCATCATGTTTCCGAGAAGGGTTTCTTACATCAAAATTTGACTTTGACTCAATAGAAAAATCCTAGAAGCCTACAATGAAGGCTTGACCTATGACCATTGACCCAAGCATGAAATCCATGCTTTAATAAGTCAATTTAATAATAATAATATTTTATTTTGACAAATATATTATATCTTTATTCAAGTGCAATTGTAAAGATTGACACTAGTTACATTTTTCAACACTATTTATATGTGGCCTTGGGGGTCGAATTTCTCCTTTAGGCCAACTTGTACTTTTGAAGTTGACTTGGACCAACAATAAAAATAATATTTTTCCATGAGAAAATTTAATTTTTCCAAGTGTAAGAGGGGCCTCCTTAGGGTTTGTTGGGGCTTCTCCATGGAGGGAATTGCTCCCACAACTGCCAATATTGAACACTCCCTCTCAGCTAGGGAGGAATTCTTGACTACATCATAAGTCTTATCTTGGATGTGCTTGTCTCAACATCACTGCATCATATCACATCTCATCTTTGTACATCTCAAAACAATGGTGTTTCGATCTAAATAAGAAGAATTGTCATAGGGGATATTAATCTACCACCCTATATCCAATGACAATAGGGGAGATACCAATTACCATGAGAGGTAATGATCAAACACATCCTATTGTCTCTTGATCTTCCGACCTTGATCCTCAATAATCAAGTGGTAGAACACCTGAATCCACTACCTTGGGGGAGATACCACTTACCATGAAAGTTAATAATCAAACACGTCCCAAGCCACTTGGGGGAGATAACACTTACCATGAGAGGTAAGGATTAGAAACGTCCCAAGTCTCCTTAGCCATTGGCAAGATGGGTGGAAATCCCAACAAGCATAACTTTTGGGTAGGATGCATACTAGGGTTTCCTTGATAGTAGGAGAGATACCACTTACCATAGGTAAGGATTAGACACATCCTATTATGACAATAGGGGAGATAACACTTACCATTTCTAGTAAGGATCATATACATCCTATCGTCCATGCGTTAACTCTATTAATTTGTAAGATTAGTGACAAATTCCAGCCATGGGACTAGATTCCTCTTTTCGAGAGGACCAATTTTGACTATTGAATTGCTTAATTTGGACAAGGGACAATGATTTTTGAAGAAAATCCCACATGTGCACAAAAGGATAGGTCGACCCAAAAGAGAAATTGGACACCCATGGATGGCTATAAATAAAAGTGAAGTGAGACTCATTTGGATATCATCATCATGATCATTCTTTTTTCTTTGGGTTTGGCTCGTACAGTTCTGAGGTTGGGTCACGGAGATTTGTTCATACAGGTCTGAGATTGCAGAGTTCGAAGATCACATGTGTATTTAGGGTTTTGGTTTCTAGTCATAGGCATGCTTCGGGAAAATTTTGGTCACAACCATAGGTAAGTAGGCTCATGCGTGTAGTTGGAGGGTTTTAGATGCACACACATCACTCTTTGAATGTGGTTAGAAGATAGGGTTTGAGTTTTACAGTTGATCACAAATTTCTTTAGTTGATTGCAGAGTTGGTAGTTGACCGCAATAGTGATAGTTGAGTGTAGGCTTCTAAATCAGGGTTTTGATTATTAGCATTATTGAGTTCATCTCATGGATGTTGTTTTGTTGATTTTGCTGGATAGGATTATGGTTGTAGATATGGATCATTGTACTCTCTTTTGTTGAATCATTCAATGAAAATCTTATAAGAAAAAGAATTTGAAAGAGTTTTCCTTGTAGTGGGTTTTTCTCTAGTATCCGACCAATCCTATTGTATCTATGTGTGAATGTTTTTCTTCTATTTTTCTTTTATTGTTTGCTACATTGATGATGATATTGTTATTTCTATATAGTTGCATATGTCGTTGAACAATGTTGTAAATCTGAATAATGTTATGATGTTGTGGGGTGAATTTAATACGTAAATGATGAAATGAAATTATCTAAAGCAAAGAACAATATAAACCTAATAAAATTTAACATGGTATCAAAGTTGGGCTGAAGAAAACTCATTGAATATCACCCCTATGAAGACACCATTGAAGGAAGCAAGAGAATATGGAGGATACCTAAAAGAATACTAGGGTTTGAAGGAAACCCTAGGAAATCTAGATATTAGGGTTTGATGGATATTATGAGGTTAGGATTTGGAAGAAACCTTAGATTATGAAAAAGCATTTGAGGATGAAATCTAGTAACTGTAGCATGAATATGTTCAAGCACTTGTGACAAGTTTGATGTAGCCATAGATGGGACATTCTAAATTAGGTTTGGTTGTTGATGAATTTGGTTGAAATATAATGAAGGCAATAATGTTATATGGACAATGGATAGTCATGACTCTTGAAGGTTGGTTCAAGAAGGAGATGATCACCTCTTATTGAACATAAGTACTTTCTAGATTGTTCTTACTTCTTTATGTCTTTACTTTTGTTTAGATTTATTGATCTAATCATTAATTATAATTCCTGAGTGTATATTTGAGTATTTGGATACTTCTAACTTCCTGATGAGTTGTGATAAGTGGATTTTTCTTAAGGATCATCTGAGGTGCAAGAAAAGTTGGTCAGTGCAGGAAGATAAGAGCTAGTGCTAGAAAAGGAAATAGACACCCAATGAAAAGTTGACAAAGTGCTGCAGGTGTCAATGCCAAATAAGAATGTGCACATGTATTTGAATACTATGAGGTATGTATAGTATATTGTTTTAGGTGAAATATTGGATGGAAAGGTAAGCCCTAAGGTATGATGAGAATATCACCTTCACAAATTGCTCATGCATGCATATGAAAGTAAGTTTGATTTATGGTCATGTGATATATTGGTGCACTTGATATTTGGAAAGTATCTTACTTTTTAGACATGATGGATTTCCTGATTTTATAAAGTAGGCTAGATACATTGATTTTTTATATATGGTGCCTTGACGCTATTGTTAATGCTTGTGATATGAATGATAACTATGATGAAATTGTGACAATAGGATTGATATTCATGATCTTCTTGTTGACCTTGTTTAGGTTTTGATAAGCTTAGTAAATTGGACAATGTGATAAATCTGAATGCCCTTACTTGATGGTTGAGTAATATGATAAAGAACTGATTTAGTGATTATAATATGATTATACACTTGTCAACTGCCCTGATCATATGATTTTAACCCTCTAAGAAAGTTTGATGACATGTTCAAATGTGATGATGAAGTAGTTGATGCTAACATGTTATGACCATGATGAATATATGTTTTGGAATCTAATATAGTTTGATTTCATGATCTAATTGTTCTTCTGATGCATGATAGGATTATAGATGGGTTGATGTTTTGAATGATGATGATTGAAGTGGCTTCCCATTTAGAGGGAGAAACTCTCCATAATATCCCTACACCTATTATCATTTGCATTAAATGTATAGAAGATTATTTATTGTTTTCGTGAGATTTTTGGACATGAGTAGACAAATATATGATGTTATTAGTTTGTAGAAAATCTTGGTATGAAAAGAGAAGGTTTATCCTAGTGTAATCCCCAATCATTAGGAGAGAGGCTTAAGAGTGCGGTTATAGGCCTCTCAACTGCACGAAAGAAGGCTTATGGGTGTGGTTGTGCCTATATGACACAAAAGCTAAATCCCTATGCATAAAAAAATAGGAGCACACCTAGAGCATGGCAGTCCTCCAGATATGGAGCAGACAATAGAAAGTCCTATGAGCAGGGAAGTTTGAATGTTTAACTTACTATAGAGAATGTGAATGTGTTGACTAAACTTGTGTTTGCGAAATATGCATATTAGTATGTTGTTTGCTCATTGAAGCTAGTGAATGACAATATTTGATAACAATTGCAAGGGTTTGACCAGATTTAGCTTACTGGTTTAATATAGATGAGTAGTTTTGGAGTTTTGACATGATGCTTGATAGTTCATAGATATGTTTTGTCTAATGGATCGTTTGAATTCATAGTGATAACAAATTAGGGTTTCGATTTGATAACAGATGATTTTCCTTGATGACAATGATGTGTGAGCATAGTGACTTTCAGTGACTAATATTGGTATTTAGTAGAGATTTTGTATTGGCATCATTGGATTTGGCACGCTGGTTGAAGTATAAACAGTTCTGACTTATCATTGGCATATGCATTTTCATCTAGTGACAAAAATAATTCATATTATGATTATGTGGATGGCCTGATGGAGTTTGATATTTCTTAATAACAATTTTGTTGACATGAAAATAGACGAAGTCATAACTTGGTATTTGGATGTGTACTCTAACTGATATGAAGAGTTTGTTACAATGATATTAGCGGGAAATTTTTATGGTTTTGATATTAGTTTTGATTTAGCATCTAAGGCTTGATAAGTTAACTTAGTGGATTGCATAATGTTGATTTGTGTGAGGCTGAGTATATTGTTTTGATAAATATAATGTTTGTAGGTAGCATGGTATGGTTTGAAGCAAGATTCTCGAGCCTGGTATGTATGCATTGACAGTTACTTGGTGAAGCGAGGAAGATGTGCCAATCCAAACCTCTATTTCAAAAGTGCTCTAAGGTATCACTTTAATTTTGGTTTTATATGTTGATGGTATATTATTGATAGGTAATAAACCTTTGCTGATAAAACTAAGAGGGAGTTGGCCTCTGAAGTTTGAAATGAAGAATCATGGCATGATGAATTACTTTCTAAAGTTTGGAAATGGAAATCTATATCGTGAATTTATTGAAGATTTTTTGGAAAGTTGAAATGAAAATCCTTGGACACTCTGATTGAATTTCGAGAAGTTATGAAGAGATATTGTTGAACCTAACTTGGAAACTGATAGTTGATTGAAGCATTATTGTTCCATGTGAACACCCATCTGTATATATGTGTGTATGTGTTTTGCATAGAATCTGATTCAATTCATGATTGAGCCAATTCATACACATTGGGTTTTTACCAAGCACACTTAAAGATATTTGCATGGGATGATCAGTTTTTGGCCTGAGATATGTGACTACATGGATGTACTGATGTTGTTTGTATCATTATTGATGAGATGAACACATCTGAGTGTTGCCTTAGTATGAGACATGCCATGATATTTTGGATGAAAAGTCTGCAACGTTAAGCACGACCGTGGTTGAGTATGATGTTACTGGCATGACTAGCTGTGAGGAAGATTGAAGAAACTCTTTGGAAAGTTATTTTAAATAAGTTTTGGATGTGATAGTGATACATTGATATGATAAAGAGTTGGATGTTATTGGTAGAGAGTCTCGTATATAGCTGAGACTGAGATATCTTCATATATTGAGACAATGCCGCTATACGAGACAAGCTTAGGCTTTTGTTTTCTATCTTCATGAGAGGGAGGATGAATAAGGTATCCTTTTTTGTGATATATATTTGTCCTAATATAATATTTGATTTGATGTGTTGTATGAACATGAGACTGATGCTATTGAGACATGATGATTGAACTCTTCAGTGAATTGTTTAAGTCAGTACTAGATATGAGCATGATGATATGTTTCTGATCTACAAAGAGAAGGACTAATCGAGAACATTGAGCCAACTCTTCCCCCTGTCTGAGCTCCCAGCGTGAGGAATTGAGATGGAGGGATCCTGGGGTTGAGGTATCTCTAGAAAATAGGGTATCACCCCTATCTGTTACCCATAGGGTCGAAGATGTTTCTCCCCTATCTTGGTCTATGCAGAGTATACCCTAGATGGCATCATACCCACATATTCTCCCCTATCTTTGTCTATGTAGAGTATACCCCAGTTGGAATCATACCCACAAGTTGGCCTTGTTGGGAATATTGCTCCCTGTCTGGCCAACAGGTTAAGAGAGTGCTTGGATGTGTATAACCCAAGATGATTATGATATAGGTGTTCTACCGCATGACTCTTGAGGGAAATTGCTGGGAAGATCTTTGGGAAATAGGATGGATGAGATATTGTTGATCGATATAGGGTGGAAGATGTTTTTTCCCCTATGCTATGACTCTTATTGCTCGACATAGGGTGGAAGATGTTTGCTCCCCTATGAGATGACTTGGGGGTGAGATTGTCCCATAGGACCTTCCTCATTATCATTGGATTCTGAGTTGAGATTGAGCTCTTCAATGTCGTTTCAGGTTGAGATGTGCACCCTGATGTCGTTCTAGATTGAGATAAGCTATTTGATGTTATTGATGAATTGAGGGTGGTAGCTTGAGCTCCCCTACGATGTCAAATTGTTCTTCTTTTAGATTCAAGAGTGTTCAACGTATGATCTGAGACAGGAAAGAGATAATCATGGATAAGAAAAGATGAGTCAAGATGAGTAGTGACGACATTTGATGATGAGATACATGATATAGGATATGATTTGATGACAGGATAATTGTGATAATTACATGATACAATTGTAATTTCTCTCCTATTTGAGAGGGAGTGTTAATTTGGAATCTTGGTGACAAATTCCAACAATGTGACTAGATTCCTATTTTTGAGAGGGCCAATTTTGGCTATTGAAGCACTCAATTTGGACAAGAGAAAGTGTATTTTTGAAGAAAATCCCACATGTGCACAAAAGGATAGGTCGGCCCAAAAGAGAAATTGGACACACATGGATGACTATAAATACAAGTCAAGTGACCCTCATTTTGATATCATCATCATGACCATTCTTCTTTCTTTGAGTTTGTCTCACACAAGTTTGAGGTTGGGTCACGGAGATTGGTTCGTAGAAGTATGAGATTGTAGGGTTTGAAGCTCGCACGTGTGTTTAGGGTTTTGGTTTCTAGTCACAGGCATGCTTCAGGAAAATTTTGGACACAACCACAGGAAAGAAATCTCATGTGTGCGGTTGGAGGGTTTGAGCCACACACACATCACTTTCTGTGCGTTATTAGAAGCAAGGGTTTGAGTTTTACAGTTGACCAAAAATTTCATCCCTTGACCAAAAAGTTTAGAAGTTGACTGCAGATAATGATAGTTGACTGCAGGATTTTGAATCAAGGTTTTAATTATTAGCATTGTTGGGTTCATCTCATGGATGTTGTTTAGTTTATTTTGCCAGATATGATTATGATTGAAAGTATGGATCATTGTACTCTCTTTTGTTGAATCATTCAATGAAAATCTAATAAGAAGAAGAATTTGAAAGGGTTTTTCCCATAGTGGGTATTTCCTTGGTCTTCGACCAATCTTGGTGTCTCTATGTGTGAATGATTTTATTCTATTGTTCCTTTATGTTTCATTGCATTGATGATGATATTGTTATTTCTATATAGTTGCATATGTTGCTTAATAATGTTGCAAATATGAATAAGGTTATGATGTTGTGGGGTGAATTTAATAGGTAAACGATGCAATGCAAATTATCTAAAGCAACAAACAATATAGACCTAAGAAAATTTAACACGTTCAACCCCATGAGCTCCCCAACTCCATTAACCCCCCCTCCCCAAATTAAAGGAAGTCAAGAGATAGGGGGAAGAGTGTAATATTCCTAACCCAGAATATTCCTCAAACCCCAACAAAAACTCCAACCAAATATGTGCAAATGATATAATAACCCAGAACTGATAAAATAACAGTGGAACAACATATAATGATGTAAACCAGAAATATAAGCAGATACACAAGAAATGCAGCGAGAAATACTAAGCCAATTTATTATACTGAGCAATAAATGAGTACAAGAGGTGATTAGACAAATGGCACCTCGACTTGCACAAGGCAAGTGAAGAAATACTCTCAGAATGACAAGAATGGCCTCTCTGTGTGGATGCTGCTGTTGTGCTGCTGCTGCTGCTAGAAAACAAATGATGATTTGGGGTTGCTCCCTTCCTCAGAAAAAGTTGAAACTTTGGATTCGGGCTCTACTCAAGAAACCCAGAAAACCCAGAAAGCTATCTTGGAATGGCCTCACACTGATCTGCGTCCCAGCTACTGGGAAACTGCCATGTTGCTATTGCTGCTGGAAATTGAATGAGGATTTGGGGTTTATCCCCTCCTCAGAAAAGGCTGAAACTCTAGAATCAGACTCTACTAAAAAAACCCAGAAAACCTAGAAAGCTTTTTTGAAATGTTCGACCCTCGAAATGTTCCCCCTTCCTCACTTTTTATTTACAAATAACTATAGAAGGCAAAAATCGAACAAAATTGAATATTCCAATTATCCATAGCTAATTAGGAATATTACAGTCTCCCCCAGCAAAATGTTGCTTGTACTCAAGCAACTGAAGTGATGGATGCTGTAAGATCTCCTCACTCTCCCAAGTGGCATCCTCATCCGGCAAATTCTTCCACCTCACCAAGAATTCCTGGACCGTCCTGCTCCACAACCGTCTCTCCCTAGAGTCAATAATAGCCTTCGGCTGCAATACAAAATTCCCCTCATCATCCATGGGTGGTAGCTCATCCGTCATGGTCACCTGCTGCCCCAATGCCTTCTTCAGGCATGATACATGAAAAATGTTATGAATCTTGTTGCCTTGGGGCAGCTCCAACTCATATGCAACCTGTCCAATCCTATGTATCACCTTGTATGGTCCATAAAAGCGGGGCTTAAGCTTCTCAAACCCCTTCTTCTTCAGCGATGACTGTCGGTATGGCTGTAATCATAGATAGACAATGTCCCCTACCTCGAACTGCCTCTCCACCCGACCCCTGTCGGCATATAGCTTCTGCTGGTTCTGCGTTGTAGCCATGCTATCCTTGAGAGCTTGGAGAATATCCTGACTCTCTTGGATCCAAATCTTGGCTCTAGGAGCCTTGTTATCACCAAACATCACATCGACAAAAGATAAAGGATGATACCCATATAAGGCATAGAATGGTGACATACCAATGGACATGTGATGTGAAGTATTATAGCAGTACTCCCCTAGATGCAGCCACTTCAGCCATGCTCGCTGCTACCTACTGACATAGTTATGTAAGTAGCCCTCTAGCCACTTTTAACTATCTCCATATGTCCGTCTGTCTATGGGTGATAGCTGGTACTTGGTGTCAACTCCGTCCCCACCAATCGGAAAAGCTCCTGCCAAAACCCGCCCATGAAACGACTGTCCCTATCACTAACGATGGTCTTAGGAAGACCATGTAGCTTGAAGATCTCCCTGAAGAACAGCTCGTCCACCTGTGTTGTATAGTGTGCGGATATGGAAAAGAAATGTGTGTACTTCATCATTCGATCAACGATGACAAAGATACAATCCTTGCCCTGTACCATGGGCAACCTTGTGATGAAATCCATCAAAATACTGTCCCATTTCCCCTTCGGAATGGGATGAGGCTACAATAATCCTGCGGGATGGCTCATCTCTCCCTTGTTCCTCTGGAAAACATCACACTCCCCGATGTGTTGGAGTACGTCCTCCTTGAGGCCCTTCTAAAAGAACCTCTCCCTAACGGCCCTGTAGGTTTTGGTAAAACCCTGATGTCCTGCCAATGGGGAATCATGTGATGCCTGGAGTATCTTCTTCTTGAGCTAAGACCCCTCAGTCAAGAAGATCCGGTCCCTATAGCAGATGATCTCATCGACCACCCTGTACCTGTCATCTGCCACCTACCCATCCAGAATCTCACATGCAAACTTGTCCTTGGAGTACTCTACTAAGAGTCGAGCCCTCCAATCTATATCCAAGCTCATAAGAGATGACATGGCTGGTCTACGTGAAAGGGCATCTGCTACCACATTGTTCTTACCTTTGACATACTCAATGTCAAAGTCATATGCTTGGATCTTACTGATCCACTTTTGCTGCCTCTCCTGTAGCTGCTTCTGCTCCAAAAATAACTTGAGGCTGTTGTGATCAGTCCTCACCCTGAATTTGTTTCCTACCAAATACCACCGGTACCTAGCCAATGCATGCATGATGGCCATCATCTCCTTGTCGTATATGGAATACAACCTCTCATGCGGAAGGAGCTTCCGGCTTTGAAATTATATAGGGTGGCCTCCCTACATCAATACTGCGCTGATCCCCTCTCTCGACGCATCACACTCCAAAACAAATGGCTGCGTGAAATCTGGAAATGCAAGAAAATCCTAGATAGCCCGCTCAATCTCATCCTGATAGGTCTTGCAGTGCCTATAGGGGGTGGTAATCATGGCTTGTATGCCGTGCTCAAGCTCGATGGTGTGCTCAAACCCTCGATCTGGTGGCTATCCTGGTGGAATCTCCCCAAACACTATGGCATACTGATCAATGATAGACTGTATCTCTGGGTGTACCGTCTACCCTGTAATTCCTGCCTCTAATGCATGCAACTCCACTACCCACTCTATGTCTCCCTTTCGGAAGATTGCCTCCATCCAATGAGCTGAGACAGTTTGAGGCGGATATGTGTGTTGTCCCCATATCTTCTCATGCCTCCTTGTCTTCTCATCATCCCACTCCATCTCTAGGGTCTTCCAATCTGTTGTGGCCTTTCCTAGAGTGATAAGCCACTGAACACCTAGTATCATGTTAGTGTCCGGAATATCGACCACGAAAAAGTGGTCAACCAATGTGTAGGTGCCCATCGTCATTGAAAGCTCTGGAACATAACGAGCACACATCATGGTCTGATCTCTTGGGACCAAGACTGAAAACCCATCGAAGCTCTCTATCTGTATACCTCTTCGCTCAACCATCTATGCATCGATGAATTTGTGGGTTGCCCCATTGTCAACCAAAATTGATACACGTTGGCCACGTACTATCCCTTGTATGCGTAATGTCAGATACTTGGGAACTCCTCGCAATGCTGCAAGGGCCCCTCCGGTGGGTGCAAAATATGCACCACTTACTGGTGGTGGTGGAGGTGGCAAAGGTCCATGTATGGCATGGCTATCTCCTGCCTCCAAATCCTTCTCGTCATCCTCTTCTCCGTTGCTCTTGGAGAAGACCTCAATAAAGTGTCCTTTACTAGTAGCACATCTATGTCCTGGTGCCCATGGCTCTTGACAAGTGAAGCACAACCACTTCTTCTTCAGCTCCCTCCTGGCATCATCGTCAAGCTGTACTCATCCTGGATTCCCCTTTGGAGGTGGAATGCTCACATCCTTCCCCTTAGACTGGAAAGTTTGTCTCTGGGGGTAAGGTGTCTGGGTCCTGGGTAAGACATCCTGTAAATCCCGGGTCCTGCTGACAACGTCCTAGAGCGTAGCTGGTCTAGTGGATCGGACTAGACCCCGAAGTGGCTCTACTAACCCCTCAACATACATATAGACCCTCCGTGCTGTGGAGAGGTCTGGCACCATCACGGAGACCCTCAAGAAATCTACAATGTAGGTCTCTGAGCTCCCTGTCTGTTTGAGTCTCGTCAGCTCAACGAAATGCTGCTCTGGATCCCTCCGATCAAATCGCTCCATCAGTCTCCTGGTAAACTCGACATATGAGGTCACTGTGGAGTGCCCCAATGTAACCATCCCATGAAAACACCAATCCTAGGCCTCACCATCCAAATGCAACGTTGCCACCTTGATGGCCTCTACCTCTGACATCTGGTTAAGCTAGAAATAAATGTCCAGCTTCTCCACCCAAGACTTTGCTGAACTATTTGACGAGCCATCAAACGTAGGCAAGTGGAATCTGCTCGTTGCATGGTTGGTGTCGCCATCATGGTAATGTCGGTACCCTTTGTGATGATCGTGGGGTCTGCTATCCCGCTGGAGCTGAACAAAATCTCTGAATGAGATGGCTTCCCTGAACTCCTATCCATAAGCCTGGTACTCTGCAAAATAATCACCCATATGCTTGGGCTCTACATCCTATTGGGTTGCGGCCCCCGTGTCTGCTCCTAAGAAGGTGGGCATGGTAGAGCGTGTAGGGGCATGTGAGGCCCCCTGCTACATAGTATCACGCTGCTTTGGCAAGTGATGGGATGCACCTAATCCCTCACCAATCTGGGGTTGCGGCCCCCGTGTCTGCTCCTAAGAAGGTGGGTATGGTAGAGCGTGCAGGGGCATGTGAGGCCCCCTGCTGCACAGTATCACGTTGCTTTGGCAAGTGATGGGATGCACCTAATCCCTCACCGATCTGAAAAAATCGTGGGCTCTCTCGCTTTCTGCCTTCTACTGCCATGAATCTCTGCCCCATCACCTTAATCTGCCTTGATAGATCCTGCACTGATTTGAGGAGCATATCCGCAAATCTCTTCCCGTCCTCATCTGCCATCTGCTCTGCATCCACTATTGTCTCTCTATATTTTGTGTCTACCATAGGAACACAATCTCCCTCTCCGTAGGTATTTTCCAACCTACACCAAGTGTCTTTGTATTTCTTACCTTTGTAACAGATATAGGGATTTTCCGCCGGTGTCATAGATTGCTAGCTCCACAGGCTGAGCCAGATCTATGCTCTGATACCACTGTAATATTCCTAACCTAGAATATTCCTCAAACCCCAACAAAAACTCCAACCAAATATG
>APFE030838690.1:0-14633 GCA_000404065.3 Pinus taeda
TTTTGAAAACAACACATGGGTTTCAAAACCCATGGGAAGAGAAACAATACATGGATTTAGAAAACAACCCATGGATTTTTGAAACAGTATATAGATTCGAAATGATGATGGATTTATAAATCATTCTAATAAATACTTTGAATTATGAATTTCATTTAAATATTTGGAAATATCAATTTAAATATATTATTTAAATCCAAATATTTTGTGATAAAACAAAGTATTTAAAAGATGATGGATAAAACAATGCACATTACAGCAGCATGATAAACAATGACAACATTGCATATTCAACACAATAGTTTTAGAATAGAAGGAATAGAAAGACATCAACGGTTGGTTTTTGAACAAAAGAACACTATTCTATATTGTTGAAGCATCAACGGATTTTCCAAGTAATACAGAAGCTCTTTCAAAGGATTCTTGTGTCAAGTTGTTGGTGAAGTGCATCTATCTATCTTATGTGTTTATATTTCTCATTTCATAGCACATATTTGTTTTCCAAATCTGAATTATTCAAGAGATAAGTAAAAGGAAGAATTTTTTTAAATCTACACACCCGGTTACGAATAATTTCAATGTTTTCTTCTTATTTTTAGTAACAATGCTCTATGTTTAAAGTGAATCTTAATCTGTTCTCCTTTCTCCATTTCACGGACTTTAAAGAATCCATTCAGTTTGGCTACCTTGCCCTGTGAGATCTATTTGTAAACATTGCAATCAATCTGCATTTTATCTAACAGACTCCATAGCCCAATGGTAATCTAGTTATCAATAAACCACTCAAATACAAATCAAACCTTAAACTTCATAACTAGCCTAATATTCAATCCAACAAAGTTAAATCTTATAGAGAGAGCCCTCTTTGAAGCTGGCAAGGCTAGATCTCAGCTTCCAAAGTGGGTTTGTGGTTACCTTGGTGATTTTCTTCTGCAACCTCAAAAAATTACTAAGTGCTAATAAGACCCATCCTTACCATCAGTGAGGCTCTTTGTTTTAGTGCTGAAATGCAGGATGACACCATTAACACCTTTCTCAGCAGTCTCGATTCCATTTATAAATCAACCTGTCAGTTGTTAGAAATTTTCATAAGTTGTAATGTTCAGGAAGATATTGAACCTGAAACAGAAGTAAAAAACATTCCTGAAATTGTACCTCGTACTAGTGTTCCTATAGAAATTGAACCAGGGAAAACATTGGTTATTAATCCTAACATTTCACACTCCCAATCCGAACAGCTACTAAAATTGCTCCTAGAGCATTTGCTTGGGAGTATACAGATATGAAAGGAATCCCTACTGATTTATGTACTCATCATATATGCATTAAAGAGGAATGTCAACCTGTTAGGAAGCCACAAATAAGAATGAACCATGCCTTAAAAAGCATTGTCAAAGATGAATTACAGAAGTTATTAGATGTGGGTTTTATTTATCCAATATCGGACATTCAATTTGTTTCCCCGCTAGTCATTGTTCCTAATAAGAATGGAAAGTGGTGGATTTGTGTTGATTATAGGGAACTAAACAAAGCAACTCTGAAAGACCATTTTCCCTTATCCTTTATTGACCAAGTTCTTGATACATTAGCAGGGGAAGGAGTTTTTCTCCTTTCAGGATGGGTTTAGCGGATACAATCAGATACAAATAGCTCTTGAGGATCGGGAAAAAACTACCTTCACATGCCCTTGGGGAACCTTTGCCTACCGAGTCCTTCCATTTGGCCTCTGTAACACACCTACTACCTTTCAAAGGGAAATATTAGGAATTTTCTCTCATCTAGTTAATGAGAGTGTTGAGAATTACGTGGAAAACTTCACTGCATATGGGGATTCCTTTACAAAAACTTTGAAAAACGTAGAGAAAGTACTTGAAAGATGCAAGAAAACACATGTTTCTATTAGTACAGTCAAATTTCATATGATGATGAAAGAAGGAATAGTGATGAGACACTTGCTCTCAGCTGCAGGAATTCAAGTTGATCCTGTGAAGGTAGAGGTAATATTAAAATTTCCTACACCTAAGACACCGACACAAGTACGCAACTTTATTGGTTCTGCTAGCTATTATAGCCATTTCATAGAATTTTTTTCTAAAATAGCATTCCCACTTTTTCAATTACTACCTAAGGATGCAGAATTTGTGCGGATTGGTGAATGTGAAGCAGCTTTTGTAGAAATCAAAGAACTAGTCTGCAAGGCTCCGATATTACATGGTTCTGAATGGAAGCTCTACTTTCACATCTCTACTGATGCTTATCAAACAACACTAGGGGCGGCTTTGGGGAAACATGACGACAAGAAACTGTATGCAATTTACTATGTTAGCAAGAATTTGACCCTTGTTGAATTAAACTATACGGCAACTGAAAAGGAGTTCTTGGTTGTCATTTCTGTTATTAATAAATTTCAGCAATTTATCACAAAGTATCCTACTTTCATGCACATTGATCGTACAACTATCAAGTATTTGATGAACAAACGAATAACCCCTGGTCATGTTATAAGATGGTTACTATTAATTCAAGAATTTGATATTACCATTGTAGATAAACCAGGGAAAGATACTGTAGTTGCAGATTTCCTGTCTAGGATGGATACTAGTGATGAAGGTACACCTATAGAGGACAGTCTTCCAGATGAACATTTTTTTGCAATTTATACTCACACTATGTGGTATGCAAATATTTCTAACTATCTTGCTACAAGAAAGGTGCCTCAACACTTGCCTTACAGAGAATAGCGAAGGATTATCCATCATAGTGCTCGTTATTCATGGATGGAGGGATATCTCCTTTTCACAGGATATGACCAGCAAATATGGTGTTGAATAAGTGCTGATGACATATATGATGTCCTGCAAGTTTTTCATGATGGCTCTTATGGGGGAAATTTTACAGATAAGCAGACAGGTCATAAGGTGTTACAAATGGGATACTATTGGCCTTCTATTTTTCGTGATGCAAGGAAATATATTAGAGGGTGAGATAGTTTCCAGCGGATGGGTCAGACTGGTCAGGCAGATGAAATGTCATTATAGCCCCAACTAGCTCTTGAGCCCTTTGAAAAATGGGCTATAGATTTCGTTGGGCCATTTAATCCACCTTCACAGCAAAAAGTTCACATTCTGGTTTGCACGGATTACGTGACAAAGTGGGTAGAGGCCAAGGCTTTTGTGAAAGAAACAGAACATGTTGTTTCAGACTCTTTATTTGAAGAGATTATTGCACATATGAAGCTCCTAGGGAGAGAGTTTCAGATGGAGAGGCACAATTTACATCACATCTGATAGCAGGACTTATGAAAATGTATGGAATCAAGCATAGGATAGCATCTCCATATCACCCTCAAGAGAATCGTCAAGTTGAAAGCACAAACAAGGTACTAGAGAATATTCTTACAAATATTGTAGCGAAACATCGCCAGAATTGGGCTGAGAAGCTTCCTCAGACACTATGGGCATATAAAACAACATGGTTGAACACAACAAGTTTTTCACCATACGAGATTGTATATGGGAAATCCCTTTTGTTTCCAGTGGAATTTGAAATTAAGATGCTCAGGGTAGCCCTTGAAGTAGGTCTATATCTTTCAGAAGCCCAGAAACACTGACTGGAACTGTTGAATGAGTTGGATTAAATTTGTTTGGTATTTATCCAGAATATTGTTGCAATCTAGTAGCAACAAACTAAATGGCACAATAAATTCATTAAGAAAAAGGTATTTCAAAGAGGAGATTGGGCACTTCTCTATGATTCTCGATTCAAGGATTTTAAGGGAAAACTATGCTCGAGGTGGATAGGACCATATGAATTTGACATGGTGTTCGATAATGCATTGTTATATTTATAACAATTGATGAGGCCCATACTCCTCTTATCATGAATGGACATTACCTCAGATTATATCACCGTCTAGCTTGAAGAGACTCCTCTGCACCCATGATTAAAAAAAAAATTTCAAAATCAATAATATATATCTATATATCTAATATAATAAAATGTTGTTACTACCCTATCATTATTCTTCCTGTAGATATCTCACTGGTGTTGTTACTCTCATCATGGAAATTTTGTATAAGTACTTCACTGGTGTTGTTACTCCTCCAGTGTTGTTATTCTGATCATGGAAATTTTGTCTAAGTACTTCACAGGTGGTGTTACTCTGATCATGGCAATTTTCTCTAAGTACTTCACTGGTGTTGTTACTCTGGTCATGGAAATTTTGTCTAACTACTTCACTGGTGTTGTTACTCTGATCATGGCAATTTTGTCTAAGTACTTCACTGGTGTTGTTACTCCTCCGATGTTGTTGCTATGATCGTGGTGGTTTTGTCTAAGTACTTCACTGGTGCTATTACTCCTCTAGTGTTGTTACTCCTCCATGTTGTTACTCCTATGGTGTTGTTACCCATGGCGATGGTGATTTTTTCTAAGTACTTTGGTGTTGTTACTCCTCTGGTGTTGTTACTCCTCCATTGTTGTTACTCCGTTGTGATTTTGTCTAAGTACCTCGGTGTGGTTACTCCTCCGGTGTTATTACTCTGTGTTGATTTCGGCTAAGTGTTCAATCGGTGTTGTTACTCTTCAGGTGTTATTACTCCCTCAATGTTGTTACTCCCCCAATGTTGTTACTCATCTATTGTTGTTACTCCGCCAAGGCAAGTCACCAGGTATCCCTAATCAACTTTGTGGATTTGAATTGATAATTCATTTGACATGACTTGATATGGTCGAGGATGGTCATCCCTTAGTTGGGGGGAGGTAGTATAATTAATGAAAAATATGCCATAATTAAATTACAATAATGACTTGTTATTATCATTATTGAACCT
Source organism: Pinus taeda (assembly GCA_000404065.3). NCBI lineage: Eukaryota > Viridiplantae > Streptophyta > Pinopsida > Pinales > Pinaceae > Pinus > Pinus taeda. The sequence goes on from APFE030838690.1 coordinate 4,833, forward strand.
TGTGTTAAGTGCGTACACTCCATGATTTCCACCATACTTCACAAGGCTATCCATATACATCAGGACTTGAATTTAGTACTATTGTAATAATGAATGACACTTTCCAATGCTGCGAAGTAATTACCACAAGTACCACTCATTATTACCATTATCCGCCATGGATTTTTCCATATTTCACTATTACCCTCCTAGATTTCACTCTCACTGCACCTCATCACTATCACAACTCTCTCAATGCAAATCTACTTGTCGGCACTCCTCCTCCGTAGTGTGATGTCACTCCAAAGTGTTGTTACAGAGTCGTTGCGGAATGGATGTGCAGGCTGTGAGACATGAACCAAACAACACAGAGCAGGTTCGATGCAATGCAGATGTTTGGCAAGTCTTCTTGGATGCATGATGGCATGTGTATTTTGAGAGGCTACAAGGATTTGACAAAGCTATCACAGTTGAATTTGTGTTAAACCTGGAAGGAAGTCAGTCCAGAGTTCGTGGGTTGGATATTTCTGTCACGGAAGAATTTATTTCGATTGTTAGCAGGTTGCAGTGGGGAGGTCAAAAATGGTTCTCTCAGAAGTCTCCTCTGCTACAGTTTTAGGAATTGTTTTTGCAGGTTGGGGAGACAACGGTATAGAAAGGAAGGGAGTATGATTGTAAATATCTGCCATACCCATGGGCTGAGGTGGCATATTTTATTATGAGGTATGTCACTTGCGAAGGTCAGTTTTCTACACTATTTAAATACCATTTCAAACTGCTTGCATGCCTTCGGTTTCAGCATGTGCAGGTTCATTCTTTAGACATGACATACTTTCTATGGAGCAGCTTTCACTTAATGGCGCAGTCTACCCACCGGTCTCGACAACCATTAGCGGTTCTCACAAATCATGTGTTGGTTAGATTATTGGTGGTGCATGGTCTATCTCGAACCTTTGTGGCTTGGCCACAATTCACCGAGCTAACGGAGGAAGAACTAGTGGATATGTTGCCTGCAAGGGAGGAGGAAGAAGAATTAGCAGTGGAAGAGGAGGCCACAGATGATGTTGTTATAGTGTTTCTTGTTGGCCCAATAGAAATAGACACAATGGAAATAGAAGAGAGTGCAATCGACGCTCCTCCGTCAAAACCAGCATCGATTTCCAATTTAAGAGGAGAATCACCACCCTTGGATGCAATTACAGGTGGTTCTAACACACAAGAACTAGCATCACCTATCCAAGCAATTGAGGAACCTTTTCTTGAAAATGTAGGTGGTTCTGAGACACATGAAACAACACCACCTATCCAAGCAGTTGAAGAACCTTTGGTTGAAAATGTAGGTGGTGTTGACACACAAGAACCAGCACCACCTGTCCAAGTAGTTGAAGAACCTTTGGTTGAAAACGTAGGTGGTGCTGACACACAAGAACCAACACCACCTATCCAAGCAGTTGAAGAACCTTTGAATGGAAATGTTTGTGGTGCTGCCACACAAGAACCAACACCACCTACTCAAACGAATGTGAAACCTTTAGAAGAAACAAGGGCCGCAATCGACACTGCTCCACAAGAACCAGTGTTGGTTGCTGGGCAGAAGGACAATTTGGAAGAAGCACAGGCAGAAGGAGAAAAAGGGAGCATAGAACAGTCGTGAACATAGAAGATGAAGGAGGAGGGCTTGCATCAACAGGCATTAAGAGAATGGAAATTAATAAAAATATTCGTCGCTCTCCTTTTCTTGCGTCTTTGCCAAAAGGGGCAAGGAAATTTTGTTCCCCTAGATGCATGGAAAAAGAAAAAGCTTCTCCCCTGATCCTAAATTTTTTTGAGACAATTAGAGGGATCATTATCGACATCGTTACTAAAAAACCAGTGTCGATTGGTGAACGAATTGAGCTAATTGAAGGGTAGGAGGTCGGCACTACCACACAAGAACCAGTGCTGACCGAAGAACAAAATGAAGAAGCGATGGCCGATACTACTTCTACAGAACCATTAACATGATCATGTTCTACTTCATCTAAATCTACAAAATCACTGACCTTATCAATATGTTGCTTAGCAGTAACTTGTCCTGTACCATCATATTGGGGAAGCCTTTAACCATAATTAAGAGGCAAATCATGAAGTTGAGCGGGAAAAATGGGAGGGGCATATCTCATTGCCATGACTACTACCTGAGTAGTTGGGTGACTAGCGGATGTGAAGATAGAACCATAAATTGAATTGGCTTGTAAAGGGCCTTTTTTTGAGACAAGACTGTCTTTTTAGTAGTTTTCTAGACTTTATTAACCAAATTTTTCAGTTTACTAAACTATTGAAGAATATTTCGACTGAACTCTTTTTCTGTAAGTGGGATATAAGGACTAGCAACATATAAATCCACTAGTATTTTGGGAATACAGGAGCAAGATCTGGTTTTAGACAAAGGAACTTGAGAATCAATTTCTGGTAAAGACAGATCTCCTAAGAGGGATATTACTTGCTTGACTTTCCACCACAATCCTCTCCTTCCTTAGTAATGTTTTAGGATCACAAATAACCATAGGGGGATTTGGATCAGGATTCTAGCTGGTATACCTCCTAGAGGCCAGATCTTCTCATATAAATTTGCATGCAACTTATTTGTCACAAGTGTTCACAATCATAAGAGCTATGTAATTAATTCTTGAAGTCAAATGACAATACAAGGAATTTAGCCATTATTCCTTGATAATTGATCAACTGTAGCACCTATTTTGAAAATCCACTAATTTTTTTTAACATCTTATAGTTCAAATTGCACACAACAAGCAATAGCATTTGAAGTCCAATAACAAAGCATTACCAGCAATAAGAATGTAATAATATACTTTTACTTAGATACACAAATACTTTGTACCATCCATGCGAACAAGAATTAAAAAAGAAACACCACTTGCATAATATCCTTTACATTCCTTATTCCAAAGATGCCTCAACTTTCCATAGGTTTTAGTGGCGTTTTGAATCATTCTTAATATAACTAGTATTTTTGTGTTAGTAAACTCACCAAGCTATATAAAACACTGAAATCTTCATAATGCATTATGTCTTATGCTCTCTCTTTCTTTCTTTCTTCTCCCTTTTTTTTGCATATAGGAAGATGTATCATGAAGTGCAATGTATCTTAATCTTCTTGTTTACAAAGTGAACGTAGGAATTCTTTTATATTCTTCTATATATATTTTTCCATGTCCTTCTTTTTAGTACTAAGTAATAATAGCTTAAATTAAATTAACAAAGTAGATGTTTCCTTGTAATTAAATATTTTATTTTTTTGAAATATTAACCTTAAGTTGATAAAATCTCATTCTCTTATCTTCACTAACCTTTTTTTTGCACTAATTTAAAATAACCTATATTTTTTCCAACTATTTTTTTAATTCCAATTTTCTTATTTTTATTGTATCTTCTGATCATTATACTCACTCTTATTTGAAAATACATTGTATCATTACATTCATGTACGTCCATAATCATAACCACATCTAGCTAAATGCAACTTAATTATGTGATTTTGAATACATAAAATGGATTCAGCCTAAAAGATTCACACACTCAAATGAGGACAGTTACACAACTCAATTTTACTATTTTAAAGAATAAGTACCAGATTTAGAGTAAAATTGAGTGAAAAAATTCCAAAAAGACCAAAATATCCCCTATGGTGGACCATAGCATCAACTTTTAAAAAAATAGTCTATTCACTAAACATTTTTACCTTTACAGTGGATAAATATTTTCACAAAATTGTGATTTTTTACTATTTAAAATATGCTTTTAATATATAAATAATTTTAACACTAAAACAATTTCATGACACTAAAATTATGCAATTTATAAATTTTAAAAGTAATTTTCAAAAAATCAACCTAAAGATATACTAGAAGGTCAAAAAAGTGGTATGGAAATTACACTGTTATTTCCATACAGCGACTACAGTAAAAGTTCCGAACACAAAGCATTACAAAAGCCTTGCTGCCCCACTCTGTGGCGTTGTCTATAGATGCCAGCGTTTCTATAGAGGCCACAAATTAGTCTAATGGTATCTTTTGTTGGCATTTGGTAAAAAAATTCAAAAAATCAAACTGCTGGAGTGTTTGAATCATTTTTTATGGTGAAAATAGATTAAGCACCATCGGGCACCCAAAACCCCAAAGTTTGACAACTATAACCCAAATTTTCAAAACTTTCTACCATATTTTATCATAATCTTGCAAAAATTTCCATTATTTTCTAAATTAATTTGTGATTTCTTTAAACTACAATATTCCAATTTATTTCCTACTATGAAGAATCCAAAAAAAGATAAACACAGGAGTTACACTTCACAACTTTTACTCCATGTGAAAAGTGGGAACAAGGCATTACATGTATTGAATTCTTTTGAATATCAATGGACATTTGAATAACTTCCTGGCAACCAGTGCATAATAACACAACAAGCATGGGATGATGATGACACCCCCGGACCAGATTTCACTGACAAGAGTATGTAATGGCCGTCATTTGCAAAAGGCCCACCATCAAAAAATGTCGTATAAATGTGAAAGAAAGTGGTGGGCTCCAGTATTTCAGCAATGATGTTGTAACTCCTGGGACTCCCTTCTTTACTTTTATCAACCCGGTTGTTCGTAACAAACTTGGAAGCGACGGTGCTATATGCACAAGTACTAGCTCTTACTGTAGGCTGTCACTTGATCAGCTGGCACAAGTTTGCTAGGAGCTTAAGCCAACTTCTATGAGTTCTTAGAAGAAGCTTTTAGCTGTGATGGACAAAATCCAACTCAAAAGAGGCTAGTCTACTCGCAGAAAGAAGCGGAAAGCTGAAAGGAAATGCAAACCCTAGCATACCCTAGTTTTACTGACTAACCCTACCGGTACAAGAAAAGAGATGAAAGCTACTGAAACGGATGCCATTGACTCTTGGAAAGGTAAAATGCATGTTTCTAAGCTACTTCTGAAGGAAAATATGAAAAAAAACATCTTTTTTGTATTTTTGAGTAATTTTGTAGAATGATTATGCATGTGCTTTAACTATTTTTTATTATGCAGAGGTTGATTGGGGAAAGGAAATGGAGTGGGTGCTTGCAGGAGGTTGGGAAAGTGAGAAGAGGGCCTAAGGGGTCCCTAGCACCCTTCCACAGAATTTCACAGCGATCAAATCTCGAGAAACTGCTCACGTGAACTTCTACAGAAATTTGTAGGGGTTCTACAGGAAGTTCTACAGGAACAGCCGAAAGAGGATTTTAGAGGGTTGATGGTGGAAAAACGGTGGGAAAGTGGAAATGAAGGATGGATAAGTATGTTAAGGGGTCTAGGACCTAGTAACTGAAGCTAAGGAGTGATGAAGATGGTTGGACTTGCTCAAGGATGGAGGGAGCAATGTTGAACAAGAATGTAGAAATTAGGGCAAATTGGGAAAGTGTGGCAAATGAAGGGAAGGAATCTTGGAGTAGGGGCTGGAACAGGTTGTATGATGGAGGAAGGGTAGGCAGGGATGTATTACAGGTGCTCTGCACACTATTTTCCAAAACTGATCGAACAAAGACTAGAAAAACCAAAGATCTATATATTTTGACCTAATCTGACCTAAAAACCAGAAACATGATGAACAGAAGTTTATATACAATAAATCATGCAAGATAGCTATGGAAACTAAGTAAGAACACATCTAAACATGCAAGCACAACTGATATCACCTTTTCCAACTTAAAATCTAACACTAGCAATTGCATTGGAAGGAAAAAACTGTGTTTTTGTGGCAGTAAGTATGCCTTGGTCTCAGCTCATGGTCCAAAGGAGGGAGAAATGAGATCAAGGACTGATTGATGGCCCTTTTTGTAGATATTTTCTTTCACCAAACTGTCAAATCAACCTAAAGCAATAAAACTATCTTAACCATCAAAAACAACCTAAGTAACAAAGCAAGATCTTAACCTAAATAACAGAAATTATTCTATGAATGAAAGAAAACACATAAAAGTACAAAAAGGAGGTACCGGCACTTGGGTTGGGCCCAACCCTAAGAGCTAAAGCCTCCTAAGAAAGTTCAGAGCTGGTGCAAAGCAAGATTCATCTTCATTAATCAAAGAATAACCATTACATCACAAAAACTGTCCGCAAGAAGAAGCTCGAAACTGTGCTGATACAGAGCTGAATTAAAGTGAGAAAATAGACTAACAAAATGACTAATCTACTGAATAAAATCTAACTAACAAAACTGAGGCCCTAACCCTTCTTATTTATACAAATGGGGACCTCCAACAATCCTCCTAAAATCAAGGAACTCGCCTTCCTAGAACTGAAAATAACAACAGTCTTACTTGACTTGCTTGGCTGCCCCTTGTGATCTGAGTTTTTGATGGAGAATTTGAGATAAGGGCTCATAAATGAAGGGGACACCCTCCTAAAAATCCTCTCCCTTGTTCTTCCACGAATTTGGCTGACAAATGCTCATTAAACCTTTGATTTTGTCTAAAAATTGACCAAAAATCTGCATAAAGCACACATTAGACTTTTTGGCATAATGACTAACCCAATTCACTCTATTAGCATAAATATGATCAAAAACATGCAATAAACTAATGAGAATGGTGGATTAAGTTGAATTAAGAGACAAAATGAGCCCATATAATTACCCATTTCTAGGGCTCATCAGAAAGCTGGCGATCAATAACCACTTTTTTATTAAAATATAAAATAGAGGTTATCCTTCGCAATCACTCTGATATGACAAGGAGAGTCAACGTGACAACACAATGCTATTTGATTTGTTTTTCTATGAAGAACACTGCACAATTGTCATATTTCTTTGGTATTGGAAGACCAACCTCTTCCTTCTTTTCTTTAATGAAAGAGTTGATAGCATGCAACAAAGTTTTGAAAAAAATTCTTTTTCTTTTCTTTTATGAATTCACCGTGATTTCCCTTCTTAAATGTTTTTCAGTACATCCACAAGATTTCTTCCCATGGTAGAATCCTTATGCACAACTTTTTATAATTGTAGATGTCTATCTACTTTCTTATTCACCATTACCTAGCAGCACATCTCTTTTTCTACATCTCCTTTTCCTCTGGCCTTTGAAATAATTGTTTTCAAAAATTTACTTTTATTTTCACTAAAATATTTCAATATTTATTTTAAATAAAATCTCTATATCAGTTATACTAAAAGTAACCATAATTAAAAAATTTCATATTTCTTAAAAATTATGTATTTTTTATTATATTTAATATCACAAGGTGTTAAAAATATACAAACAATCTTAATATCACATTTAAAATAAAAATGGTCTTTACTTATTTAAATATAAAACGATATATATATATATATATTATATATTTATATATAATATATTATATTATATTAATATATATATAATATATATTATATATATATATATATCTAACAAAAACTCTTAATACCACATAAATAAAAAACAACTATTTACTTATATTTAATATAAAAGGATTGTATAACATATATAAACAAAAAGCTTAATATCACATTTACAATAAAAAATAGAACCCTTAATTACAAAAAACAAAATGTAAAAATTTCTTCCTGTAACTCTTTCTTAACTAGATTTATCAAGAGTAAATAGGGATCAAGTTCCTCAAAGTATAAAGTTTTTTGAATTGAAAAAACTAGACATGGAGAGGCTAGATATGGTCCCTTGAGATACCAGAAAAGGTGGGAGATAACAACTATATACCATATCTACCACCATACATGCACATATACTTAGTGGTCACTGTAGAGAATCTCAAACTCTATGAGCCTTTCATGTTGGATCAAGAAGAGGAACAAGTCAACCTTCTTTAAAGGATGTGGCACCGAATTCTCAAGGATAGCTGACAAAGAATAATAAATATAGTTTTGAAAAAAAGGTCTAGGACTACAAGATAGGGGTAGCATGACCTTTGTGGCAATTGAGTTGAAAAAACAACTTCTAGGCAAGCCTAAAAGGTATAGCTGGGAGAAGGTAGAGGAAATTTCCCTCACATCATTAAATAAAAACTCTTGGGGACCAAAATCCTCCCAAAATGGGGAAGTGTGATATGGATTTGACCATTATATTATTTGACATCCATCTTGAGGCTTTGATGAACACTAAATTCTGAGGGTGCTTCATTTCAACCCCTAATGGCTCAAATCTCCTAAGCATGTAGGTTATGGACCCAAAAAAGCTCCACTCTCCTCAATAAAATTTGCAGCACGAATTCATAACGTTCTGCTAAACCCCAAATTTCAGTTTCACCTTTTCCCAAAACCACTTATAGGCCCTCTTCTACAAACAAATAATAACAGAAGCTCGAGCTCGGGTTTTCATTTTTTATTCATAATTGGTCTCGATTGGACCAATTGTGAATATGGACCATCCCAAGTATGTGTTGGAGATGGAGATTGAAGAATTATGGCAATTGATGATGAAATAGTCTAGGATGAGGGAAATGACAGCAGGAAGGATAATCAATCAGAACTTCAACCTAATTGACAAGGAGAGGAAGATGAAACAGAAGACAACAAACATACAGCAACAACAAAGGTGTAGAGAATTCAGACAACTACAAACTAAATTTTGGGACCCTGGAGGTTTTCTATCAACATATGAAGACACATGATTAGGAGATCATGAATGTTTTCTACTTTGGGAGTCTGATGCAGGAGCATTCAGCTCAGAAGAATCATTGTATTTTAGTAGACATAGGGGGGTCTTGTGTTTTAAGGAAGTTGGTTTCCTAAGTGTTGAATTAATGTAATTATTAAGGTTTTGAGTGATTTTAATGAGAATAGGAATTAAGTATAGTGAGGCATATTTGTAACTATTCTCGAATGTTGGAGAACATGAGAGATTCAGGATAGTTGAGAGATTTGAGAATTAGTTGTAAATCTTAGATTAGGAGTTGGTTTCCTGATTTGTGGATTAAAGAGGATCCTTAGGGATAAAGATGAGATTTTAGGATTTTGTTGAGAAGTTTATGGATCTAAACAAAGAATTGGTTATAGAATCCTCTTGTATAAATGTAAGCCTAAAAGGCATAGTCAAGTTAGATAGTTAGAGGTTGTGGGTTAGAGAATTGATTGTAAGCTTACGAGCAGTTAGGAAAATAGAGGCCACTAATATGGAAGATCGGGCCAAGGAGAGAGTTCCTGTGTAAATACCTGTTTATTAATACAAACAACTCGATTCTGAGTTTGTGTGTGTGCATGGAGTAATTTAGTTATAATCTGTGTGTTAACTAGAGTAAGTTCTGTGTAATAGAGGTTGCAGGTGGAATGCGAGCATAGCATAGAGAAGAAGAATGATATGAAGGATAGTAATGGATTGCTTGTATCCATTCGAAGGATCACAGTCGAGATTCAGGAGTGAGTGTGTTAAGAGCCTGAGGAGTTAAGCTCAGGAGGAAGTTGTGATGTAGGACATCTAAAGACCGAAAACATGGAAGAAACCCGAACCCATAGAAGAACACTGAAGAAACGGCATAAAAACAAAGTAAATGGAAGAATGAAGAAGTGAAGTGTCGATGCATAGGAGCCATTGGATCAACTACATCAACGGATGAGATTGTTTTCGATAAGCGGCCAGGATTAAGTCGCGTAGAATGGAGTCAAGAAATGAACAGCGGAGATCAAACCCAAGTGCTTATGGAAGGTGAATCACAGAAATTGATCTGGATAATCAGATCAACAGATCCGTTAGATCGGTAGATATTAATGGCGGAGGAATAGATTTGGATCGTCAGATTAACAGATCTATTAGATCAATGGTGATCAGCAACTACAAGGGTAGGAGA
>APFE030838691.1:0-14614 GCA_000404065.3 Pinus taeda
CCCAATTTTTTTAAGAGGGTGAAGCTCAACCTGAAAAGGGAGGTCTCAACCCCGCATAGATGGTTTAAGGCTGACCACCAACCAAAGGCATGCTTAGGGGCATCTCTGTCTTTGGTTACAACTCTGAATCTGGTATGACAGGTTGTGGCTCAGGCTCGCTTAAACTTTTGTGTCTCTGGCTACAACTTTGAATTAGGCAACAGGTTCAGGTTGTAGCTCAAGCTCGCTTGATGTGGCATTGAAGCTTGTAGATGACCATCACTTCCCCCCTGTCAGATATAAGGTGAGATGATGGAGAAAACTCAATTGCAAGACTTTTCAATACTCTAGAAGAAATTTTGACATATGAACGAAATATCTTCTTGGTTGTTGAAGCCCACTGCGAAGAAGCGATCCATCCAAGGTGAATCTTTGTTCTTGTAGGATGCTTGTTTTCGAAGCATCTGTTTGAAGAATGAGTGGTTTTATGACAATGCTCACATGGATGAAGATCAAAACAATGATCTTTCATATGGCCAACTATGTCACAATGTTGGCATTTAACAATTTGTTGTGGCTGCTGTGAAAGAGGAGTAGAATTTGGAACAAATGAAGGTGAACTGTCATGAAGAAACCCAAGACTATAGAACTGGATGGGATTTGAGTAATCTGGAATATGAAATGACACATCCTTGTCATATCCAAGACCAATTTTGTGCTTGTTATGGACAAGCTCTTCCCAAGGTCTGATGATGGGCTTGGGAAGTGTATGTTGATTCTTTTTGCAAATATGCTCCTTCATTGGGCACTAGATCTGAATCAACTTCAACATTATTGACTTGTTGCTGATGGGAGTTTGTCTCAATGCTCTGAACAAAAGCATGTTCAAAATGAGAACTCTTCTGTTTCGCTGAAGCTGAGATTCAAGCTCCAAAAATTCTATCTTCTCTTGTGCATTTTCCAGACAAGTTCTAATGTCAACAAGAGAAGCTTGGCTGATTCTTATTGTATCATGATCAAAGGAATGTATCAAAGTTTTTAAGAATTCTAATACTTCATCAATTATGGCTATTTTATCCATTGTCAAAATTACACTTAAAACTGATCACAACTATGAACCTATAGAAAAGAAACAACATTCACTTACAATACAATGTCACTTCAATATTTTTGTAAATGTGCAGCAAACACCCAGTGTACAATAGCCCTTTAAGGCAAACAATACTAATAATTTGACTTGTCCAAAAAACACTGTTTTACACCAACAACTCTATTTTATCCATAAAAACAACAACATTGGTGAAACCATATAGTTCAAAGTTTACCCATATAATTCAACTCATCTTCAATGCAAAAATATAGACCAAGACATATGGAGAGCTCGATCAACATACAATATTTTCGACGTTGGAATTATGCACAAACTTCAACGCAGAGAGTAATATATTCAACGCAGAGATAGAGTCGTATGAATGGAGCAATGCACATATAATGAGATTTTAATCAACCAAGCACCATAATCAACAGATTTTAATGCACCTCCTTAAATGACACTTTGAACTACTTCCAACATTGCCACGAGGTTGTGGGTAATAAGACAATGTGAGATCTAAACCCCCTGAATACTCATGGCTCCGGCTTTGTGGTCTTCTTCAGTTTTGTAACTTTTGATTGCTCCGAAAAGCGATTCCTCAATGGCCAGACGTGTGTTCAACATTCACTAAACGAGGAGTTACCAACACAATATAAAATGCAACGCTTCAACAAATCCGCGTACAGAACTCAATATGGGGTTCATCCATGCTATCGAGCCTTTTCAAAAAGGATACAAAAGAGAAAAAGAACATCTCATCTAATCTCATTCAATGAATAACCTAGAGGCTGTAGCGAGAAATTAAACCATGGATTCCATTACCATATATCTATGACAAATCCACCACGCTTTATTTGTTCTTTGAAGCACATTCAACGCAGTGTATAGCAAAACGTTTTGTATTCCCTGGGTCCAACATCAAATCACATGCATCGGTTGATTCTAGCACACAGAACTCAGTGCACATTATTTACTCGTTGCCCAACACAATATATCTATCCAAAGAATTGGCTAGAAAAAACATTCAGCGCACAACTCTCACTATTCAACATACGAATCCACCACAGAAATGTGTGAATCCACCATGGACACAATAAATCCATCGCCCAAGATATACAGTGTTTGACAAATGCTCAAAGCCAACAAACAAAAAACATCCTATGCGCTACTCTAAAAAATAACTGGATTGAAGTATATGTCTCCACTTAAAGGTGGTTTCTCCTTTGAACTTGGGATCATGGAGATTGTTGTTGTCAGGCATCAAGTCCGAGAGGCACAACTTTATTCTCTGGAAAATTGTTCATGCCTCCAATCCAATACACCAAACTTAGATAGCATAACACCCAACTAAGGCATAGAGCACAATCTCGACATGCGTGGCTTAATCTTTAAGAATACGAATATTGATAGGATCAACCGGGTACTTCATACAGATGGCAACGTTCAAGCAACCCTTCAATTCAGGTTGGGAGTATTCGTAAGAAATTCCACAATAGACTAGATTCTATTGAAGATACACCTCTTCCCCCAACCAAAAATAGAAACAACACTACTATAGCAACGCTCGACTACTAGATTCATGTCGAGTTCACCTGGACTCTTCTCTGTGCAAGATCATATGCGTATATTTACTCTACGAGAATCATCTCAACACTGTCAATCAACTGAAGCGAAAACAAATATGAATACGCTCTTTTCTTTATATAAAAACTCGGGCTTTGAAGCGCTTCATTACTCTCGATCAACTCTTTGAGGTCACAAGCCAAACGCTGAAGTCCACCAAGATTTACACACACAGAGGTTTGAAACCAAGGGAGGAGCCCACAAAGGGGACAACATGTACTCAACGCGTCATACCCATCATAATAATATTTGATGGCCCGCACTACTTCAAGACTAGAAAGGGATTATCGTGATTGAGTCAAGGTGGCTCTCCAAGCAGCGCACGAATAAGGGGCACTGACCTTCAATCCACATCCAATTTCAAGGGAGGTGCAATGTAAGTCCTCTTTGGGAGTATTCAACACACATTGCACAAGAGTTTCAATGCATTTCCGCTCTCCCACCGAAGGCTTTAATTCCTAGCAGTCTCGGCTAATCTGTACAGGTAACTTGCTATTGTAGGGATTGATCAAATTTCGGCACAAAGACACTTTGTATTCCTTAAACAACGTGCAATTGATGCATCGAGAAGATCAGACTGGTGATAAATATGCAGAGCTTTCAATATGGTAAATTCAAGGCCAAAAATACATATCACAAAAGTTCCATTCCTTGGAGAAACTGACCATTTCCCTCACCATATGGGCCCAGAGTAGCGCTAGGTGAGACAGGTAATTGCACAATGACAGAGTAGCCAGAGGATAGTCGACAACAAAAGAAGTAGCGTTCAATGCAGAATACAATAACGCGCTCAGGAATGTCATTGATAAAAATAAATGTTGTCTTCTACAAGCATTTCACTGTAAAAATTGTTATGAACTATCAGGTGCGTTTGGTAGCCAGGATGGAACGGTGGGCAGAGACGTTATTGACAGGCCTGACAAACACAAAAAATGGGCTCCAGCAGAAATTGAAACACTGGGGAAGAAAATAGCACCGTAAAGTGTGGTTTGGGAGCAGAGCTCAGACTCACATAGACACAGGTTTACAGAGGCCACAAAACACGAGCGACTCACACTTAGGAAGGGAAGGCTATGATACCATGTTAGAGATACATGGATAAGACAAAAGATATGAAGGATAAACATTGAATACATTATAGTATTCACCCTATAAAAATTTAATATATTAGAGTGATTTTTGGATTCATCTTCCAAAGGTTTTTGGACACTTTTTTGACGGTTAAATCTCCACACTATAACCTTTAATGAATTAGGTGTCCAACATTTTTGAGTAGCTAGATAAGGACCAAGTATCTTAGAGAACCCTCCACACCATAACACTTAACAAAAACAAATTAAGTGTCCAACATTTTTGAGTGGCTAGACAAGGACCAAGTATCCTCGAGAACCATATTGTATGCTAAAAAGTTATTCAGAGCATTGAGAAAATAACACGGACACAAATTTAACTCCATTAGACCAGGAATTGGTCTTTATGTGGATTTGAGTTGGAAACTCTCGAGGCATGTGAATGGTTTTATGGATTCACCCCTCTTTGTATCACTACAATTTTCTTTCAAAATAGTTATTGACCACTTCTCCTTTGTTTTGGTGGATCAAACTCCTCTTCTAAATAATTTCTTTCCTCATTGTGTATTGGTCAAAGCCACTTTTCATTTTATATTTATGCTTTAATTAATTTTGATTTTCTAGAAGTTAGCGCAGGTTTAGCTTTTCCAATGTTAGATCTACCAATCTTCATAGAAATACTATTATTTTAATGTAAATGAAGTCCTTACCTCCTCTATATCAAGAAAGGACTTCCTGATTTGGTAGCATGGTTGGTAAGAGGGAGTATTTCTTTCCATGGGGTTCAATAAATTTTTTTCTTTGGTGTTATTAAGGTCTTCAGTTTATTATGTAATGTATTTTTCAATCTTAAAGGATTTTCTTTCTTGGTTATGTTTGTAATTTTTTTTAAGGGTTTAAATTTGTGATTAATTCAAGGCCACCACAAATCTTAGCATGATTGATCCATTAAGGGACAATAGTCATGTGGAAGGGGTGTCAAAGACATAGGTTTTCCTATCCCCTTTGTTGGTGTGAAGTAGTCATCAAATCTCTTTTCTAAATAGAACCTCGAGGGGGTTTCCTTAGTAAACACTTGGATTGTTTTATGCCATAGGGGATCCTTGGGTTGGCAGAAATCCTATTGAGGAATATTCTCTAGTGTGTTCTTGACCTTGCAGTTTACCATGATTGGCCAGGAAACTAACCATCTGTAGATATTAGTTTCTTCTCCTTGATCCATTATTTTGGGTAACCAACCTAAGGAGGGTCATCCTTCTTGATATCCTCTCATCTTTAACATTTGCTTGACTCCATCACCTTTGAATATTGGCACTGAACCTCTAATCCCTCCATCACCATTATTGCCCTTTTTCTTTGAAAAAACTCAATTCATTCACTAGGATTACTGGTGATCTAACCTTGCTCCTAATTGTTTATGCCCTAGTGAGTTTTATGGGACCCCCCTCAAAAATGGAGGAGAGTCGGCCTAAAGAGGCAAGGTAGGTCAATAAGGTGACAATGGATGACCTATTGAGGTTCCACTCAAATTGTGTGGCATTTGATGAAGCTTTCATCATTTTAATGTACAATTTGAGAGGTAACACTACCCAAAACACTTAAATTATCCCTACAATAGGAAGGTCTCCTTGCTCTTTTCGAAGGAGATGAGGCTATCCATGACAATGATAATGAAGCTTTCATCATTTTAATGTACAAGGATAATTAGGCCAAATGAGCCCAACAAGTTACCAAATTTGGGGCTCATCATCACGCCCCTGCTAAAAGGGTTTCTCATCCTCTGAGCAACTAGTCCAACTCCTCGTCCTTAATTGCTTTGATCGCCTCCCTCACATCCCAAGCTTCTAAAGTAGTATCCTCCTCACTGTCATGGAATCCGGCCTTCCTTTCCACCTCTTCCCACTGCTTGTGCTCTTCTTCTTCTGTGCCTCCTTCTAACAATCCCAAAAGCAAAGGTGGACTTAGCTTGAGGCCTATCCAGCTGGCCTGGAGGTTCTGCATAGACTTCTTGTAGAGAGGCAGTCGTGCCAAGGCCTCCCTCATTCTAGTTGGAGTGTGATATTCCCTAATTTTGAGGCTGTGGGACAATGTGTTCCACCTACGGGTGCAAGCATGAACACAATTGTCCCTCAATAATCGCTCCATATCCTCGAAGTGTGCTATGGCCTGAGCCTGCCGACCCATGTACTCTAATAGAGCCTGAGAGTTGGTTGCTAGGTGCTGGTGAGCAGATATCAATGCTGTGGGGTCCCCTAGCTCTGCTCTAATCAGCAGTGGTTCATGTAGTTCTCGATCCATGACATTTCTGACCTCTGCCGCTCTCTTTTCTTCGTGGTTTAACCATGAGGTCATTGCCATCAGCTGCATGTCCCCTACTGCTGTGTTGGGGTCCCACGAGGTTATGTTTGGAAGGGCCAAATTATGAAGGTAAAACTCTGATAGCTTAGCCTTATCTTCTGATGAACTGTTGTTACATAATCCATGAACTGTTGTTACATAATCCATGAACTGCTGGGGGTTTTGGATTTGGGAGATACCCCTCTGTGCCAATGTGCTGATTTGGAATTGCAGCCACTGATCCCTGAGGTATAGGCCATAGGATTTGGCCGACTGCCTACATTGCAGAGCTTCCATTGCCCAACTGGCCATGCAGGCCAGTTGTGCCTCCTTTTCTTGCATCTGCTGTTTTAGAGATTGTATCTCTAAGCCTGCTTGCAATTCCCTTTCCTGCAGTTGCCGATTTAGTTCCTCTAGATCAGCTTGCATTCCTTCTTTTCCTTGAGGTTTTGTTGTGGTGTCCTTGGTTGTTGTGTCCTCTTCTTTCCTCTGTCCCTGTAGTTGTAGTTGTTGTCTAAGCAACTCATTCTCTTCTCTTAACTTGGCCTGTTGGGAGCTTTCCACATGCCATACTCTTGCCAACTCCCTTTGGGTTTCCTTGAGCCTTTCCTCTAGAGGCCCTATATCTGCCACCCCCTTGGATTTAGTGATCTTCATCCAAGTGTGGGTTCGTACTCTTTCTTTCTCTAGTTCTAGAAACAATGGCACTGTGAATTTTTGAGGAATGATTTTGTCGACCTCTAAGAAGTTATAATAAGAGCCCAGGCTGGGCTGGGGGCTTGGTTCCATGATGATATCGGTCTTCTCCTCCTCCTGTGATGACTTGGTTGCTCTTTCCTCCATCTGCTCAGTCTCTTTCAGTCTAGCCAAAGTTTCCTATAGAACAGCCTCAACATCCTGTAGAGAGGCTTCCGAGTTCAATTTCTCCATCCTTTCCTTCCATGTGGATGTTTTCAGGCTCCCCCGCTCATAATTGATGGATGCCTTGGAGGGGGGCCTATCTTTTGGTGTGGTAGGAGTATCCATAATTGTGATTGGATCTTTTGATGGAGGTTGGGGTCTGCCAGTCTTAATCCTCATACTCCTTCTTGCTTTAAAATACAGAGGAGTCTCCCTCTTTCGCTTTTCCTTCTGCTTGGGAGAGGTACTTAGGGTGGCCAGCACAGCTGCTACCTCCCTAGCTAGAATCTCGGCCGATTTCTCCTTCTACTGTCCTTTTTTCGGACTTCCTGTAGAAAGTCCTGTAGTGGCTGGTTTCTGGCTTCCTGTAGAAGCTGTTTTTAGACTTCATGTAGAAATGGCCTTCTAGCTTCCTGTAGAAGCAGATGGCATTGTTTTAGCCTTCTTGGCTGAGGGTGCTTTTTTCTTTAGCTTGGCTGAGGCTGCCTTAGGGGTGCCCTCACTGGCTTGGACTTTCTCAGTCCTTTCTACCCTGCTCTGTAGTCTTTTCTCCCTGGGTGTTTGTGTTATTTTACCACCCACTGTTTTGGCAGCTTGGCCTTTTTCTTGTGTTCCTTTCTGTTCTTTCTTTGGTGTTTTGCTCGGGGTTTCTTGTCCTTTAGCTTTCTTCTCTGCCTGCGTGTGCTCCTTCTCCTCGCTGCTGGAGG
Source organism: Pinus taeda (assembly GCA_000404065.3). Classification (NCBI taxonomy): domain Eukaryota; kingdom Viridiplantae; phylum Streptophyta; class Pinopsida; order Pinales; family Pinaceae; genus Pinus; species Pinus taeda. Next base: position 7,710 of record APFE030838691.1, read on the forward strand.
AAGTGAGCTCCTCGGCCAAAATTCGGATGTCATCATCCTTAGACATATTCCGAAAAATTTTCCAGGAGAGAGGGACAATGTAAGTGTGGAGTGCATCTTCCACGAGGAGCTTGATAAGCCCATGATGGGCCAGCTGGTCTAGTGTCCCCTCTCTCAGTTTGGTGGCACACTCAATCATGGATTGCAGGAGGAAGTAGGGAATGCTCAATTTTTGTTCTGAGGGTAGGTCCATTTGGTGCCTGAGTTCTGTTAGCAACCGAAAATGATAGCCATACACGATGCTAAATCGCCCCTCACACGTAATATACTTCATAATTTGGAGGCTGACTTCACTCGAAAACGGCTATAGGCTAGTTCTTCGAACTCCATTCTTGTCCTCTGAAAATTGTTCCTCTGGCAAGAAGAACTCTTTTTTAGCTTTCTGACCCAATTTTCTCTCCTCCTTATCCCAGGGTACCCCCATCAGTAGATCAGTTACTCTGCTAATGAGTTGTGGGGTGAGTCTGAGGGTCAATCCTCTGAAGTTGACAATGGCTAATGTCTTTGACTTCGGCTTCAGGGACCTTAGGAATTCTTCTGTAATTTCATCATCGTGACCTTGAAGCTTGTCACAGAATGTCATCCAGTGTGCACGGGAAAATAAGTCCACCACCTCAGGGGTTTCCTGTAATTTCTTGGAGTCCGAAGGTTCTTTTCTAATAAACCCTCCTGGCATGGTGAAAAAGACTTTGTTTTTGTTTGCGCTTTGAGCAGACAGGGAATTTTGGGTGTGTTTCCTTCTCAGAGCGTTTAAAAACAGTATCTGCAGGCCTCTTCGTATCAATTCCCCTGTTCTGAAACTTGCCTACTCGTGTACAGAAGGAGGACTTAAGGATTTCTCTACACAGAGCGCAGAGCTACATCTCCATTAATTAAGAGAGGTATGATCACATTGGTTTTGATCATACCTCTGTGAACAAGTGCATTGAATGGGAGGTCGAGACCCTAAAATAAGAGAGGTATGATCACATTGGTTTTGAGGGAATCCTGATCTTCAAGTGGGCCATTTTCAACCTCGGAGAATGTATTGTAGTAAGAGCAGCTGGGTAACTAGGTAGGACTTGCATAATGAAGGAAGAAAGATCTGATTTTGGACAATTATAGAAGCAACCTATGTACAGTGATTAGAGGACTGTAAGTCGTTGATTAATAAGGCTTAAGTGTTATGGACAAGTGGCAGACTTGTCACATCAAGTGGGCTATATGTTCATTAACTTCTAGAGAAGTCCTAAGAAGCAGTCTTTCAGTAAAGTCTAAAAGATGTTTAGAGGGCAGATTTGAAGAATCTCTTCGTAAAGTAAGTGCAAGAGTTGGCTATTGTGTGGGCATATTTATGAAAAACCTAAGGACAATTAAGTAGTGGACATTCACTATCAAGTTGGTTGTGTTTGGAAGACATTATGATAGAAATCTTGGAGATATCGGAAAGCAATTTGATTGGTGCCCTAAGGACTGTCAATTTGAGGTTTGTATCCAAAAACCTTGAGGACAATCATCTTAGAGGCTAGACTGATTAGAAGATTTATTTAAAGATCCTAAGAGTTGGCTACTTTGAAAAGATGAAAATAACGCTAGGGGGTAGGATTATTTGAGACTATAGAGCTACGTTGTTAGCCAAGTTGACGAAACAGTGGATTCGCTGACCTAGTATTGTGATTATTAGAATGGTGCGATGTATTATCTTCAAGACAAGAAGCAGTGCAAGAAGTGGTGTTGGACACAGTTCTAGATGCAGTTGGTGAAGACCTCAAGTATAGTCAACTATTAGGAGGCAGATTTGGAGCCCTAGTTTAGGAAGTTGCAAGATGAGCAAACTCGGTGATAAGAGGGCTAGGTGAGGAAGCTACAACAATTGCAGGTAGTTGATGTAGGGGAAGCCGACACAATCATAGGCTTGTTGATGAATTATCCTTGTTTGAGAGGGAGTGAGCATGGACCTCTCCTCTCAGGTTGAGAGGGAGTAACATTGGACATTGGTTCTTCCTGTGTCATGTATTAGGCCAAGACTAACCTCCATAAGTCCAGTGCATGCATCATGAATATGGAGAATGATGGTTTGAATTAGCATGGTTCTCCTTGTGTCAGGTATTGTGACAGATTAGACTAATATCCTAAGTCAAGTATATGGATATGGATAAGGAGAATGGTGGATTGCATAAGCATCTTGGAACAACATTCTTTAGTCATGTACTGTGATGGATTAGGATGAAGATCCTAAGTCAAGTACATGGACTTGGATAAGAATGGTTTGATGGATAGACATTTCCTTGAGGGAAATTGTTTGGTGAAAGGTATACTCTACGTATCCTAGGTGGAGTATGTACCTCTGTGAGGCGGTGTGGTGTCACGTGGAATGCCTCCCAGCATTGTACTCTAATCTTGTGAGAGATAGAGTGTATCTGTCAAGGCCTTGGTAATGTGACAATGCTGACTATGATGATCATTGATGCTTATCAATCTGGATCCCTTCTTATGAGAATATTTCAACTTGAGATAAGACTCGTTGAGTCATTATGAATACCTCCCTAGATAAGAGGGAGTGTTGGAAAGGTAACTAGGTTCAATCTTCATATTAATTTGTATTTTATGTAAATGAAGAAAAATATTTTTTATTTGTTTAAGCAATGGGTTTCATGCTCAAGTCTGGGTTAAGCATGTTCTTCATGCTTTAGGGATTGTTGTAGAAGAATATTTATCATTCATTAAAGTCCCATTTGGACACTTTGTAACAAAATGAAAATATTAATTTTTGTGTCATTGTGCCCTCCAAACACCAAGTCGGCCCTACCTTGATAAGTTGGTTCTATTGGGGGCCACACATTTTCACTCTTCTAGATGGCTATATATAGGGCAGACTTCGTCCTTATTTGGAGAGAACATAAGTAAGTCCGATCTGTGTATATGACAAGAACAAAAGTAGAGCGAAGGCCTAGAAGAGAAGAGAATCTTGAGGAAGAAGAAAGATACCCGAGTTGTTGACTTATTTTCCTCTCATGTGGAAATAGGCTAGGGTTTTTGCAGTTGTTGCAGGGCTGAAGACTGAAGGATGAGTTTCAGACCTGCAATTGCGGGGCTGAAGATTGAATGATGAGTTGTAGATAGTTGCAAGACAAAAATCTTGTCTTGGAGCAAATTGGCCATCTTTGACTTGGTGAAACTTTGACTTGATTAAAGAAAGTTTTGGAAGGGCTGACTTGGTGCTTGGAGGAGGTCTAGGTCTTTGGGTCTTGGAGGTCTCATTTTGATCTGATTCTATAAGAAGAGGATTGTTTGGGTTTTCCCTAGTTGTGGGGTTTTTGCCTTGGCATGGAGCCTATATCTTGTGTTCTTTGTGTTTTGTGATCTTCATGTTTTGATAATTGTTTGATGAAGAAGTAAAAACAAAATAATAAAATGTCAACAAATATCACAATTACTAATCATGTAAAGGAGAATCAATATTAATCTACAAAAACCTTGATTTTCCAACAAGCTTGAAACACCTTGCAAGAATGTTGATCCCACTTCTTCCTTTCCTTGCCTGGCTGAGCTACTATTTCCTTGTGCTGATTTCTCCAAAATCCTAGCGCAATAGAGGCTCCTATTATTTAGGAATTACTCCTAAATTCTAGCGCATTCCTCAAGGAATTTTCCTCTATCATTCTATGCACAAGCTTCTCTTGCAAACTCTTCCTCTCACAAGCTCTCACACAAAAACATGTGCTCTCTATTGCTTTGTCTCACCAACTCATGCTCACAAAACAATTGAATAATTGTGCCTTGGTCCTCCTTATAAGCTTTTCGAAGAGGCTAAATCTGGCAAGTTGTATTTTTGGAAAGTCTAACTAGTGATTGATGAGTTAACTAGTCCAATTGATTCATGCAACTCATCTAGTCTCAATTTAGAACTTGAGACTCAATCACTAGTCTTTTTCCAAAGATAACTCATGCTAGAAGATAAATGAGCTTTCCACTCCTGCATATCAGTCAAACTGCTTCATGAACTGTCCTAACTTCTAGGAACTCGCCCTAATTTTTAGGAGTTCATCCTAACTCTTAGGAACTTGTGCATGCTTAGAAACTTGTGCATACTAAGGCACAAGTCAAAGAAGGACCTTTTTCGCTACTATTTTCAACAATTAAAACTTAGTTTAGATTACAAAGCAGGAATGGCAATCTGAAGTGGAATTTTTTGTTGGTTCCCATTTCTTCATCATTCTTCTGCTAAATGATAAATTTAAGTCTCAGCATAATGTTTTATTTAAAAAATATCTAACCTACATCTTTGAGAATTGAATACAGATGTCATTCTAATGACTAAAAGCAATTTGACAAAAGGAAGAATCATTTTATATATTATCCACCTTTAAAAGCCGCATCTCCAATCCATGCAAATATTCATTGAATTTTTTGATCATTGAAAGTTGACATTGCCTTTCCTAGCAAATCAGAATTCATAGTGAATATGGTGGTTTCAAATTGACGTCAATGCCCGTCCAAGACAAAAAATGCTTTTTTATTTTTCAGCCTTGGAATGTATGTGATATGCATCCAAAGGTTGTTCCAAAGTCAGGTTGTTGTCTGCCATTAGATCTTTAACACCTTCATTGCCAGTGGCAGTTTAAATCCAACAATTTTTTTTTACAAAAGGTAAATTCAGTGAGCAATTTGAAGATACCAATTATTTCTTGTTGCATTATCCATTTCTTTCTACTTTGTATGGGTAAACCATTCATGATCATGACTCTTTGTTTTCAGGCCATCTCCTATTGGCTAATTTGTTGGACACACTAACTAAACTGCATGCATGAATAAATGATATAAAAATATAGACTTTGCCGACATGTTGTTATATGCTTCTCACTAATTTTAATTTAAATATCAGGCTAGCTAATTATCTACCTTTCTACCTCCTTCCCTCTAAGTTTGCTCAAAGCATACAGCTTCAACCTTTGAGCTAACCTATCTTTACTTGTGCTGAAGGCCAACTCCTAACACATTTTGCAATTAACTATTACAATAGAAAGGAGAGTACATTGGGAGCCTCAAGTCCAGTATGGTGTCATGATGCTTAAATATGATGCTATCACTCCCATGTGAAAATAGATGTTGTAAATGAATTATGGAATCCCAAAACGGAGTTAGAAGGGATACCATAGGGCAAAAATGAAAATGAAAGCTTTAAATAGGCTTTTAACTTTTAAGCCTTATAACAGGTTACAAAACATGTTTTTGAGAACTGACTGTTGCAGTTAATATAAGAGAGTTGGACAACTTGGCCAACTACAGCATCCATACTACTGTTGGAGATTCTTGGGCTTGAGTTGGTGTCCATGTTAGGCCCCTATACTACTAGGGTAACCCCTTATTGTTATTAGTACAACCCCCTTATTATATTGATGTTCCCATGTGGTGCCCATATTGTTACTATTGTGCCCCATAGAAGCCCATTATTGTTATTATTGTGCCCTTATATTATTATAGTTATGTCGGCTCTGATTATATTATGACCCCTTAGACTCCTATATATAGAAAGGAGATCTTTTCATTTGTATCATCCAAGAATTATTCATTTGTGTAATGTAAAGGAGGTTGCCCCCTTGAAGAGGCTAAATTCTAAGGCATTCAACTATCTTTTCTATCTTTTTGTGAGCTAGTTCTATAACATTTGGTATCAGAGCTTTGGATTCTAGGGTTTCGCTGCTCCAAATAGGTCATTGTAGCATTTTCGCTATAACTTTTTTTTTTTTTTTTGGCGATGTTTCAGAAGCAAAAAAAAAAAAAAAACCATTTGAGATGAAATTGCACTGAACCTTGGCTCCGAATTTCAGAGCTTTTCGCACTATATTTGCGGATATATGATCCGAGGAAGTTGGTCTTTTTGCAGACTCCTAAATTACATTCCAAACAGGTGACTTGGGGAAAATCGTCATAACTTTCTCTCTGAGCATCAGATTGAAATTTCGTAAGAAGGTACAAAAAGAGGGCAGATTGTAGTTTCTTGTATATATATATATTTTTAGAGTCAAAGGTCGAAACAGTGATACATGGCACGTCGTACAAGTTCGCTCTACTGAATTAGTCTATAATCAGGTCACTGTGGGAGATTTGGCATAACTCTTCCTTGAAGAATCTAATTTGGATCAGATTGGTGGCATTGGCAAGAGGACACATAGGGCTATTGCAGGTCACAATTTCAAAACTAGAAGAACCGAAATAACAGTGTTATAGTCATTTCAAGATCGAGCTCCTAAAATCAAGAAAAAGCGATATGAGGAAGTTTGATGGCAAGGATCCGGTAAATTGGATACTTCAGATGGAGCAATATTTTGATCTACATAGTGTACCACTGTTACAAAAATTATGTATTGCATCTTCATATTTAGAACCGGATCAATTTTTATGGTATAAAGGGCTTTGTTCTCGTAAACAACTTGTTATGCGGTCAATTTTCATGGAGGAAATGATAGCACATTATGAGGATACAAAGAGCAACACCTTCTTTAGAGCAACACCACAACAATTGGAAAGAGTAAAAGGGCTCTGTTACATACTGGAAAGTAAAATTATGGCAACAAGGAAGTCTACCCTTCACAACTATAAAGATGGAAGTGTTGTTTCTCCCAGCCTTCCACAACCTACAAGGGTTACACCACAACAATTGGAAGAAAAAAGAGAAAAAGGGCTTTGTTACAATTGTGATAACAAATGCACTAAAGGTCATAAGTGTGCTGAGAAGAAATTGTTTTACATATAGTATGAAGAGGAGGAAGAAAATGATCAAGAAACATCAAAAGAAGAGGATATACGCCAGGACCCAACCCCAGAGAAAGAAGAAATGAATCAGACCATATCTTGTAAAGCATTGGCAAGAATTACCACTCCTC
>APFE030838691.1:14875-43492 GCA_000404065.3 Pinus taeda
AAGTGAAAGATCACATCGAGTGTCAAGAAATGAATCCAACCATATCTTGTAAAGGATTGGAAGAAAACACCACTCCTCAAACTCTAGAGATAGAAGGACATATCAAGAAGAAAAAGGTTCAAGCAGTGAAAGATCACATCGAGCATCAAAAACAAGTTGTCCAACTTTTAAAGGATAACGCCACTTTGGTGCAAAATCAAACGAAACAACAAGTAGATCAACATCGTAGTGAAAAATGTTTTGATGTAGGTGATTGGGTATTTTTACTGCTACATCTCAAGCAAGCTATTTATGAGAATGAAATGTTGGCAATACTACATGCACTTAAGAAATGACGACCTTACCAAATGGGAAGACACTTCAAGGTAAAAATGGATCATGATAGTCTTAAATACTTTTTAGAACAACTATTATCTTTAGAAGAACATAAAAATGTGTCACAAATATGATGTGTTATGACTTTGACATCATCTATAGAAAATGGAAGCAAAATTTTGTTGCAGATGCACTCTCAAGAAAGGATGAGGATGTGGAAGCATTGTTTTCTGCTATTTCTATTATCCAACCAGATTGGATAAACGAAGCAAGGGATGAATGGAAGAAGGACGAAGAAGTATGGCCACTTATTCAAAAGTTGCAAAAGATCCCAATTCAAACAATATTGCCAGAAATTGAAGAGGAAGGGGGAAAATCATATTGGAACTTGGAGCAGTGACAGAAACAAGAACTCGACAGCTATGAAATTGATCAATTTCAGAGTATCTCATCAAATGGAATAACTTACCCGCTGAAGATTCCACATGGGAGGACAAGAATTTTATATAGAAGCATCAAGAACTACTCAAGCGTTGAGGACAACACTTTTTGATGGAGAGGGGCATGTTAGACCCCTATACTACTAGGGTAACCCCTTATTGTTATTAGTACAACCCCCTTATTATATTGATGTACCCATGTAGTGCCCATATTGTTACTATTGTGCCCCATAGAAGCCCACTATTGTTATTATTGTGCCCTTACATTATTATAGTTATGTCGACTCTGATTATATTATGACCCCTTAGACTCCTATATATAGAAAGGAGATCTTTTCATTTGTATCATCCAAGAATTATTCATTTGTGTAATGTAAAGGAGGTTGCCCCCTCGAAGAGGCTGAATTCTAAGGTGTTCAACTATCTTTTCTATCTTTTTGTGAGCTGGTTTCATAACAGTCCATACCTTGAGAAACCATACTGAAACTTATTTGAAGCCAATATTAAGTTTTTGTTTAAGAGTTTTCTGGGAATATTTCAGTGCTGTCTTCCTCATCAAAATTTCCAGATTCGATTATAGAATTCAAATTTCATTTCAGATTTCAGACATTTGGGAAAATTCAACTGTTGTGTTTGGCCTTGTATATATTTCTCGCATGTTAGAAAAAATTCATGAGCTTATCTTAGCAGTTTCAGCCAATATATTTCAGCATGACATCAGATTTGTGTGTGCCCATCAGCATTTATCTGATTAAGAATTTAAAATTTTGAGCAAATTATGAGGAAACAGGGGAGTACATACTCTTAAAAAAAATTATAGTTTGGAAGCAATAATAATATAAGGTTCTTTGTCAGATTGACAAAAGATGCTATCCTTGATTGGATTCATGTTGACTAATTGTCTACCATCATTTATCTTACTGTATTTACCCATTTTTCAGTCTATTGTAATTAGACATCCTCTATCTGGTGTTCTTTTTCAGATTTACTCTTGTTTCCTGCTGAGAATTTGAATTTGTATTCAAAAGAAATCTGTACCCCTATGAAACCAAGGTACCCTTTTAGAAATCTAGTGGTTCGTATAGCTACTTGGCAACCTTCTCTGAAAGAAACCTGGAGAGTTGACCAAGCACATTTAATTTATCAGTAAGACAACAGAATTGTAAGTTATGGTGGTTATGGTATTACAAAAGTTGGCTTGATTACAATACCCTAATCAAATACATGTTTTCTCCACTTAATGATGATATATATGATATTGCAAATAAAAAGGGTTCTATCACATATTTATTAACCGTAGATAAATTTCCTTGATTTTTGGTACTTTCAGCTCGAGCTTGATTGTTTGAGCTGCCAACACCTTTGGTTTTTAAATGGATACTGAATTATACTTTTATTTTTAGTTTGCAAAGAAAGATTTTATATACATTTAAAAGAACTTTTCCATGACAACTAGACCTCTGACAAAGTGTATATGCTGTTGCCATTCAGGTTGGGATGATTCCAGATGAGAAGTTGGTAGAGTTGCTTGATTTAGCTTTGTCTGCAGATACTGTAAATACAGTGAAGAGTTTAAGGGAACTCATAGAAGCAGGGGTGGAACCATTATGCTTGATGTCACCACTTGTGACATTAATAACTGATATTCTTGCAGGAAGTTACAAGTTGCATCGAGAAAGAAACAAAAGAATGTTTTGTCATAAACAGATATGTTAGTGATTTTTTAATGACAAGTATTTATTCTGTTGGGTTTCATATCAATGCTTCAACCTATATAACAGATATAGACAACCACATTACCTTACATCATATTCATTAGATGGAGTGCATTGGGTATGTACAGTTACTCCCTAAAAGGCAAAGTATTTTGCATTTATGTTGTTGTGCTTACAACTATATTGCTCTCTTTTAAACGTCAAAGCATATTGACTTTATAGTGATATTAGTCTTGTTTATGTTGGCAGTATCTAAAGGAGAGATGGGTCGGTTGCGTCAGGCTCTCATAACTCTGTCTGCGGCTGAGAAATAGCTTCTATTATCAAATGACAGAAAAGCATGGCTGACAGCTGCCATGCTTCAACTTGCTCCAGATCCATTGCATGCATTGGATAATTCTTCTTCATGTACTAGTGTCATTCACCTGTAGGGAAAAGGAAAATGTAGACCAAGAAACAATGGGTATTAAATGGAACAATCTGGATAAGCATTCTGAGGCTATGTAACGTGCAAAAGGCTCTCCAATTCTTTAAATTACTGTTTCTAGCATGAAAGAGAGTATTCCTACCAAGATATTGAGGGAATCTAGTTCATCCCACTATTTTTGGTAGGGTGACTAAGAGTCAGGCTTTACCAGTTCCGGCAGAAAATAAAATCTCGCTATCACTGGGTGATTGCATGGACACCACAATGACTGGTGATAAAGACTTGCCATTATATCCGTCCATTTATTCTGATGGGCTCTGTAAGGCACGCAGAAGGCAATTTGTCCACACTAGTCCAAGTACGTTTAAGCTCTTGGTAGGATTACTAGAGAACTTGCTTTGATGAACTCATGTGTGTAAAGCACAGAATGTCAGCCATAATTTTGTTTTAAACACTAATCTTTCCAACCCATGTATCATGTGCATGCATTTCCTTGAGCATTGTCTTAATTGTATGATAAGGGTACCTTATGGTAGGAATATTATCAATTGCATATTAATTAGAGATATGTCATGGGGACTAAGTTGTATAAGTTATGAATCATAATATTAAGGTTGCCAATATTTCTTCAGTGTGTATGTATTTCTTTGAGCGTTGTCTTAATTGCATACAAATTCAGTTCAAAGCTTCTTAATATTGTTAGTTTCATTTTTCTTTTTGTATGTTACTAGCTTTCTTTTATCTTAAAGTGGCAAGTTTGCCTCAATTAGTGTAGCTAACTTGGAGCATTCGATTAGAGTTTTTTGCTGAGCCTTGCACGAGTGTCTATCCCGTCAAAGGCGCCTAGGACTTGCACTTGCATCCAACAAGGGGGGTTTGTAACTGCCATTGAAAGTTACTATAAAGGGGGTTATAAAGCCCCCTCATAAGTTGCTATGAGGGGGCTCCTAACACACCAAAAATTTAGTACGAAGGGGGTTCCAAACCCCCCTTGTAAGTTGTTACAAGGGGGCTCCTAACGCCCCCAAACGTTGCTAGAAGAGGGTTCTAAACCCCCTTATAAGTTGCTACGAGGGGGGCTCCTAATGCCTCTAAAAGTTAGTACGAGGGGGGCTTCTAATCCCCCAAAAGTTCCGATGAGGGGGATTCAAATCTCTTCAAAAACTACCCGTAAAAGGTTTGACTTTTAGAGTGTTTTTTTTTGGGGGAGGGGGTTTAAAAAATTGCCTCTAAAAGTCACTTTTCAAGGTGGGTTCCAAACCGCCCCACAAGTGGCCACTTTTTAGGGGCAGTTTGCAAAAACCGCCCCTAAAAGGCTTAATATTTATAGGTGATGCGCTTTATTTTGGGGGAGGGAGTGGGTTCAAAAAACTGCCCCTAAAAGTCACTTTTCAAGGGTGGTTTGTCTCTCTTAAGAAACCGACCCTAAAAGGCTTGACTTTTAGTGATGACATTTTTTTTTTGGGGTGGGGGGGAAGTTCAAAAATCGCCCCTAATTCTAACTCCCCCAATTCCACTTTTGGAGGCGGATAACAACCCCCCCTAAAAGTCTTTTTATGTAGTAGTGATGCAATCACATTGTTCATCATTCACATTGCACTAATATGTGAAAGGTGCAAATAAACAACTTATCTTTTTAGTTGAATGATTGGCAACCAAGGGAGGGACTTCAACTCTCCACCCAACCATAGGCCAATTGCACTGCAATCTTTCTTGCAGATGACCACCCCCATGCCAAATTCAAAGTCTAAGGAGTAAGTGCTCAAAGGAATTTAAACCAATGGCAATCAATCTGGTCAAACATGATTCCAAAGACCACCCTGTCTCCACCACTTAGTTCAAGATTATCTCCCCCAGTGTCTCCACCTGTACAACTAGGAATCCATAGCACACTGATTCTCCATCTGCTAACCCCACATATGTCATAAACAGACAAAGTCTTTCCTCTACTAACCAGAAATCCATAGTACAATGTGTTCCACTTGCTCCACCTCTCAAGACTCCAAAATGCACAATGTCTCCAGCTGCTCACCCTTAGGTGTTTTGAACATTCACATAGTTTCCTCTTTGCCTACCAAGACTCCAAAGTGCACTGTGTTCCACCTGCTCCACCTTGCAAGGCTCCAAAATGCACAATGTCTCCTCCTACTAACTCTCAATTCATCTCTTCATCCACACTCCTTCGCATATGCTATGTAGGGATCTAGAGCACACAACAATTCCACCCACTTAACCTAGCAGGAATCCAGATTACCTTGTGTCTCCACCTACTTTTTTCTTGCCTTTTTGTCAAGCCACGCACCCTTGAATGCTTCCTTTCCAACAAGTGCTCTTGCAATCACCACATGCCTATCCCGACATGATCCTCATACTCAACACATTCCCCGTAAATGTATGCTCTCCTGAATACCTTGATTTACTGTCGAATGCCTCTTTTCTTCTATTGACCCTGGTTTCCCCTCTTGAGGTGGTATGGGCTTGTCCTTCAATCAAGAAGCCCATACTCAACCTCCTACCTACCATGCAGGCCATTAAACATAGTCAAAAAAATTGGTGGCCATTAAACCCAGTCAAAATAGTTGGTGGCCATTAAACCCAGTCAGAAAAATTGGTGGCCATTAAATCTAAAATAATCAATTCCCACACAACTCCTCCTCAAACCTCTGAATCCATGTCCACTCCTCTCAACGAGTCATTATGTTTACATTTCCACAATATTTACATGAATCACAAATTCACAGTGATAATTACAAGAGGGATAGCCAAAACGGCTGTTACAAGGGAAATATGGTTGCACTTTGATTTTTGGGTCATACTATTGTAGACTTCCTACTAAAACCATTTAGATTATTTAAAAATAATTTGGGTCATTAGAACAATTCTTCAGGTCAAGGAGAAACTAAAGGACAAGGGCAAACATATGATCAAGCTTCTAGTAAATCCTTCAAAAGCAAACGCACACAATTTAATGATTAATAATAGATCGAGATATGGGAGATATAAGTAAGGCACAAGTACCTATAAAATACAACATTGTTGTTTGTTCCTTTAGTGGAATATGCTATGATATTAGCATGAAGGGTGCTTTACTGGAGATTGTTATTAGCACATTTATGGGATGATCTTGCAAATAATCTGGTTTAGATCCTTGTTGATATTCAATTGAACTTTGCATCCTTTGTTTGACATCATGTGCATCCTTAGTGTTGCCCTCGTCTTTATTACTGAATCTACCTTGAATGGCCAATAAAAGAAGATGCGGTTATTTTAGCATTGATGGGATATGAGAAGCTTGACCATATTAGTTAATTACATATGGTTAGTTTTTGCTCCTTTCAATTATCTATATGGTATGCTTCATTGGTTTTGGTAGTGCCATAAGGTTGAATGAGTATGAAATACATATTGCATTATATTTCATCTACATAAACTTACTAATAACACTTAGGTTTTTAGCATCATCCACTTCTCTAATGTTAAAACTACTATAGTTGTTAGATATCTCTATAAATTTGGCATTGGACTATTGAAAAAATTCTATATATTTTGTGGAGGATACGAATTTTCCAAGAATATAGATCTTGGTTATGGAGATTTTACTAGGGTTCTCTGTATATCATCGACTTTCCAAGCTAGCAAATTATGCTTTAATAGAAGTCAATCAGGGCATTATGAAAGGGCACCTTACAATGACAATGATATAAGGTCTAGTGGTATCACCACTTTGGAAAGTTGAAGCAGTTACTTCGTCACAAGTCATTTTTTAAACTGAGATAAAAAGCATGATTTTGCAACGTCAGCCAACCAAATAACTTTTTTTGGTTTTTTGAAACTTGAAGCCTTCATATTGGTTCTCTGCACATTTGTACACTAAAGTTTTAGCGGTTGTTCAACATGAAGAAAATGGACCTATCACAAAATTTCTTGTACCGGATATCTATTTTCTTAGCCACATTTTTTCCAAGTTATAATATATAATTTGATATAGGCCGCATAAGATCCGTTATGATAAATAATGGCTTGCAATAACACAGGCATACAATTCTTGTATTACTTCAAGTCGAAAATATGTAGAGTTGGTGTATAAATCTAATAGCTAGACCCAATATTCCATTACCTATGCATGAGAAAGCATATGAAAGAAATCAACATGAAACTTACAATGACAGCACCACCTTGTGATCCCTATCAAGAAAATAAAACCAATCCAACATTATTCTTCTTTGGTTTGGTTTCATTTATTTCTAGTGTTAGGTCCAAATTTCATGGATTTTGCTTGATGCCCTTTAGCAATAGTCAATATCGATGTTGTGCTCAACTTCGAGAACATCACTAGTCTAACCCAGTTCAGAGGAAAGGACGATGGTGTAGTCATGTTGGTTCGCATGATTATCATGGAGGTGGAGCTAGCTATAATTATGATGACAATCGTGATCATGGACACACTGGTTATGGTATTAGTGGTGGATCTCACTTTCATGATGGCTTTGAGAATGGTAATTGTAGTAAGCTAGGAGGATTTCAATAACTTCTAGGTCAAAGCCAACGGTCTAAAATACATTCTTTCTTGTTTCACATGATAAACATTTATAATACGTTGGAGTGACTCTTGGATTCATCTTCCAAGGTCTCTTGGACTTCCTTTGACTGTTCAACTTCCACACCATAACCCTTAGTGGATTAGGTGTCCAACATTCCCCTCCTTAATCTAAAGGGTATGTGTGAGTCCGAGAAGAGAGTTGTAATACAAAAATGTGAAAAAATGCATGGCAACACTAGGTTGAATTTGCTCTCTGAAATGTTGGTATAAGGTGGTGGTTTAAGGATGACCACCAACACTGGAACGCTTAATGCAGTTCCCGAAACTCATCCAAATCTGGCAAGAAGCTGAAATATTATGCTAGAAGAAGTGTCCCTAATGCTTTGGAGAGAGGGACCTTCAACCTGGAAAAGGGAGGTCTACAACTTGCGGTGGTTTAAGGATGACCACCAACTCTGGAATGCTTAATGCAATTCCTAGAACTCTTCCATAACTGGCAAGAAGCTGAAGTCTTTTGCTAGAGGAAGTGTCCCCAATTTTTTTAAGAGGGTGAAGCTCAACCTGAAAAGGGAGGTCTCAACCCCGCATAGATGGTTTAAGGCTGACCACCAACCAAAGGCATGCTTAGGGGCATCTCTGTCTTTGGTTACAACTCTGAATCTGGTATGACAGGTTGTGGCTCAGGCTCGCTTAAACTTTTGTGTCTCTGGCTACAACTTTGAATTAGGCAACAGGTTCAGGTTGTAGCTCAAGCTCGCTTGATGTGGCATTGAAGCTTGTAGATGACCATCACTTCCCCCCTGTCAGATATAAGGTGAGATGATGGAGAAAACTCAATTGCAAGACTTTTCAATACTCTAGAAGAAATTTTGACATATGAACGAAATATCTTCTTGGTTGTTGAAGCCCACTGCGAAGAAGCGATCCATCCAAGGTGAATCTTTGTTCTTGTAGGATGCTTGTTTTCGAAGCATCTGTTTGAAGAATGAGTGGTTTTATGACAATGCTCACATGGATGAAGATCAAAACAATGATCTTTCATATGGCCAACTATGTCACAATGTTGGCATTTAACAATTTGTTGTGGCTGCTGTGAAAGAGGAGTAGAATTTGGAACAAATGAAGGTGAACTGTCATGAAGAAACCCAAGACTATAGAACTGGATGGGATTTGAGTAATCTGGAATATGAAATGACACATCCTTGTCATATCCAAGACCAATTTTGTGCTTGTTATGGACAAGCTCTTCCCAAGGTCTGATGATGGGCTTGGGAAGTGTATGTTGATTCTTTTTGCAAATATGCTCCTTCATTGGGCACTAGATCTGAATCAACTTCAACATTATTGACTTGTTGCTGATGGGAGTTTGTCTCAATGCTCTGAACAAAAGCATGTTCAAAATGAGAACTCTTCTGTTTCGCTGAAGCTGAGATTCAAGCTCCAAAAATTCTATCTTCTCTTGTGCATTTTCCAGACAAGTTCTAATGTCAACAAGAGAAGCTTGGCTGATTCTTATTGTATCATGATCAAAGGAATGTATCAAAGTTTTTAAGAATTCTAATACTTCATCAATTATGGCTATTTTATCCATTGTCAAAATTACACTTAAAACTGATCACAACTATGAACCTATAGAAAAGAAACAACATTCACTTACAATACAATGTCACTTCAATATTTTTGTAAATGTGCAGCAAACACCCAGTGTACAATAGCCCTTTAAGGCAAACAATACTAATAATTTGACTTGTCCAAAAAACACTGTTTTACACCAACAACTCTATTTTATCCATAAAAACAACAACATTGGTGAAACCATATAGTTCAAAGTTTACCCATATAATTCAACTCATCTTCAATGCAAAAATATAGACCAAGACATATGGAGAGCTCGATCAACATACAATATTTTCGACGTTGGAATTATGCACAAACTTCAACGCAGAGAGTAATATATTCAACGCAGAGATAGAGTCGTATGAATGGAGCAATGCACATATAATGAGATTTTAATCAACCAAGCACCATAATCAACAGATTTTAATGCACCTCCTTAAATGACACTTTGAACTACTTCCAACATTGCCACGAGGTTGTGGGTAATAAGACAATGTGAGATCTAAACCCCCTGAATACTCATGGCTCCGGCTTTGTGGTCTTCTTCAGTTTTGTAACTTTTGATTGCTCCGAAAAGCGATTCCTCAATGGCCAGACGTGTGTTCAACATTCACTAAACGAGGAGTTACCAACACAATATAAAATGCAACGCTTCAACAAATCCGCGTACAGAACTCAATATGGGGTTCATCCATGCTATCGAGCCTTTTCAAAAAGGATACAAAAGAGAAAAAGAACATCTCATCTAATCTCATTCAATGAATAACCTAGAGGCTGTAGCGAGAAATTAAACCATGGATTCCATTACCATATATCTATGACAAATCCACCACGCTTTATTTGTTCTTTGAAGCACATTCAACGCAGTGTATAGCAAAACGTTTTGTATTCCCTGGGTCCAACATCAAATCACATGCATCGGTTGATTCTAGCACACAGAACTCAGTGCACATTATTTACTCGTTGCCCAACACAATATATCTATCCAAAGAATTGGCTAGAAAAAACATTCAGCGCACAACTCTCACTATTCAACATACGAATCCACCACAGAAATGTGTGAATCCACCATGGACACAATAAATCCATCGCCCAAGATATACAGTGTTTGACAAATGCTCAAAGCCAACAAACAAAAAACATCCTATGCGCTACTCTAAAAAATAACTGGATTGAAGTATATGTCTCCACTTAAAGGTGGTTTCTCCTTTGAACTTGGGATCATGGAGATTGTTGTTGTCAGGCATCAAGTCCGAGAGGCACAACTTTATTCTCTGGAAAATTGTTCATGCCTCCAATCCAATACACCAAACTTAGATAGCATAACACCCAACTAAGGCATAGAGCACAATCTCGACATGCGTGGCTTAATCTTTAAGAATACGAATATTGATAGGATCAACCGGGTACTTCATACAGATGGCAACGTTCAAGCAACCCTTCAATTCAGGTTGGGAGTATTCGTAAGAAATTCCACAATAGACTAGATTCTATTGAAGATACACCTCTTCCCCCAACCAAAAATAGAAACAACACTACTATAGCAACGCTCGACTACTAGATTCATGTCGAGTTCACCTGGACTCTTCTCTGTGCAAGATCATATGCGTATATTTACTCTACGAGAATCATCTCAACACTGTCAATCAACTGAAGCGAAAACAAATATGAATACGCTCTTTTCTTTATATAAAAACTCGGGCTTTGAAGCGCTTCATTACTCTCGATCAACTCTTTGAGGTCACAAGCCAAACGCTGAAGTCCACCAAGATTTACACACACAGAGGTTTGAAACCAAGGGAGGAGCCCACAAAGGGGACAACATGTACTCAACGCGTCATACCCATCATAATAATATTTGATGGCCCGCACTACTTCAAGACTAGAAAGGGATTATCGTGATTGAGTCAAGGTGGCTCTCCAAGCAGCGCACGAATAAGGGGCACTGACCTTCAATCCACATCCAATTTCAAGGGAGGTGCAATGTAAGTCCTCTTTGGGAGTATTCAACACACATTGCACAAGAGTTTCAATGCATTTCCGCTCTCCCACCGAAGGCTTTAATTCCTAGCAGTCTCGGCTAATCTGTACAGGTAACTTGCTATTGTAGGGATTGATCAAATTTCGGCACAAAGACACTTTGTATTCCTTAAACAACGTGCAATTGATGCATCGAGAAGATCAGACTGGTGATAAATATGCAGAGCTTTCAATATGGTAAATTCAAGGCCAAAAATACATATCACAAAAGTTCCATTCCTTGGAGAAACTGACCATTTCCCTCACCATATGGGCCCAGAGTAGCGCTAGGTGAGACAGGTAATTGCACAATGACAGAGTAGCCAGAGGATAGTCGACAACAAAAGAAGTAGCGTTCAATGCAGAATACAATAACGCGCTCAGGAATGTCATTGATAAAAATAAATGTTGTCTTCTACAAGCATTTCACTGTAAAAATTGTTATGAACTATCAGGTGCGTTTGGTAGCCAGGATGGAACGGTGGGCAGAGACGTTATTGACAGGCCTGACAAACACAAAAAATGGGCTCCAGCAGAAATTGAAACACTGGGGAAGAAAATAGCACCGTAAAGTGTGGTTTGGGAGCAGAGCTCAGACTCACATAGACACAGGTTTACAGAGGCCACAAAACACGAGCGACTCACACTTAGGAAGGGAAGGCTATGATACCATGTTAGAGATACATGGATAAGACAAAAGATATGAAGGATAAACATTGAATACATTATAGTATTCACCCTATAAAAATTTAATATATTAGAGTGATTTTTGGATTCATCTTCCAAAGGTTTTTGGACACTTTTTTGACGGTTAAATCTCCACACTATAACCTTTAATGAATTAGGTGTCCAACATTTTTGAGTAGCTAGATAAGGACCAAGTATCTTAGAGAACCCTCCACACCATAACACTTAACAAAAACAAATTAAGTGTCCAACATTTTTGAGTGGCTAGACAAGGACCAAGTATCCTCGAGAACCATATTGTATGCTAAAAAGTTATTCAGAGCATTGAGAAAATAACACGGACACAAATTTAACTCCATTAGACCAGGAATTGGTCTTTATGTGGATTTGAGTTGGAAACTCTCGAGGCATGTGAATGGTTTTATGGATTCACCCCTCTTTGTATCACTACAATTTTCTTTCAAAATAGTTATTGACCACTTCTCCTTTGTTTTGGTGGATCAAACTCCTCTTCTAAATAATTTCTTTCCTCATTGTGTATTGGTCAAAGCCACTTTTCATTTTATATTTATGCTTTAATTAATTTTGATTTTCTAGAAGTTAGCGCAGGTTTAGCTTTTCCAATGTTAGATCTACCAATCTTCATAGAAATACTATTATTTTAATGTAAATGAAGTCCTTACCTCCTCTATATCAAGAAAGGACTTCCTGATTTGGTAGCATGGTTGGTAAGAGGGAGTATTTCTTTCCATGGGGTTCAATAAATTTTTTTCTTTGGTGTTATTAAGGTCTTCAGTTTATTATGTAATGTATTTTTCAATCTTAAAGGATTTTCTTTCTTGGTTATGTTTGTAATTTTTTTTAAGGGTTTAAATTTGTGATTAATTCAAGGCCACCACAAATCTTAGCATGATTGATCCATTAAGGGACAATAGTCATGTGGAAGGGGTGTCAAAGACATAGGTTTTCCTATCCCCTTTGTTGGTGTGAAGTAGTCATCAAATCTCTTTTCTAAATAGAACCTCGAGGGGGTTTCCTTAGTAAACACTTGGATTGTTTTATGCCATAGGGGATCCTTGGGTTGGCAGAAATCCTATTGAGGAATATTCTCTAGTGTGTTCTTGACCTTGCAGTTTACCATGATTGGCCAGGAAACTAACCATCTGTAGATATTAGTTTCTTCTCCTTGATCCATTATTTTGGGTAACCAACCTAAGGAGGGTCATCCTTCTTGATATCCTCTCATCTTTAACATTTGCTTGACTCCATCACCTTTGAATATTGGCACTGAACCTCTAATCCCTCCATCACCATTATTGCCCTTTTTCTTTGAAAAAACTCAATTCATTCACTAGGATTACTGGTGATCTAACCTTGCTCCTAATTGTTTATGCCCTAGTGAGTTTTATGGGACCCCCCTCAAAAATGGAGGAGAGTCGGCCTAAAGAGGCAAGGTAGGTCAATAAGGTGACAATGGATGACCTATTGAGGTTCCACTCAAATTGTGTGGCATTTGATGAAGCTTTCATCATTTTAATGTACAATTTGAGAGGTAACACTACCCAAA
The DNA here is from genome assembly GCA_000404065.3 of Pinus taeda. NCBI lineage: Eukaryota > Viridiplantae > Streptophyta > Pinopsida > Pinales > Pinaceae > Pinus > Pinus taeda. Next base: position 28,203 of record APFE030838691.1, read on the forward strand.
ACACTTAAATTATCCCTACAATAGGAAGGTCTCCTTGCTCTTTTCGAAGGAGATGAGGCTATCCATGACAATGATAATGAAGCATTCATAGAGGAAGATGACCCTATGTTGGTGAACCATTAGAAGAAGAACGTTTTCTTAACCTCCTATACAATGACAATGAAACATTGGTAAAGGAAGGTCTTATAGGTTCCTTTCAAGATGATGGTGCTGATATTCTTGATCAAGAAGAAGAGTGCTAGGATTTTCATGTCAATATTCCAGATCGTGATGAATATCTAGCTCCGAAGTAAGATCTATGTGGTTTGTTTGAAGATAATGAACAAGTTGTTGAGAAAAAGGAAGATCTTTTTGAGCTCCAAAACATTGTTACCCCATTCCAAGAAGATAATTTAGAAAATAATGTCGCTGTTATTGTAAATACAGAAAGCAACACAGAAGATGAAGACAACCATTTTTCCATCATCGAAGAGGCTGTTATAGATTTAGAGAAAAAAAAAAACAATAATAATTAATACCTTAAAGTAGATTTATTCATTTCACAAAATATAGGTACATCATATTCCTATGTCATAATGAACAACAAATCCCGGACCCTTGGTCTCTCCATTGTTCTCCAACTTAAAGATCTCCAAGCATGAAGATCCTAAAAATCTCCCTTTATATTGCTTTCAATACAGACCAAAATCTTACACCTTAATCTAGCAACAACCAAAACCTGGACTTCATTGCTCAATTGCCACAAAACAACTCAGTGTCTTGTAGAGTCCACAATAGCGAATAAACAATGATGAAAATCCCAATGCGAGAGATCCGAGGCAAAGATTGGAAGCTAAAACAACTCAGCGTCTTGTAGAGTCCACAATAGCGAATAAACTATGATGAAAATCCAAATGCGAGTGATTGGAGGAAAATATTGGAAGCTAAATAATGTCAAGGTCCCAACATATGCCATGAATTTGAAAAAATGGGAGGGAGTGTGCACCCACGCCCAATGAATGATTACTATCATTGAAGCTAGCGGTGATGCTACCTCCTCTCTGGCACAAAAGATTGGGAAAGATCAAGATTTCTCCATGTTCCATGCACAGGAGGGTGGAGGGAAGCGACTTAATATCGAAACTATGAGCTTGGGTACTGTCTGTTCGGGGGGCACAACACCTACAATAGGAAAATCCTTGTAAGTAGGCAATAAAATCCAAATGGCACACAACTGGGAACAAGTTGACTGATGTGGTGGAAGAATGAAGAAATAAATAGATATAGAGAAGGGTCGAACTGATAACGAAAATCTCTATTATTCACCCTGAAATTCAATTTTATGAACTCTTTCTATTGAATGTGTCACTCGCTCGTGAAATACTAGCTTTTGCTTTTCCTAACCTTTGGGTCAACATGAATTCTTTTTATAATATGATGCTTATGATACAACGGATAAATTACTCGATTGAAAGGGTTAACAAAGGAGAGGAACGTAGTCGCTAGTAAGTAGGCAATAAAATCCACACCATTGTCAAAAATATCTCATGAAAACTCTTATATCTTAATTTTATGTGAAAAGTTAAAATTAGTCCTGTATCAATAATTAAAATATATACCTCATGACAATTCATATCTTTAGCAAGGAATATTTCATTATTGTCTTTTTCTCCTTTACCTTTCATCACATCTTCTTTACCTTTCCTTGCCTTTCATTATATTTTTTATTGCGCATTTTAATTAATATATAAAATAATATATTTTTTTAAAATTCAACGATACAAATTTAGGTGATATTGTGATTTCTTATTATTTAAAATATGTTTTTTAAATATATAAATAGATTTAGTACCCTCAAAAACTTTTGGCACAATTAAACTTTACAAATTAAGCAACTTAAACTTATGACTTTGAAAAACCTTTCTAAAATTTTGGCAAGATTAATGGGAAAATTTTCCAAAAAAAATCATTTTATCTATTATTATTTTTTTATTGATAAGTGGGTGAATCCCGAAAATCACACTTACCCACTTACCCTGTGGTTGAAAGGCCACGACTCAGGGGCATCTAAGCCGTCAAAGTCACCCAGAGATCGCACTCGGCCTGAGCCGCACCAGTGGAAACCATGCTGGATTTTTGATATCGGAGAGATTAGAACTGGTGACCTTTACTTACGGAGCGCCTTAACAACGGGCTCCTTCATCGACTGTTCTAAATTTCTTTGATAATTTTATCTATTAATTACACTACATTGTTCATATATATTATGTAGAAAGACCAATTCATTTACAATTCAATAAAATACATACCTAATAACAATTCATAATGCAACACGACATATTATCTCATTAATGTCATTGTCCGGAAATGCATATCATCTCAAATTATGAATATATCAAACTAAATGTATCACATATTATAGTACAAAACCTAAATGCACATTTAAAAACCATTCCAAATGTAATTAATAAACTTATATTTAACATCACCATTCAATATATACAAATTCAATACACTTGTGCTTTCAAATTTGCATTCAATACCTTTTCCATATTTTTCCATATTGTTATTGTTATTGAATTTGAAATCTTTGTCTCTAATATTGCATTTAATATTTAATTTAATTTTGTATTTAATACTTTTACATCATATTTTACATCTTTCTTTTTTATACTTTAAAACAAGGAATTTGGTATTTAATGAACTATCTTTTCTCAGTTTGTAATATACTCTATTTTGTTATCTCATAAAGAATCTTTAATATATTTATAATATATTTTTTAAATGCTAAGTGCATTGTTGATATTTAATACCTGTCTAGATCCATCTTAATTCCAGATCTATCAAGCATGGAGAGGGATGGAGTTTCTCATGGTGCAAACCTCTTTTTTGAGTGAAAAACTATTTGCACCTCGAGAGATTTGATCCTTCTCAACGCTTAATAGATTTGGAGTTAAGATGGATCTAGGCTGGTTCGATATATATAAGCTAAATAGTTAAGATAGTCTACCTGAAGTTGTTGGAAATATTGAGAAGGGGAGTGAATAAATATTTCTTTCAATTGTTATATTATGTTAGTTAAGTTTTTTATCACAAAATAAACGAGAACACAAGGTATAGAACAAAAATAGCTTTATTGATCAACATAATGAGGACTCCAATACTCTTTTACAACAAATCAAGCTCTAACATCTACAACAAAATCTCTGACCTTTTCAAGGCTCCAACCTTGAACAAATCCAAGCTCTTGGTCAATTTGAGGATTCCAATCCTCTCAACAAATCCAAGCTCCAACTTGGTCAAATTGAGGACTCTAATCCTCTCAACAAGGCTCCAACCTTCAACTGCTTCAAAACTTTATATGGTGCTCCAAATCTTCAAGATCAACTCCAAGGGATTCTTCAACAAGACTTCAAGACAAGTCTTAAAAAGGCTTGTTCTGATGATGGCTTCAAGTAATGCTTCAACAACATTTCCAAAAACTTCACGTATGCTACTTCAAGGATTACTCCATGGTTTGAAAAATACTTTAAATTTTCTTCTATAAACCTTCCAACGATTTCTTCAACAAGGCTTGAAAAAAAATGTCTTCAATAGTGCTCTAATAATACTTCAATGATTCTTCAATCAATTTTATAAACAATGGTCTACAACATTATTCAAAAACACAACTCCAATCAATGCTTCAATATTAGTGTCAACTCAGCTCCAAGGATCTTCAATCAACTTCTAAGCAAGAGTATTTCTTTAAGAATACCCTAAAAAATTTGCTTCAAAAGTGTATACAAACCTGCTACACAAGAAGTCAAATAAGTTTTCTCTAGGTTTGAATGGGGCTACTCATAAGGTAGGCTAAATACCGTGCTTTGTTCCTTTTATACTTTAAAGCAAGGAACTTGCTATTTAACAACATATCTTTTCTCAATTTGTAATATAATATATTTTGTTATCTCATAAAGTATATTTTATATATTTATAATATCTTTTTTAAATACTAAGTGCATTGTTGAGATTTAATTCCAGCCTAGATCCATCTTAACTTTGGATCTATCAAGCATCGAGAGGGATCAAGTCTCTCGTGGTGCAAACCTCCTTTTTCAGTGCAAAACTTAAGGAAAGGTTTGCACCTAGAGAGATATGATCCATCTCAATGGTTAATAGTTTTGGAGTTAAGATGGATATAGGTTGGTTTGATATATATAAGGTCGATAGTTAAGATAATCTACTTAAAGTTGTTGGAAATACTGAAAGGGTGGGGGTGAATCAATATTTCTTTCAATTGTTATATTATGCCAGTTAAGTTTTTTATCACAAAATAAACACGAACACAAGATACATAACAAAAGTAATTTTATTGATCAAAATAATGAGGATTCCAATCCTCTTTTACAAAAAATCAAGCTCCAACATGTACAAAAAAAAATCTGACCTTTTGAAGGTTCCAACCTTGAACAAATCCAAGCTTCTACTTGGTCAATTTGAGGACTCTAATCCTCTCAAAAAATCCAAGCACCAACATGGTCAAATTGAGGACTCTAATCCTATTAATAAGGCTCCAAACTTCAACCGCTTTAAAACTTTATGTGGTGCTCCAAATCTTCAAGATCAACTCCAAAGTGTTCTTCAATAGACTTCAAGTCAAGTCTTCAAAAGGATTGTTCAAATGATGGCTTCAAGTAATGCTTCAATAATATTGCCAAAAAATTCAGGTATGCTACTTCAAGGATTCCTCCATGGTTTGCAAAACACTTCAAATTTGCTTCTATAAGCCTTCCAAGGATTGCTTCAACAAGGCTTGAGAAAAAAATGTCTTCAACAATTCTCTAATAATACTTCAACAATTCTTCAATCAATGTTGTAAACGATGGTCTTCATAATGCTTCATTAGTAGTGTAACTCAACTCCAAGGGTCTTCAATAAGCTCTTAAAATGCAAAAGTATTGCTTTAAGGATACCCTCCAAAAATATGCTTCAAAAGTGTCTACAAACCTGCAACACAAGAACTTAAATAAGTTCCAGGGTCGAATGGGTTTGCTCATAAGATAATCTAAATATTGTGCTTTGTTCCTTTTATAATTTAAAGCAAGGAACTCGCTGTTGAACTACTTATATTTTCTAATTTGTAATATATTTTATTTTTTTATCTCATGAACTATCTTTAATATATTTATAATATATTTTTGAAATGCTAAGTATATTGTTGAAATTTAATACTAGCCTAAATCCATCCTAACTTTGAATCTATCAAGCACCACGAGATATCAAGTCTCTTATGGTGCAACCCTATTTTTTAAGTGCAAAGTTTAAGGAAGGGTTTGCACCTTGAGAGATTTGATCCTTCTCGATGCTTAATAGAGGGGGGGGGGGTGAATCAATATTTCTTTCAATTGTTATATTATGCCAGTTAAGATTTTTATCACAAAATAAAATAGAACACAAGATATAGAACAAAAATAATTTTATTGATCAAAATAATGAGGATTGCAATCCACTCAAATTATCCAAGCTCCAACTTGGTCAAATTAAGGACTCTAATCCTCTCAACAAGGCTCCAACCTTCAACTACTTCAAAAGTTTATATGGTGCTCCAAATCTTCAAGATCAACTCCTAAGGCTTCTTCAACAAGACGTCAAGTCAAGTCTTCGAAAGGCTTGTTCCAATGATGACTTTAAGTAATGCTTCAACAATATTTCCAAAAAATTCATGCATGCTTCTTCAAGGATTACTCCATGCTTTGCAAAATACTTCAAATTTGCTTCTATAAGCCTTCCAAGGATTGCTTCAACAAGGCTTGAAAAAAAATGTCTTCAATAATGCTTTAGTAATACTTCAACAATTCTTCAATCAATGCTATAAACGGTGGTCTTTAAAATTATTCAAGAGGGAAACTCCAATCAATTCTTTGTCAACTCAGCTCCAAGGATCTTCAATCAACTCCTAAAATGCAGAAGTACTGCTTTAAGAATACCCTAAAAAATATGCTTCAAAAGTGTCTACAAACCAGCTATACAGGAAGTCAAATAAGTTTGCTCCAGGGTCGAATGGGTCTACTCATAAGGTAAGCTAAGCACTGTGCTTTGTTCTTTTTATACTTTAAATCAAGGAACTTTCTATTGAACCACCTATCTTTTCTCAATTTGTAATATACTCTAGTTTGTTATCCCATAAAATATCTTTAGTATCTTTATGATATATTTTTTAAATTCTAAGTGCATTCTTGAGATTTAATACTAGCCTATATCCATCTCAACTCCAGATATATCAAGCACTGAGAGGGATCAAGTCTCTCGTGGTGCAAACCTCTTTTTTGAGTGCAAAAATTAAGGAAAGGTTTGCATCTCGAGATATTTGATCCTTCCCGATGCTTAATAGATCTGGAGTTAAGATGGATCTAGAATGGTTTGATATATATAAGCTCGGTAGTTAAAACAATATACTTGAAGCTGTTAGTAGCACTGGGGGGGGGTGAATCAATAATAAATATTTATTTCAATTGTTATATTGTGCTAGTTAATATTTTTAACACAAAATAAACCAGAACACAAGATATAGAACAAAAATAACGAGGACTCCAAATCTCTTTTAAAACAAATTAAGCTCCAACATGTACAACAAAATATTTGACCTTTTCAATGCTCCAACCTTGAACAAATCCAAGCTCCTATTTGGTCAATTTTAGGACACCAATCCTCTTAACAAGGCCAAGCTTCAACTTGGTCAAATTGATGATTCTAATCCTCTCAACAAGGCTCCAATTTCAATTGCTTCAAAACATTATATGGTGCTCCAAATCATCAAGATCAACTCTAAAGGCTTCTTCAACAAGATTTCACATCAAGTCTTCAAAATGCTCGTTTAATTGATGGCTTCAAGTAATGCTTCAACAATGTTTCCAAAAACTTCAGGTATGTTTCCTTAAGGATTACTCCATGGTTTGCAAAATACTTCAAATTTGCTTATATAAGCCTTCCAAGGATTGCTTCAACAAGGATTTAAAAAAATGTCTTTAACAATGCTTTAGTAATACTTCAACAATTCTTCAATCAATGCTATAAACAAGGGTCTTCAACATTATTCAAAAAGGCAACTCCAATAGTAGTGTCAACTGACCAGGTGCTCAAAATTAGGCTAAAAAATCAAAGTGTCAGAATCTATATAAACTTAGCTTTATATTGAAGATATCATCATCCCAATTCCAATGGTGCGAATGAAACTCGAATCTGAGCTCGTATGAAGAAGTTAGAGCAAGTCAAAGTTCACGTTTGACTTGGACAGATGGTAGGAAAAGATGATGTGGCAGGGCTCTTCAACGAATGGGGAAGTGCTAAGTGGCAGGCTACCATTGGCCCTTGCATTTCACAAATCGCATGTCACAGGTGGGTCAGTGTTAAAAACTGGCCTCGGAACAAGCCAGGGTGCAATGCGATAATCGCAATCGCACATCGCAACAGGGTAGGTGGAAAGGCATTAAATAATCTGCCTTAGCATTTGTGATGTGATGATCAACTCTCGAGCAGGGAAGGGTTACAATGCAATAATCACATTCGTAGATCACAATCGCACACCGCATAAAATAGAGTCTCACATATATAAGACCGTCGGTACTCTACCAATTACGAATTGTGAAAGGATCCCTGATGCAATAGGTTTATGAGTTCTGGTTAATAGTTCCGTCGGGTCTACCATATCGCAATCGCACACCGCCTCACCCCATTTACAAACCATAAGCCCGCTGATTCTCACCGAGTGGGATTTACGATGGGACAGTCAGCATCGAAAGATTACAGACCGCCTTGTGGTGAAATTTTTGCTCAGTTAGCGCTTTTTGGATCTAATTTGTAGGATCATGCCATATTTGGAGCAATTTGTGGAGCGAATAGTGGGAAAACTAGGAGAGGCCATAACTTCTTCATTTTTCCACCAAATTGGATGCAAAAAGAGGCTAGATAGATAGCCATTTTTGGACATTCTGGACTGAATGGAGTAGGTTCCAAAAGCATTTGAGCATTGTAAACACATATTTTTACATTTTTGAGCATAATAGAGAGGCCCAAGCCATTGGAAGCTGGACCAAGGAGACGTAGCCCAAGAGAGGTGAACTCCTTTATCATGTGCTTGCTGTAATGTGTTTTTTGATGATGTTTTGTACATGTTTATGCTACTATTAAGTCTCTTATTTATGTTAAATTTCTTATAAAATTAACATAAAAACTCGTCATTTCACTTGCAAAAATTCATGAATCCTTAAGCATAATGAAAACATTTTGTTTCTAATCTGATGAGGATCTTAGCACAACAACATAATATTCTAAATCAGATCATTTTGGTATCAGTGCACTATTTTTGCTTTGTGAAAGAAAGATTTAATTGTTTGCAAGTTTATGTCATGCTTACAAGGTTAAAACTCAAAAGAGGAGAAGGAAAGTTGGTTGGAAGCCCTGAAGTTGGGTCAAGGGGAAGGAGAGCAAGGTTGACACAATATATAACACCAGTCCAGCCTCAAGTTGGAGTTGAGGCTTCAGATATCATGTGTCATGAAGGATAACCTACAAACATGATAGAAGATGAGAAGACCTTAAGAAATGATTTCTTTGATATGACGGAGATGGTGAAGGTCCTATATGAAGAGAGGAATACCAGGTTGCAAGGGGAAAGTTCCAAACCTCCCAAAGGAGAAAGATTTTTAGGAGGAGGTAATGGAAAAGGAGATAATGGAAATGGAGACAAACCTCCACCCTCTCCACCATCTTCTTCATCTTCTTCTTCACAAGCATCTTCACCCTCTTCCACTAACACAACCCTTACTCATACTCATCATCATACTTCAAAAGGAACTGGTAAATCACCTTTTTTAAAACTTGATGTTAAATTTGAGTTGTCCATGTATAATGGTGAAGTGAATGCAGAGAAGCTTGATAATTTGATTCATCAGTTGGAGGTATATTGTAGGATTCAAAACCTTCAAGAGGATGACATAAATATTTAGTTAGCTACCTTGAGAATGGAGGGTGCAACACTAGTATGGTGGGAATCAAAGACCTAAGAGGAGATTAAAAAACATGGCAAGATCTCAATTTCTTGGAGTGATTTCATTGCTGTAATAAAAAGACAATTCTACCCTCTAGCTTATATGCAGAAAGCCATCATGAATTAACAAAACTTTAGACAACTTAAAGGTCAAAATGTACAAGATTAAACCCAAGAATTCAAAAAAAAAGGTCTTTGATCTTAGCTGTAGATTTGCTATCATAGGACACACTACTGAAGTACATAGGGGGTTTACACAGTTACCTGAGGCATAATATCTTAATGTTTAATCTCAATAATCTAGATGATGTGCGTGTGCAAGCCACTCATCTTGAGGCAAGAGGAAAAAACACTCCAAAAGAAGGCAATAAAAAGCAATTTAAGAGTAAAGGAAAGGAAAAGGATTTCAAAGGGAAGGCAAAGAAAAATGCGTCTATCAAAAATGAAGGAGAGAAAATTACATGCAAGCATTGTTCAAGAGAGGGTCACGATGAAGCTCATTGTTGGAAGCCTCATCCTCAAATGAGACCAAAGGGAAACAACAACAAGGGAGAATAAAAGACAACTGCAACCACTCAACAGGATTTGGGACCTGATTCAGGCGATGAAACTAAAATCACAGCCATGGGGTTAAAAGGAAAATAATCCATTGCTAGCACTAGTTCTTCAAACTCAGAAAATTAAACTCCAAACGAAAAGAGGAAAATAAAACATTTTTCACATAAGGTGCTATGAAAGCACAACAAGATTGATACGCTATTCGATAGCAACTCTCAAGCCAGTCTTATCTATGAAAACATTGTCAAAAGTTGAAACTTGGAAACTGTTCCACAACATAGACCATATCCACTTGGATGTGTGTGTGAAAATGTGCAATTGGAGGTTACTAGAAAGTGCACACTGAGATTCACTATTACTGCAAATTTCATAGATGAAGTGGAGCTTGACGTTGTGCCGTTAGATATCTATGGCATAGTTCTGGGCAGCCCATATCTTTATGACAGAAAATATATCTTCCATAGACATGAAAACAAATATAATTTATTCAAAGGTGGAGTGTAATATATTATGAGAGCTCATAGTAAGAAAATAATTCTCTCGCTTGTTAATGTAGGGCAGATGAAAAGACTAGTGAATTCGAGCAAGAATTTTGTGCTTCTCATGATCAAACCCATGAATGATGTTGATAATGAAGCTTTTAAAGATTGTGATTCAAATTTGAAATCTGAATTGGTTGACGTAATTAACCAATATGACGAGATGTTTCAGGAATTAAATGGATTACCTCCCAAGAGAGGAATCCAATAGGAGATACAATTGCAGCAAGATTGTACTCTTCCTAAAATTGGCATGTACAGGATGTTAGTGATGGAAAGCGCATAAATTAAGAAGCAAATTCAAGAGTTGTTGAACAAAGGGATCATCATACCATCATCCTTGCCATGTGGTTCACCTATAGTCTTGGTGCCAAAGAAGAATGGAACATGGCGCATGTGTGTGGAATTTCGTGCATTGAACAAAATTACGATAAATAACCATTACCCACTGCCCAGAATAGATGATTTACTTGATCAATTGAAATATGAAAAGTATTTTACTAAGTTGGACTTAAGAAGTGGCTACCATCAAATTAGAATAGTTTAATGAGACATTTGGAAGACAACATTCAAAACAAAATAGGGTTTGTTTGAATGGCTAGTTATTCTTTTTGGTCTTTTCCATGCTACTACTACTTTCATGCATATGAAGCAATATGTATTGAAGCCATTTCTAGACATGATAGTCTACTTGGATGACATTTTCATTTTCAGAAAATTTCATTATGAACATGTCATGTATGAGAAAAAAATACTTGATGTCATATGTCAAGAAAATTTGTTTCTGAAGATGTCAAAGTATATGTTGGATAAAACTTCTTTGATGTACTTGAGCCGTGAAATTGGTTCTTCCAAGAACGTTCAGGTTCCCAAAGGCTTTTTGGTAGTCTACGTGGGACGTGGAGAAGGTGAGCTGAAGTTAGACCTCTCCAAGATTGATGCCATAACAGTTTGTGGTGGTATTGACTCCATTCCTGCAGACACAGGTAAAAGAATTATACATCCCCGTAAAGCTATAGACGCCTTTGCTCTGCTCACAATTTACGCAGACATGCTCAAGATAGTCATTTAGATACGAGGTTTTTTGTGAGAAGCCCAATGTTGGAGGAGATATTTTGTCATTTTTTCTTCTATTGTAGCTCATTTTCATTTGTTGGCAGTTGTGCAAAAGGTCTTCCAGTGGGGAGGAAAACAACAAGAGGCATTTGATGCTTTAAGACAAAAGATCAGTTCAACCTTTATACTTTCTCTTCTAAACTTGAAAAAGTCATTTAAGTTTCAGGTTGATGTATGCAACTATGCCATGGGCGTAGTCCTTATGCAATGTGGTAAGCCTATTTCTTTTCATTTAGAAATTTTCAATGGTGAAGTGTTTAAGTTGCAGTGACAAAGGCGCTTCCATTGGATGGGTTTTCTTCTACTATTCCACTCAGTCAAAAGGTATAAGCAACAAGTTTGTTGATGTACTTTATAAGCCTATAGTTTTTATAACTACTCTCCTCAGGCATCATTTTGTTTTACATGAAAGTTATGTTCAGAAGAATACGTACTTTCAAGATGTACATTCAAGCTTGAGCCAATGGAATCAAGTGGAGGAATTTTTTTACCATTTGCATCATAATGTATTGTATCATCTTGGTAAGAAGGATATTGCTACTGATATTAACATGGAAAAAGCCAAAGAGTTCATTGAACAACTCCAAATGGTACATCAAACAGTGCAAGAACAACTTGAAAAGGGCAAAGGCAAGTGCATAACAAGGCACGATAAGCATCGTGTAGATCACAAGTTCCAACTCAGTGATAAATGGATTGAGATTGGAAAGGTGAGGGAACTCTACCCTCACCTGTTTGACAATTGAAGGTGATATTTTGGGGTCCAAAAGGCTTCCAGTGGGAAGGAGTGATCAGGTGCTCAAAATTAGGCTCAAAACTCAAAGTGAAAAAATCTCTATAAACTTAGCTTCAGATCAAAGAGCTTGTCATCCTGATTCCAATGGTGCAAATGACACTTGAATCCGAGCTCGTATGAAGAAGTTAGAGAAAGTCAAAGTTTAGGCTTGACTTGGACAGATGGCAAGAAAAGGTGATGTGGCAGGGCTCTTCAGCGAATGGGGAAGTGCCAAGTGGCAGGCCTCCATTGGCCCCCACATTTTGCAAATCGCATGTCGCAGGTGGGTCAGTGTTAAATATCGGCCCCGGAATAAGCTAGGGTGTGATGCGATAATCACAATCTCACATCACAACAGGGCAGGCAGAAAGGCATTAAAGAATTGGCCCCAATAGTTGTGATGTGACGATCATCTCTTGAGCAGGGAAGGGTTGCGATGCGATAATCACAATCATAGATCGTAATTTCACACCACAAAAAACAAAGTCTCGCATATATAAGACCACCGATACTCCACCAATTGTGAATTGTGAAAGGATCCCGCCATATCGCAATTGTACATCACCCCACTGCGTTCACAAACCATAAGCCTATTGTTCTCGCTGAGTGCGATTTATGATGGGACAATTGGTGTTGACAAATTATGGACCATCGTGCGGTGAAGTTTTCACTCAGTTAGTGCTTTTTAGAGCTAATTTGTAGGATCATGCCAGATTTGGAGCAATTTGTGGAGCGAATAGTGGGAAAACTAATAAAGGTCATAACTTCTTCAGTTTTCCACCAAATTGAATGCAAAAAGAGGCTAGATAGCCATTTTTGGACATTTTGGATTGATTGGAGCAGGTTTCATAAGAATTTGAGCATTGTAAACATAATTTTTTACACATTTGAGCATAATAGAGCGGCCCAAGCCATTGGAAGCTGGACCAAGGAGACGTAGCCCAGGAGGGGTGAACTCCTTTATTATGTGCTTGTTGTAATGTGCTTTTGATGATGTTCTATACATGTTTATGCTACTATTAAGTCTCTTATTTATGTTAAATTTCTCATAAAATTAATATAAAAACTCATCATTTCACTTGCAAAAATTCATGAATCCTTAAGCACAATGAAAGCATTTTATTTCTAATCTGAGGAGGATCTTAGCACAACAATATAATATTCAAAATCAGATCATCAACTCAACTCCAAGTATCTTCAATCAAATTCTAAAATGCGAAAGTATTGCTTTAACAATACCCTAAAAAATTTGCTTCAAAAGTGTCTACAAACTTGCCACACAAGGAGTCAAATAAGTTTTCACTAGGGTCAAATGGGTCTACTCATAAGGTAGGATAAATACTTTGCTAAGTTCCTTTTATGCTTTAATGCAAACAACTGGCTATTGAATGACCTATCTTTTCTCAATTTGTAATATACTCTATTTTGTTATCTCATAAAGTATCTTTAATTTATTATAACATCTTTTTTAAAATGCTAAGTGCATTGTTGAGATTTAATACCATCCTAGAACCATCTTAACTCTAGATCTATAAAGCACCGAGAGGGATCAAGTCTCTCATGGCGCAAACCTCTTTTTTGAGTGCAAAACTTAAGGAAAGATTTACACCTCGAGAGATTTGATATTTCTCGATGCTTAATAGATCTGTAGCTAAGATGGATCTAGGCTAGTTTGATATATATAAGCTCGGTAGCTAGGACAGTCTACTTAAAGTCATTGAAAATACTAAGTGGGGGGGTGGGGGGGGGGTGAATCAATATTTCTTTCAATTGTTATATTATGTTAGTTAATATTTTTATCACAAAATAAACCAGAACACTAGATATAGAACAAAATTAATTTTACTAACCAAAATAATGAGGATTCCAATTGTCTTTTACAACAAATCAACCTCCAACTTGTACAATGTCCTACTTGGTCAATTTGAGGACTCCAATCCTCTCAACAACTCCAAGCTCCAACTTGGTCAAATTGAGGACTCTAATATTCTCAACAAGGCTCCAAACTTCAACTTCTTCAAAACTTTAAAGGGTGCTCCAAATCTTCAAGATCAACTCCAATGGCTTCTTCAACAAGAATTCAAGTCAAGTCTTCAAAAGGATTGTTCCAATGATGGATTCAAGTAATGCTTCAACAATATTTCCAAAACTTCAAGTATGCTACTTCAAGGATTATTCCATGGTTTGAAAAATACTTCAAATTTGCTTCTATAAGGCTTCCAAAGATTTCTTCAACAAGGCTTGAAAAAACAATGTCTTCAACAATTCTCTACTAATACTCCAACAATTATTCAATTAATGCTATAAACAATGGTCTTCAAATTTTTTAAAAAATGCAACTCCAATCAATGCTTCAATAGTAGTGTCAACTCAACTCCAAGGATCTTCAATCAACTTCTAAAATGAAAAAGTACTGCTTCAAGAATACCCTAAAAAATCTACTTCAAAAGTGTCTACAAACATGTTGCACAAGAAGTCAAATAAGTTTGCTCCAGGGTCAAATGAGTCTTCTCATAAGGTAGGAAAAATACTGTCCTTTGTTCCTTTTATACTTTAAAGCAAGGAAATTTCTATTGAACGACCTATCTTTTCTCAATTTCTAATATAGTTTATTTTGTCATCTCATAAAGTCTATTTAATATATTTATAATGTGTTTTTTAAATGTTAAATGCATTGTTGAGATTTAATATATAAGCTCGGTAGCTAAGGCAATCTACTTGAAGTTGTTGGAAACACTGAGACAGGGGGTGAATCAATATTTCTTACAATTGTTATATTATGTCACTTAAGATTTTTATCACAAAATAAACTAGAACATAAGATATAGAACAAAAATAATTTTATTGATCAAAATAATGAGGATTTCAACTCTTTTACAACAAATCAAGCTCCAACATGTACAACAAAATCTCTGAACTTTTGAAAGCTCTACTGTTGAACAAATCCAAGCTCCTACTTGGTCAATTTGAGGACTACAATCCTATCAACAAATCCAAGCTCCAACTTGGTCAAACTGAGGACTTTAATCCTCTCAACAAGGCTCCAACCTTCAACTTCTTCAAAACTTTATGTGGTGCTCCGAATCTTCAAGATCAACTCCAAAGGCTCCTTCAAAAAGACTTCATGTTATGAAACCAACTCACAAAAAGATAGAAAAGATAGATCAACACCTTAGAATTCAGCCTCTTCAAGGGGGCAACCTCCCTTACATTACAAAAATGAACAATTCTTGGATGATACAAATGACTAAACCTCCCTTCTATATATAGGAGTCTAAAGGGTCACAATATAATC
>APFE030838691.1:53842-74298 GCA_000404065.3 Pinus taeda
CTTAGCCTCCCCAACCAGAGAGGGCTCTCTCAAAGGATTAATGTTTTTTATTATGATTAAGATGGCTAACTCTTGTGAAACAAATGTAAAAATATGAGTGGTGGAAACACAATTAGAAACTATCCATTAGGATTATGGAGTCAACATCATTTCAGTATAACAATAGTATCAACCTTACACAGAAGTCAGGGCATTCAGGATTCAACACATTTAGAACATACCAAAAACATATAGGACCACATAGTCTATGAATGTATACAGGAAATTAGAGCACCATGAATGAGTTCTAAGTGATTACACATTCATACCACTGTAAATATTGGGAAAATAACAATACAACACATTCTGAACATCGAATCCCTCCTGAGTCCTGAGAAGCAAAGACAATTTTGTATTACTAAAATAGAGTCTTTACATAAGGCCAAATATCAGAGCTTTTTTCAATAAATTTCCAACCCATTGTATATCCTCCATTCTGCTATATATAGAGCTCTTTTTACATACTAACAAGACTCTAAAACAAGATGAAAAGACTAGACCCAAAACTGACACCAACCCTTTGACAAACTTACAAAAATTGATGTTGAGAATTTAAAATATTTTTTCTTGAGTGATAACAATTACCATGGTTCCCTCAATACTATCTATCTAATACCATGGGCTTATTACATTATTGCTAACTTCTTGTGGTCCCTTACATGATACGGGTTAACCACCTTATTTATTACTATGGCCCATCCCATTATTACGTTATTCCCTTGGGTACCTCCCTTTGTACCCCATATTATCCCCCCTAGGTATACTACATTCCACCCCCCTTAACATGTTTTGTCCTCGAAACATGGGAAGAACACAAATAATAAGATTTACTCAAAAGAGTAGTCCACTGGTACCATGCACGTGCATCTAGCCATCCAAGAGAAAGGTGTACTCTCAATCTCGCTGGTGCCTCGCTCACTTGAGATGGAAGCTGACCCTTGTGGCTCTTCTATGTTGATGTGTAGTAGGTGGATCGTCGCTCCTCTTTATCTGTCATGTCGGGGTTGTTGTCCTTGTAGCTAATTTGTTGCCATCTTATTGATTGTTTTCTTGCGGGGTGATGTGGGTGGTGATATGATGAAGTTTTAACCCACAGTGTCTTTTGCTTTATTCACCACCTAATGGAGCCTAATTGGTAGCTGGTACATGTTGTGGCATCTTTTGTTGTTGCTTATCTTCAACCACTGAGCCCTCATTTGATGTATCAGCGCCTGTAACCTTTTTTGCTTCAACCTTTGTTTGTGTTTGATTGTCTATCATCAAAGGCTTATCATCTGATGTGTAAGTTTCATTAGATATTTGTGCTACTGCCTCCTTAGTCTCTGTTTGTGGCTTATTGGAAATATCCTGCAATGTAATTTTCTTCTTTTTATACTAGAGCTTCATGAATTTCTTCTGCACATTAATATTGATAGTACCCACAGATTCCATCCAAGGATATCCCAAAACAACATCCATGTTATCCATATCTGAAGTATAAAAATCACCATGAAACACATACTTATCCATAGAAAGCTTCTAATCCTTATAAACTTGAACATCTTCATCATCAACGTGTGTGTTTTCAATGTGTTTGGTTGGAACTTGCAATTTTTTTGCCAAATTAACATTGATAAAATTATGCTTGCAGCTAGGATTTATAAACACAATCATCTTCTCCTTCTGAATCAATCCATGAATCTTCAATAAGGAGACACCCATAGAAAATAACCCCTTACTTGTCTCATTCTCCTTTTTTCTAGCACGAGACCATTTGTCTAAAAGGACTCTTTCAAATTCTGCATCTGAGAGTTTGTCAACTGCTTCTTGTCAAGTGAGAACCACCATTTGGCAGCCTCAACTTTGAAACTAAGCGACATTGAACTCTTCCAAAGTGTCCCATATGTGAACTTTTGTCTCTGTATGAATTCTTCAATAGTAAGGATATCATCTTTCCCTGTAAAATTAAGATCCGCCATGATTAGTGTTTTGAAAAAAAATCACTTACTTGGCGAAAATTTGAAATGGCCACAATTCTGTCAATATTACATTATGACATGTTTTTGGAAATGGAACAACCATTTTGCATCTTCTCATGTGGTAGAAATCTCAATCTAGGCACTGAAATTTCAGATCTGCGCTGCAACTCTCCCGCCGTCACCAAATTTTTTGAAAAAAGAGCTAATTTTAAATCAGCGATATCTCCCTCATCTGGACTCCGATTCGACTGATTTTTTTTCTTGAAATTGGGTTTTTTGTCACAAAAAATCTAGATCAGCAATTGGATTCTTTAGATTGTGCACTAGAATGTAAAGATCTGGGCCGCAAACCCGCCGACCCAAAAAATGTCTGCAACACCACTGATTTTTAGATCAGTGATATCTCCTTCATCTGGACTCCGATTTGGCCGATTTTTTTTTTTGAGCTTGGGTATCTTTTCACAAAGAATCCAGATCTACAATTATATTGTGCATATTTCCCCCCAAAACGTACAAATCTGATCTACAAACTCGCCGTCCCAGACAAAATTCCTGCCAAAAGAAAATTCTCCACTTTTGCCCAAGAAAGTGCTTTGATACCACTTGTTATAGCTATGATTCCACTTGTTATAGCTATGATACCACTTGTTATAGATATGAACTGAAAACATATGAAAACATACCAATATACCCAATAACTGCAAATAATCACCAAAAATAACAAGATCTGAATATAGAAATGCTTCTCTTTATTGATATCAAAAACCTTAAGGTAAGGGAACATCATATATTCACTTCTTAAGGAAGGAGAACACTCCACAAGCCATATGCTTATTCATACAATATTCATTCACCTCTCAATGGGAAGTCTCTAGCCTTTATATAGGCCTCATAAATACAATACCATGGGTCATTACCATGGTTCCCTCGATACCATCTATCTAATACCAAGGGCTTATTACAATATTGCTAACTACTTGTGGTCCCTTACATGATACGGGTTAACTGCCTTATTTATTACTATGGCCCATCCCATTATTACATTATTCCCTTGGGTACCTCCCTTTGTACCCCATATTATCTCCCCTAGGTATACTACACAATTCATCCAATAATTCATCAATGATAGGAATGGAAAATTTATCTTTAATAGTGAGCTTGTTGAGCTCCCTATAATACGGGCACATGTGCCATGATCCATCCTTCTTGTGCATGAATACTGCTGGAGCTGAGAAAGAACTTTGACTAGGTTGGATTATACCAGGCTCTAGCATTTCTGCAATCATACATTCAATTTCACTCTTTTGGGCATAGGGTTATTTGTACGACTTGATACTTGGAGAAACACTTCCTGGAATCAAATGAATAACATGATCATGATCACAAATAGGTGGGAGGCTTTTGAGAGTCTCAAATACCTTGGAATGATTGTCCAAGACTTTTTGGAGATTTAGAGAAATAGATGATTTCGATGCGGGAACCTCTAGCGAACATAATTGTGCAATTATGCCTCGCTATTCCTTCTTTAGAAACTTTTTCATACCAATAGAGCTGATTATCTTTCCTAGTTTCCCTGCAATACCCCTTAATTCAAATTCCTTTCCCTCCACACAAAATTTCATGAAAAGTTCTTGAAAATTAAAAGCTATTGTACCCAAGGATTGTAGCCATTGGACTCCTAGTACGACATGAACACGACCCATTTGAATGGAAAGCATTGGGATATTCAATACATATTCCCCTATGGATAGCTTGATATTATGGCACTTTCCAGAGCAATTTATGGTCCCTCCACTTGCAACCATCACTTGACACTCTGGTGTTGGATATAGGAAGCAATTCTATTCCTTGGATATATTACAATGAAAAAGATTATGGGTACTTCCTGAATCAATCAACACTATTACCTTTTTCTTCTTGATATGTCCTTCTATCTTTATAATTTGAGGAGTGGTAATTTTGACCAATGCATCACAATATATGGTTGGATTCATTTCTTCTTTGTCTAGGGTTTGTTCATAGAGTATATCCTCTTCTTTTGACATTTCTTGTTCCTTTTCTTCCTCCTCTTCACAATCTATGTAGAATAATTCCTTCTCAGCACACTTATGACTTTTAGTGTATTTGCTATCACAACTGTAACAAAGCCCTTTGCTCTTTTTTCTTCCAATTGTTGTGGTGTCAAGCTTGTAGGTTGTGGAAGGCTAGGGGCAAAAACACTTCCATCTTTATAGTTGTGAGTGGTAGGTTTCATGGTTGCCATAATTTTGCTTTCCATTTTTCCTGCTAACATGAATGCCTTCTCCAATGAATTAGGTTCCCAAAAGCGAATCTCATGTTGGATATTATCCTTTAAAGCCCCTATGAACACATCAATCCTATGCTCCTCTGGAATATATTTTACCCTTATGTTAAATTTTTAGAAGTCTTCAATGTGCTCCATCATTGAACCCTTTTGTTTGAGATTTATCAATTGGCTAAAAAAGGTGTTGCTTTTTGTATCCTCATAATGTGCTATCATTTCTTCCGTAAAAAGTGCCCAAGCGACAATTTTTTTACCAGATAAAAGCCATCGATACCATACAAACTGATTTGGTTGCAAATATAAAGTTGCAATACGCACATTTTGTGTGTTTTGCACATTATGGAGATCGAAAAATTTCTCCATCTGTAGTATCCATGTTTGGGGATCTTTGCCATCAAACTTCCTCATATCGATTTTTGGAACATGGTGGGTATTCAATCCAACATCAGAGTCTATGAAATCATGATTAACATTTATTTTTTTCTCATCATGAGTTTTCTTTACTACCCCTTCACCTTTAGTAACCATTTCTTGTAGCAACTTATTCAAATTTATCTTCAATTCTTCCATATTAGCGTCCATGCCATTCATCTTAACATCCATGCCATTCATCTTAGATTCCATGCCATCTATCTTAGCTTCCACGCCCTCCATCTTAACTTGTATGCCATTCATATTAGCTTCCATGCCATCCATCTTGGTTTCAGTTACCTTTTGTTAGAGTGGAATTTTGTAATTTTGATATATCATGTTGCATTTCTTCCTCTTCTTCACGAGCATGATAGATATTTCAGGTTTCTTACTAGGTGTTTCCATTTTCTTTCTTCGAGCATCAATTAATGCTAATAATTCTTCACTATTCCCTTTGAATTCCTTCAAACTATTTTTCATACCAATCTTATGCAAAATTAAAAAAAACTACACCTTTTTTTATTCACTTTGTAAGAGCTCGATATTGAATCTGTTGTATCTCTGTAACTGCAGATCTCAAATATCTAAAATCACGTCTTGCAATAGCCCTTCGAGTCCTCTTTCTAAACCCGCAAGTCTGATCAAGATTGGATTCTCCAAGGAATAGTTATGCCAAATCTCCCATGGTGGCCTGATTATAGACTAGTTCAGTAGAGCAAACTTCTATGAAGTGACACGTGCCATTGTTTCGAACTTAGTACCTAAAACAGATATAAAAAAAGTATAGGCTGTCCTCTTTCTAAAAATTCTGACGAAATTTCAATCTGATGCTCAGAACAAAAGTTATGACGATTTTCCCCAGGTCACCTGTTTGGAATGTAATTTGGGAGTCTGAAAAAAAACCCTAACTTCCTCAGATCATATCTTTGAAAATATAGTGAGAAAAGCTCTGAAATTTGGACCAGAAGTTTAGAACGATTTTGGCTCAAATGGGTTTTTGTTTTAGGTTTTGAAACGACGCAGAAAAAAGTTATAGAGAAAATTCCACGATGACCTTGGAGCAGCAACACCCTAGAATCCAAAGCTTTGATACCAAATGCTATGAAACTAGCTCACAAAAGATAGAAAAGATAGATCGACGCCTTAGAATTCAGCCTCTTCGAGGGGGAAACCTTTTCATTACAAAAATGAAAAATTCTTGGATGATACAAATGACTAAACATCCCTTCTATATATAAGAGTCTAAGGGGTCATAATATAATCAAGACGACATAACAATAATAACATAAGGGCACAACAATAATAATAGTGGGTTTTTATGGGGAAAAATAATAACAATATGGGGAAAATAGGAGCAAAATAATAATAATAAGGATTACAATGCCAATATTAATGGGGGAATCACTAGTATTATAGGGACCTAACACTTTAAGTGAAGTCTTCAAAAGGCTTGTACCAATGATGGCTTCAAGTAATGCTTCAACAATATTTCCAGAAACTTCAGGTATGCTGCTTCAAGGATTACTCTATTATTTGCAAAATACTTCATATTTTCTTCTATAAGCCTTCCAAGGATTACCTTAATGATGTTTGAAAGAAATGTCTTCAAAAATGCTCTTTTTATACTTTAACAATTCTTCAATCAATGCTATAAACAATGGTCTTCAAAATTATTCAAAAAGGCAGCTCCAATCAATGCTTCAATAGTAGTGTCAGCTCATCTCCAAGGATCTTCAATCAAATTCTAAAATGAAAAAGTAATGCTTTAAGAATACCCTTAAAAATCTACTTCAAAAGTGTCTACAAACCTGCTACATAAGAAGTCAAATAAGTTTTCTCCAGGGTTGAATGGGTCTTCTCATAAGCTAGACTAAATATTGTGCTTTGTCCCTTTTGTACTTTAAACCAAGGAACTTGAAATTGAATGTTCTATCTTTTCTCAATTTGTAATATACTCTGTTTTTTTATCTTATAAAGTATCTTTGATATATTTATAATATCTTTTTTAAATGCTACTTACATTGTTGAGATATAATACTAGGCTAGATCCATCTTAACTCCGGATCTATCAAGCACCAAGAGGGATCAAGTCTCTCATGATGCAAACTTCTTTTTTTTAGTGCAAAAATTAAGGAAAGGTTTGCAACTTGAGAGATTTGATCCTTCTCGATGCTTAATATATTTGGAGTTAAGATGGATCTAAGATAGTTCGATATATATAAGCTCAATAGCTAAGAAAGTCTACTTGAAGCTGTTGGTAAGACATAGAAGGGGGTGAATCAATATTTCTTTCAACTGTTATATTATACTAGTTAATATTTTTATCACAAAATAAACTAGAACACAAGATATAAAACAAAAATAATTTTATTGATCAAAATATTGAGGACTCCAATCCTGTTTTACAAAAAATCAAGCTCCAAAATATACATCAAAATCTATGAACTTTTGAAGGTTCCAACCTTGAAAAAATCCAAGCTCCTATTTGGCTAATTTGAGGACTCCAATCCTCTCAACAAATCCAAGCTCCAACTTGGTCAAATTGAGGACTCTATGTTGAAGAAAGTGTAACTAGGTTCGGCCTTCATAATGGCATGATCTTTGTAAATGATAAAATAAAAGATATAAAATTATTTTTGTATGCCTTGCTACATGGGTTTCATGAGCAAGAAGTTTATTTGTTAGTGGCTTCCATTGAGAGCTTTAGCATTTATTATTAAGTCAAAGAGTCAATGTCATTTATGAATAAGCTCTTCTTGAGCCTATGTTCAATGTATACAAGTTTATTGAAATGTCTAACAACTCGCCAAAGACAAGCATAATCCCTATTGAGGAAGTCGGTCATCAAATCAAATTAAAGGAAGATCATGTTGGCTTGCATCAATGGACACATCTCTTGACACTATCATGTTGGCTTAATATGATAGGCAAACCACTATAAATACCTAGCTAGGGGTTGCACAAAAGGACAGGTGTAGAACTCAGATCCTCTATAACTTTCGGATGGGTACAGTAGAGTACAAAATCTTAGGTACCTCTACAACTTCGTGGGTAATTACAGTGAGTAATTACAGTCTTGGTGCAGGGAAGATCTTAGTGTAGGGAACACCACTGTCACAATATCGATGGATATCATAGAAAAGAGCTCAAACTTGTCTTCTAGTAGTCTCTGCATACATGTGATGAGAAGGATCTCGATAACACTCACTATCTCGATATACATTCTAAGACATAGTCACAGTCTTGGTGTTCACTGTCTCAACATACTAAATATAGTCATAGTCTTGATATATTTTTGATGAAGAGGATCTTTGTGATCCCACAGTGACACACTTTAGACAAAATTATGATCATGACATAGTTGCAATCATGGTCTCTGTCATGATCTCGATGAAAACATAGTTATAAGGTGTTAATGGTGCTAGACCCACCAACATTCAGGGGATCACCTTGGTATGAAGTCCCAACTAGACCTCACACCATTTAGTGTGGGAGTCCCATCTGGTGTGATGGCCCGGTTACCATTATCTTAAGGATTTGCCTCAACTCTTACTTGTCAGCACATGAGAGTGGTCTGCTTAAGTGAGGTTCACATGCCTGGTGAGTGTAAGTGTACTTGTGTCAATGATTATTTCACTGTGAGGGAAAGAGGGTGAAGGTGAGTTCCAGGTTGAAAGGGACTAATCCCAACTTGGCAAGGAACACACAAAACAACAGGACATACAAATCTTTGGGCGGAGCAGTCCACACGGATGTGACAGTCACAACATACAAGGTAAGATAACACGTACAACACTCACATATCAGTTCAAACAAGTGCAATGGTTTTTACAACAAGGTTCATGTGAAAGGTCTGTCTGATGTCCGGCAGAGCATTCGACACAGATAGGACAACATTAATAGCATATACAACACATTTCATTAATAGATTATGCATTCCAACAAATGAAGAAGTTTAGATGTAGAACACAGGTGAAAGAAACATGAATTATAAGTGTTAAAGATCAGTCTCACAAAAAATACAATACATGTGTGAAAATGTGCTGGCCTGTTAACATGCTTATGAATTAAGCAAAAGTTCCAAGACATATCGTTACACCATACATCACTAACCCCGTTAGCAGGGCATTGGAGCCACTACTTACTCCTCATAGAAAAGATTACAGACTCTCTTGGCTATGTGGGAGGAGCTGAGGTGAAAATTCCTTTCAATGTACAAATGAGGGGGTATTTATAACCAAGGGTGAAACTGACCCTTGTGGTTGTTCAACTACCCTCATGACTTTTCAAATTCCATGACTTTTCGACTTACATGACTCTTTGTTCACACGTTGGTCTCATCGACTTCCACGTTACATCTCATTGATTGACAACATAGCCCATACTGGAGATGTGGGCGACATGACTCATGACATGACTCATGACATGACTTGACATGACTTGACATGACTTGAATGATAGTGTTGGTACATTGCTACTGTTGGAGTGCATGCCAAGCTATAATGCTGCTAGGTGATGGATGTTTTCATGATGTATCACAGCTTCACCTCTGCATGATGAAGTGCGCGAAGTCTTCGATGGTTCTTGGTTTGCTTGATGAAGCTCTAACATGTTGCTCCTTACTTGCATGTTGGAAGGTTTGATATGTTCGTCTGTTTGTAAAGGTTCATGTTTTTCACGTTTGTTCACTTCACATTCTTCATTCATTTGTTCGTTGGTGAACCTGTCCTTCTGCATGTGCTCCCTTCGTTCATCCCGTTCGTCATCTTGCCATGTTTGTTGGTGTACCTATACCTGCAGTCACTCATGACAAGATGACATCAAATCCAAAAACCTCCTAGTCTACTATGACACACGATCATTTCAGATGCAGGTGACCAAGAGAGGCAGCAAGGTTGTGAAGGGGGATGATGGCTCTAGGAATTGCTAATGAAAACTACGCAAGAGTCACTAAGAGATGGAGATGAGAAATTTGAGTTGATAGTGGCTGTTTGTGAGGTTTGGATTGGCTGGGAGGAAAAATTGTGCAAATTTTGGGAGGGATAGTCCGGGCTGCAAGAAGGCAAGGTAGGCATGCTCTGCGCATTTTTTAGAATGGACATTCTGTGGGGGTTAGACAACCAGATTTGTGCAATTTTTTAGAGGAGAGGGCCGGGCTACATGATGGGTCACTTGGCAAGGATTGTGCAGTTTTCTTAGGGATCTTCCCGAGAGACTGGCAGCTAGAACTACACAATTCTTAGAGGGAACTACTAGTTTGCTGCTGGGGTCATTGGCAGCTAGAACTGCACAATTCCCAGAGGGAACTTCCAGTCTTCTGCTAGGGTCACTGGTAGCCAGAACTATGCAATTCCTAGAGGTAACTTCCAGTTGGCTGCTCAGTCATCGGCAACAAAAACTGCGCAATTCCCAGAAGGAACTGCCAGTCTGCTGCTAGGAGTTGCTAGCAGGGAAATGCACCGAGGCTGGGAGGCCAGCCTGCTGATCACCTCTACACAATTTTTGGGCTAAGCTGACTAATGGGCAATGGAAGGCCTACTCATGAATACTACGCAATTTTCGAGATGAACAACCAGTTGACTGTCCAGATGGTTGATTGGGAAAACTACGCAATTTCCGAGATGAACAACCAGTCGATTGTCTGGATGAATGACTGGGAAAACTACACAATTTTTTGAAAGAGACATGGATGGGCACTTGTTTTTTGTTTGAACTGTCTGCACAATTTATTCAGTCAGTTAAGCGAGTGAGGTCAGTGGGCTCTACTCAAATTTTGAAGGGAGTCACTCTGTAATGACCACTAGGTATGACTGTTTGGGTGGCTAGCATGAGAGTTGATTACATTACTTGCGGGCAGTGTAGCTTGAACAAGCTAGCTTGGTGCTTCTACGCTGTTCTGGTTGACAGTCGATCGAGTCAATGGTAGGGTGATGGTCCGACTATCAGAGTGGAGTCTGGTCATCATAACTTCCGGAAAAATGAATAAGTGTGTGAACAATCAAAAGATGCATAGGTGATCATACGAACACAAACTCACATGACTTGACGACAAAATGACCTAAACCATCCATACACACATGTTCAACATCACTGACCGACGGTGCAAGTGACAAGCGTGACACTTGTGATCGATTGTTCATGATTGAGACGACGCTTACTTGACAGTGAATGTGACTCTATGTGTGAGTGTGACATATGCTTTCATAGCGAACACAACAAGCACATACGAAGCAGAGACTTTGAGCATAACCAGAACATGGTCGTAAGCATGACTTAGACATCAACGTGCAAAGACTTGAATGAAATGAACAAGAAAGGTAGATGTAAAGACTCACACGAGCTCCACAAAGTGAACCTGAGCGTGTGCAGTCATTAAGTGAAACTCTTCAAGGGAGGCTTCGAAATGGTGCAGGTCGAAATTTTGAAGGGTGGTTGTAGCCGCTACAACACTTGGTGACACACTAGTATAACTCCAGCTTCTCTGTTTCAGTTCATTGCTAGAACATGGGCTTGGTCTATCAGGGAGTATTGAATCAATGTGTGGGTTTATTCAACTTCCCCACTTACCCCAAGGACATACATGGTTCACCCTTTGCCAACTCAGTTAAACAAAATCAAAAGTTCAGCTTAGATCTCAGTGTTTCGAATCCGGGAAGGGTAGTTTTGCTCGCGAGTTGAAGATTTTTAAAGTATAATTTTTCATCTCTGGTGTTGCTCTGTTGCCAATAGTCCTAGATAGTACCTTGATGGAGTCACGTAGGAACACACACATTGCTCCACTGCCAGCGATCCTGGTCAGTACCCCGATGGAGTTGCATGCTTCACCTCTTTGCATAGGAAGCCTTTCTCTTCTTTCGCCTTTGTATTTTTCAAGAGCACTGTGCATAGGCACTTATTTATTTTTAGGGCAGAAAAGGGATCTCGACCTATTGAGAGTAGAAGAGGTTGTTCCTTCAGAGAATCATGTAAGACCTCTGACATAGGTTTGCTCATTTATATTTTTCCACTTCACCATTTCTACTAGTTGGATGAGCTTGGACACAGAGAATAAGGTTGAGTACAAGCATGAGGCTTCCTAGTGTGGACATAGGTTCACAGTTGGACCAAAAATTCCCTTGCAGATGGTTCGTATTTTCCATTAGGAATTCATCGACAGAAGGTTACAAGCAAGCACAGAGAAGGCGGACACAATACTGGCCAAGTGCTGCAGTGTCATGAGTTTCCTCAAATTTCAACCACATATTATATGAAAAAGCCAGAACGTAGTAGTTGGCAACACTTATTTTTGGAAACAAAAATAGTAATATATTAAATAAACAAAATGAATGTGAACAAAAATATTAAGCAAAAAAAACAAAGCAAAGCAAAAGGATAAGTAAAAGTGAAAGCAAAGTGAGTAAGCAAACACACAAGAAAATAAACAAACAAACATGCAAGGAAAGAAAGAAAACAAGCATGCAAGCAAGCAAACTGGAAGCAAAGACTACTCCTACTCCTAAGCTGATGGTGCATGGGCCTGATCACGAGAAGTGATATTTCGAATGCAACCACCGACGCATTGGTTGATCCATGTTGGTGAAGGCTTGGTCTGTGAGCAATCCAGTTGTGCGAACTAGAAAATGTGAAAGATAAAACAATGAAAATAGACACACTCCAAGCTTACAAGCATCCATAGAACAAAAATGAGTCAAAGTGCATGTCATGCACTCTATGGACTTTCCATGGTGTTGTGCTACACTATGTGCAGATGTTGAGTGTATGCATTCCCTTGACTGTGATATGCAAGCAAATGTGAGAAGGGTAGACCACTTATGTTGCACAAGTGTGCTTGCTATGTAAGATTCCTCCAATGCATGAGCGATGGGGTCATGTATATCGAGTGGAGGAAGTAAAATTTGAGTGTTTGATTGATATTGAGTGCATATAGATGAGTGATTAGGAGCCTTGAGTGTTTGAACAATTTCTTGATTAGAAGTGAAACCAACCTCAGGATAGCGTGGGCCTGACATAACCATTAGCTCAGGTTAAAGTGCCTCAATAGTCTTTTGGGTTCCGACTTCGTTGGCAGATAGATCTTCTTAGACCAGTGGCTTAGATAGATTAACAATGAGTGAATCAACATCATGATTAGATGATGAAGTGAAGAGATCACGATAGCCAAGATCAGAAAATTCAGGATGTTGGTCGGCATTCTCAAGGTTTGATGAATCACACAGAGGGGTAGATGAGAAGGAAGGACATTCACCCTCTGTGTTTTTGGAAAGAGAAGATGAAAGATCAAGTCGATTTTCAATGAATGATTGGTTCTCTCTGTTGTTGGATGGTGGGCTAACATATAGCGTGTCCTGTGAAAGATCAACAATGGATGCATTCGTGGATGAAGACACACATGCGAAATCATGGATGGTAGGTTCACCAAACATGTTAGGAAAGAACGAAGGGGGCTCACATGAAAGGGAGTCATCCTTCGTGGAGTGTTGATGCTCAAGCTCCCACTCATACTCTTCATGAATGACAACTCATGTTGGTTGTGCAACACCAACTCCATCAATGGCTTGTTCCTCGTTTACAACATGGGAAGATTCCAGAATGGACGAACACAAGGCAACATCATCCAAAGGAACACCCAAATGTGAAGAAAAAGGATGTAGAGCATAATGCATATGAGAACTCAAAGGAATCACAACCGAATCTGCGCGAAAATTGAGTGAAGTGATGTCGGGAGTATGTGAAAACTTAATGGGCATGTGAGCATGATCCTCAACATCACTTGACATTGGTGGAGTTGTTGAATGAGGGGAAGCCAGATAGCCAGTCAAGATAGTGACCGCTTCCACATGAGATTGCATAGCTCCATTAGTGAAGAATGTTGAGCGAGGCTTGATCTTAAGCTTCCTCTTGGGATGGGTAGATTTCTTAAGGCAGTACTCGAACTGGTCCTAGAGATAGTAAAATTTCATATAGCTCCTTAGATCTTGAAACTGCAAGTCACGGAAGCGCTGCCAAAAATCAATAACCGATTCATGTGGAGCCTTTCATTGCTGTAGCAGTTTTTGGTCAAGATGATCTGGATCAAAATGATAGAAACTGTCTTCAACAAGATCACAAAAGTGCTCAAATGAGTGCACACTGTCAGCCAGTAGGGTAAGCAACCAACGAAATGGAGATTCACGAAGTGTGTATGCAAACAACAAACTGACCTGTTAATAAGAAAACCCATCTTCCTCATGAAGCATGGAAATAAAGTCATGTAAGTACTAAGGCCAAGCCACTTCGCCTTCACCATCATATGTGTAAATGGACAAGAGATTAAACAACTCCCCCGTGATGGAGACATCTTCACGATTCAAAAAACATCATGGAGGGAGAATAATGCAAGAATCCATGAAATATATGTAAAGGTTCAAAACTGGATGAGAGGACACAACTTGTCATCTAGCCCTCCTTCCAGCGCCAGAAACGTTGACGATGCTGGAGCTGTCGACATTCAGGGGATCACCTTGGTATGAAGTCCCAACTAGACCTTACACCATTTGGTGTGGGAGTCCCATCGAGTATGATGGCCCAATTGCCATTGTCTTAAGGATTTGCCTCAACTCTTTCTTGTCAGCATAAGAGAGTGGTCTGCTTTGTCTTTCGGAAGTGAGGTTCATGGGCTTGGTTAGTGTGAGTGTACTTGTGTCAATGTTTCTTTCACTATGGGGGAAGAGGGTGAAGGTGAGTTCCAGGTTGAAAGGGATCAGTCCCAACTCGGCTAGAAACACACAACACAACAGGACATGCACAACTTCTGGTGGATCAGTCCACATGGATGTGGCAGTCACAACATACAAGGTAAGATAACATGTACAACACTCACGGAGCAATCTAAACGAGTGCAACAGTTGTTACAACAAAGTTCATGTGAAAGGTCTGTCTGATGTCCGATAGAGTAGTCGACATGGATGAGACAACATTAACAACATATACAACACATTTCCATTAATAAATTATGCATTACAAAAATGAAACAGTCCAGATGTAGAACATAGGTTAAAGCAACATGCATTACAAGTTAACATGCTTCTGAATTAAGAAAAAGTTCCAAGACACATCGTTACACCATACATCACTAACCCCATCAACGGGGCATTGGAGCCACTACTTACTCCTCAAAGAAAAGATTATAGACTCTCTTGGCTATGTGGGAAGAGCTGAGGTGAAAATTCCTTTCAATGTACAAATGAGGGGGTATTTATAGCCAAGGGTGAAACTGACCCTTGTGGTTGTTCAACTACCCTCATGAATGTTCAAATTCCATGACTTTTCGACTTACATGAGTCTTTGTTCAAAAGTGGGTCTCTTGGACTTCCATGTTACATCACATTGATCGACAACATAGCCCATAGTGGAGATGTGGACAACATGACTCATGATAGGACTCGACATGACTTGACATGACAGTGTTGGTACTTTGCTTCTGCTAGAGTGCATGTCGAGCTATAGTATTTCTGGGTGATGGATGTCTTCATGATGTATCATAGCTTCACCTCTGCATGGCGGAGTGCGTGGAGTCTTCGATGGTCCTTGGTTCACTTGATGAAGCTCTAGCATATTGTTCCTTGCTTGTATGCTGGAAGGCTTGATAGTTCATCTCTTTGTGAAGGTGCATGTTCGTCGCATTCGTCCGCTTCACATGCTTCTTTCATTTTTTTGTTGGTGAACCTGTTGTTGGAAATAATGGGGGGGTGAATCAATATTTCTTTTCCGTCTATTGTTTTTCTAGTTAAAATATTTATATTCAGAACACAAGATGAACAACAAGAATAAATGATTTTATTAATATACTATTTGCAGTAAAATAGATACAGTATATAGGTGGTTGCAATCAGTTTCCAAGCACCAACTTGGACTTTTGTGAGGCTCCAACCTCCTGATCTCCAACTCTATTTCACCAAGGCACCAATCTTTGACTCAGGAGCACCAACTCCCAAGGACTTCAATCCTTCTAGTTCTTGAGACACCAGTTCCAAGGACACCTATCCTTCCTACTTCGGAGGCACCAATCCCAAGGACTCCAATCCTTCTTACTTTTTAGGCATCATCCCCAAGGACTCCAGTCCTTCTTACTTCTAAGGCACCGGCTCCAAGGGTTTCGACACAATCTTGTCAAAGGCAAATTTGATAGTAATGTTTTGCTCTCAAAACTCTTCATTACTGAGTTTTGTCTATATACTGCTTCACTGTAGTCTCCATGCTACAGCATCAATGACAACCAATCTTCCTATGAAGGAGTCTTTACAACTCTTCATAATGTCCACACAAAGTCTCCAATAGCCTTCGTGCTCTCTGATAATGTCTTCACACAGCTTTAGTCAGTCTACTATTAGCTGCACTAAGCTCTACATAAAGAACAACTTTCTATTCAAGCATCTATTCTAATGTCACAGTGAAGGCTTCAGCATGACTGCTTCTTTGCTGGCTACTTCTCCCCTTCGACTGTCTCCTGTCCTATTGGTCCTTTAGCCCTTTTTCTGTTCTGCTGGACCCTCTCCAGCTGCCTCTATTTCCTCCAATAGTTTCAACAACACAACCACTCACTTCAACAACCCTTGTTCTCTGTTTTTGTTGTTGTATATGCTCCTGATCCCTCTGACTGTTAGTTTCCTCTTTTGTTGGCTCTTTTTCTTCCTCAACACTCACTTCAGCTCCCTCTGCGCTGGCTTACCCTTTGGCTTCCTGGCTTCTCAGTCACTATAGCTTCCTCTATCTCTTTGTGCTAATATGACATGTTCATTCATAAGAGAGGACCAAAATGCTCAGAGAAAAACTATTTCCTGTTAAAACTGTAACATAGCCCCCTTTTTCTTAATGGTAATAGGCATACATAGAGACAACTTTGTTTAACGGACATGCCACGTCCCAATCGCAATTGCAATCATATTGATTCAGCCTACTGAAGTATTGTTCAGGCCTCCTGAACTATTGGGAGCATTATTATAGGCTTTTGGCCCAAAAAAAAACCCGCACAATACAAATGTTTAAATACACATGAAATATATGAAAAACCACGAGCGAAGCGCTGAGGGTGGACTTGAAAAGTATTAATCTCGCACCTATAACTGCTTCGGGTCTGCCTTGTAAGCCGATGGGCGCGATATATATATCAACTATGTTACAATCGGACCATCAGGTCCGCGACATATATCGCAATCGGTACTTTCGAAATGGCAAGGCCTTAAGCTCTTGCGATATGGCAGATGTGACATATTATTAACCCATAACACAATGTTGCTGTGGGTTTGCATATATATGTATCGCAATGGGGGGTTTGGGGTGATGGCACATAGCTGAGCCGCTGATTAACATATTGCCGATTTCACTATCACCGATATATAGATATATGCCCACTCTAACAGTGTATATAGCCTATATACATGATTTCCGCCTCTTTTAACTCTTCAACCTCCTACAATGTAAATGCATACTTATAAGATATATGCTGCTCTGCCTGTATTTGCATGCATATATGGCCTCCGATAGTGTATTTGCATGCATATAACTCTTTTGTGACATATATTACTCTGATAGCTTTGTTTGCTCTTTGCTCCTCCAATATGCTCTTCGATAACTCTATTTTTCTCTATGCTTCCTCTGATAGCTTTTTTTGCTCCATCTGCTCCTCTGTTTGCTTTGTTGGCTCCTTTGTTTGCTCTATTTTCTCCTCTGGTATGTTCTTCTTTGGCTTATATATATATATATATATATATATATATACATATATATATAATATGGATCCTCCTATGGGCTCCTCTTTTCTCCAATGTGGCTCTCTGGCTTGGAAATGTCCTTTCAAAGAGAGCTCCTCTATTTCCTCTGATATTCTGCAATATGCCTCTCTTGCTTTGATATTTTGCAGTAGCTTTGATATGCCTCCTTTGTTAACTCCTCCTTTAACAGAGTCTTGCTTATGGCTTGGCTATCTTGATGGCCTTGCTCCTATCTCTTCATGGGGCTGTTCTGCTTCCCCTTCATGGATCATCTAGTATCTATAATATTTCCATATTGACATCAATGACAACCTAGGTCAACAATCTCCCCCTTTGTTATTGATGGCAATATTGTTCTTCTCTCCCCCTTTGACATCAATGGCAAAGGAGTTCTCTGGGACTCCCCTTATCAAACTGCTTCTGTTCTTCATCAATGGTAGATTTTCATGGGTCTGTCACTTGCCCTATCATAGTGCCCTTATTATTTTTACTCAAGATAGAAGGATTGATGCTTTATCATCAATTAGCACATTATTCCCTCTTCATGTCTTAGAGATACTTTGTCATGGCTTCAACAATGCTTAAAGATGTTCTACTTCAATGCTTTCAATCAGATTGCAAATATCCATACACCAAGTGTCCATATCCAGGTTTTTATGCTTCAATCCATATTGTTGTCTCCACAGGAAGAATTGAGAGGCCTTCATAGTCAGAATCAAGAGAAAATTCCACTGAGATTGTATTTCTTGCTATCTTTCTTCAGATCTGAGTTCCTTTGTGTCTCTGTGCTTCTCCTTAAGTCACTTCCATCCAGCGTTCAACATCATTTCATTTGGATGAAATGGTGAGAGGTTGTGCTTCACTGTTGCTATATTTTCTAAGTGGTCTGTATTAGCTTAAGTTATATTTGAACGCACAACATTCTCCTTTCTATGAGCCATATTTTCCTTGTGTTGTTGTACATATCTCTGTATGTTATTTCTGCTAGCAAATTTAGATATCCAATCTGTGACTGTCTTTTAAAATCATTTCGCTAACTTGCATATTTTTGCAATGCTTCAGTTTGTTATATACTGCCAGTTGCTCATACTTCAAACTCCATTCCAGATGTATCTGTTTGTTTGAAGATTGCCTCTATTAGTGTCCATAATTTATTTGTTCTCACATTAAATCCCTGAATCAAGACATTTAGCATCTGTAATATCAGCACCATAGTTATTTTCCCTATTTCTCTAGCATTAGATGACTTTATCTGTTGCTCCAAATACTATTTAGCAATTAAGTGGAAAGCATATGTAACATCAGTCCAAAGAATGGTTATAGGATCAAATTCTTCAATGGAGTACCCCTGAGAAATGATATTTATCAAAGAATGACTGTTAATATAGCTCAACAAAGATTTCATAGGGACCCTTTCACTAATAGCTTCTACAATAATGATCAAGGATCACTGGATTCCCTTAACTGTAGCATCATCTCTTTTGGTAGAGTCTTCACGTCAAATGCTTAGATTGTCAAAATTCAGGCCAATGACATATGCTGTTGGCTGGAGAGCTCAAGGGACTTTTGGATTGTATTTTCTTCCTTCTCCATACTTGTGTAACTTTCTTCTTTTTCATGGTTCTAACTTGTGTAAGAGCCCAAGTTAAGTTACAATCACGTTCCATATGACCAATGTTATGACACTTGAAGCATTCTACATTGTTCATGAATAAGAATTCATGATTTCTTCCTGCAAAATTGTTTTTTGGATATTGTTGGGGACTATAATATCTATCTCTACGAGATGGTTGGGGACCATAACATCTATCTTTATGATATGCTTTACAATCTTTTGCCATGTGACTAAAGTTTGTACAAGAATAACAATAACCAAAAAATGAACTTTGGTACCTGAGGGATGGAGATTTCCTTGATGTACTTCTGAACCCTTTCTGCCTTGAGATCCTCTGATGACAACCATTGCCTCTCACATATTTGACATCATCTACATTTCAGGATTTCTTCCATTGTAGCCTTGATGTTTCTCCTTGCCTTCGTTGGAACTGGGAGTGTTACCATTTCTATCTGGCTTCTTCACA
Organism: Pinus taeda; assembly: GCA_000404065.3. Lineage (NCBI taxonomy): Eukaryota > Viridiplantae > Streptophyta > Pinopsida > Pinales > Pinaceae > Pinus > Pinus taeda. The sequence continues at coordinate 73,386 of APFE030838691.1, forward strand.
TCCCTTTTGTTTGAAGCATTGTCATTCTTGTTTGAGGATTCACCTGCATATCCGACACTTGATTTGTCAAACAAACATCTGTGATAACTGAGCATGTCATCCAAGGCTTGAGAGCTCTTCAAAATTTTGTTCATCGCTTCAACCTTTTTCTTGAGGAAGACAATCTCTTCTTCCAATCTTTCACACTCATTATTCTTCTTAGCAAGTTGTTTCTCAGTTTCTTCCTTGATACGAGTAGCTTCATCTGCTTCTATTTTAAGGGAGATGATATCTGACTTCATTTTGAAGATTTATTCATTCTTTGCTTGACTTCTCTCCATTTCTTCCTTGATCCTTATAGCTTTACATGTTTCAGCCTTGAGAAGCTTGATGTTAGATTTTAATTTGAAGATTTCTTCATCCTTTGCTTTCAGTTGAAAGATCATGGTGTTTCTTTCCTTTCCTACTTCATCAACCTTTCCTTCTATGACTTACAATGCTTCCATGGTCCTGTTGAAGCCCCGAAAATCGGGTCGACAACAAGGGGGATACCCACCCAGTCTGGACCTTGGTTGGCAGATCCTTATCCGTTTGGTATAGCGGGTCCGACTGGGGATAATGGGACCAGTTTCCCAATCTAAGGGTGTGTGTGTGTGTAGAGTCGAATAATGCTGATCTAAGAGTACTTTAAAGCTAATTTAATTCAGATTCTTAAACTAGCTCTATGCTATTTTAATCTAATGAGAAACAACACATCTAATCTACGCTAACCCGGGATGTATATCTTCTATTATGCGATCTAAAGAGATTTCAAACAATAACTGGTAATAAAGATCATTCATCTATCATAAGAATAGAAATCAATTAAGATAAACCACTTTGCATAAGAAGTTAGGCAAAACAGTTGTGAACAACATATCGCATAATAAGCTAT
>APFE030838691.1:95465-107701 GCA_000404065.3 Pinus taeda
TATATTAATTTGGAAATAAATAATTTTTTTCAATAAAAGTGTTTTTTTTACTGTGATAAAATCATAATCTTTGAGCTTTTAAGTCATTTTAGGACTATTTAAATAGGTCGATACTTACCCTTAAAAGAATATAATTTCCTTTGATCCTAATAAAAATTGGGTTAAAATAGCATATAAATGTCCATAAGGTTTTGGTAGTATAATTTGTTTTGATCTAGCAAAAATTTGGGTAAATATAACATATAAATCTCAATAAGATTTTGATATGTTTCTTTTTATAATTATTTTATTGTTTATAATCGCTTTATTAATTAATGAGTAAAAAAAATTAATAAAAAGTGGTCAAAATCATCTAAAATTTTATTAATTAGTTTACATGTAAATCATAAATATAAATGATATGTTAAATTTTTATAAACTTATTTATCTATTTTTTAATTTTAAATTAAAATTATTAATATCAAATTTGTATTCACTATTTATAGGTGAACCATAAATAAATTTACATATTTTATTATATTAAATTATTAAAATGGACTCAACAAACAAATAAAAGCAAAATTTTAATTATGAAAACAATGAACTCATATCCAACCGCGTGGTTACTTGGAAACTACTTTATTTTCCTCAACCCACACTAATAAATAAATATCATTTGTGTTGCAGAGTCGAGAGCAATCGCAAAATATTTATGTAAGAAATACCATGGACGAGGTAAATGCGACTATCTGTTGGGGGGAACAGTTGAGGAGCAAGCTTTGGTTGAGTAGTGGTGCGAGGAGGAGTCACAACAATTCAATCCCCCGTTTTATGCCATTGTGCAGCAGCTTGTCATCATTCCCAAGATAACGGGAGGGAGCACGGACGAAGCAGCGGTGGACAGTAACGTTGAAAAGCTGAGCAAAGTGTTCGATGTGTACGAGAAGCGACTGTCGAAGAGTGAGCATTTGGCCAGAGATTTCTACAGTCTGGCGGATCTCCACCATTTGCCTTTTCTTCACTGTTTGGTGAATTTGGTTGGGAAGGGCCACCTCGTCTCGTCCAGACAGCATGTCAATGCCTCGTATCATCATATCGCTTCTCACCCCGCTTGGAGGAAAGTTTCATGCAACATGAAATTTCCCTTCCAACCTGCACTCTAGGCTGAACCAAATAAAACACCTGTTTGTGACATTTCCATGAGAGGCATGTCGCTTTCATTGCCCCAGTCTGATTTCCATTCTACCTGATAAAAATAATCTTCTGTGAATTTTTCTAAAGCAGTAACTCTTCGAATAACGCCTCGTGAATCTTCTTCAAAAACGCATTTTTCCTTTCCCTTCAAACCCGTTTCCTTTCACTTTCAAATTTGAGAGTGATTAATATTATCTTTTATTGTTGATTTTAGATTACAATATGATATGATATCAATGTTGTAATAGGTACAATTCCCATGTGTTCTGCAGCATTATGTTTTCTACTAGGACTTGAGGGTGGATAGTGAAGTCCTTATGCCAAGTTACTGATTGTAATAGGGTGAAGTTACTGACTATAATTGGAATAAGTTACTGATTGGAATTGCAAATTATTCCAGTAGAGAAATTAATGCTAAACTGTGGAGATTAAACTTAATGACAGAGTAAAATTTGTTGTGCTTGAATTGTCATTAGAATAAGTTCTAAATTAGCAAACTATATTTAGAAGGTTAATATTTTGAGAAAAAGTATGATTATAGGATATAGAAACACCTTTTCTCTTATATCAAATTTTAGACAGTTTATGCTAATAACTATGGAATTATCAAATGACATAGCAAGAGTGAAAGAGAGTGCTCATTCAATTATTATGTTTCCCTGTTCATGATTATCAAAGGCAAACTTTTAAGATGTAGAAGTAAGTCAAGTGAAATGCACTTTATTAGGGAATCTATAGAATGACCTGTGTAACCTTACAGACTCTGTTAAGAATGATAAGAATGTAAAGGTAGTATTTATATAATTGCTTGGATGGAAGTTCAGGACACCATAATTCGACTACGACAAGCATGGAATTATAACAAAGTATTTGTTTAAGCAACTATAATTATCTTAAACTTAGTTCTGATCGAATTCCTTCGGAATTGGTCCATCAAACACAATAAATACTTGCATAAATAAAAGAAAGGTCTGCTCGGCCTAGAATGCAACCAAGAAGTAGAATAAGATAAATTCATTGCCTTCTCAAACATATAAAACATACTGTAAGTTCTGTAGATGTTAATACAATAAATTAGACATTTTGCATGAGTCGACATAAACTGGTTCACTTAAGTGGCCGCATAGCAAAAGAAACTATAACCTTTTAGTAGAAAGAAAAACTCATAAAAACCTTTGTCGACTTTAGAATGGGTGTTTTCGCCAAAACTACAAAATGCCTTGCACAATATTCCCTTAAACATCTAGGCTTAACTAATTAATTACAAATTCAAAACAGAGCCATAAACTCGAGTTGTTTTGGTCAGCTAGAAGTTCAACAAGAGACCGAGTCTCTGTTCTCTACCATACGAGTGGTGGTTCTCATAACTTAATTCATGCCAGGAGTAAAGAATACAACCTAGAAGAGTCAGTAGCATCGTCGTAAGCACTTAAGCTCTGATGGGTAGTGGCCATTACCAAAACAAATAACCGAAAAGCACTGTGTGTATACTTGACATGAAATATGAGACATTAAGCCAGTAAACCCTTGTGGAGAATATTGTAAAGCCTCAGAACACATGAACAAATGGGACATGAATAAATGGGGATTTCTTACCTGAGAGTGGAAGGTTTCCACGTGAGAAAACTCTCCTGTTTGCTAGTCAGCGAACCAACCTAAGTGATATAGATTGAAACGTGGAATAAAACACTTCAAGCTGAGAAACAAAAAACTTTTAAAAACTTACCTTCTATAGCTAAGTCCTGGAACTGGTTATCACCTGCAGTGTTGAAGCTGCCATGGGACATTCCTGTGCAGCGAAGGCAAAGTGTTAAACATTGTGGCAGATCGAAACCCAGCTCTATAGCAATCTTACGGTACAGGTCAACAAGAAAATAGATCATCAAACTGGTGGGTTTACCTGGTTCCATTTTAACTTATGCCATCGCCATCATCGCTCTCAGAAGATAACGTAGACAAAACGAAATCTTGAACGGTGCAAACCCTCGCGGAGCAGTGGTAACAATGAGCCATAGCGATGCCGAGAGCGAGGAGTTAGTTAGGGAATGAAACCCTAAGGCTTCTCTGTCGTCACATCATGAGAACTAGATCAATGAATGCAATATCAAACAGATGGCGCCAGGGCATACAGTCTCGTGCCATAACACTTTGCCGCATCTTCCCGGGTACACATGGGCAAGGACAGAGGGATCACCTTGTGTATCATATGTATTAAAAATCAATCCATTCACCTTTAATGTAATCTGTGTGAATTATTATTGTCATTATAAACCTCTGATAATGTTAAGTCTACGGACTTAATAATAAACGTAATCAATGCTCCGTATATATATAATGAGTCCAAAGCTAAAGTCCGAAGATAGGCATATTTTACATCATAAACCAAAGTTCGAGATGGACATAATTACAATGTAAATATACATATATTTTTTATGTATAATTTGTAAGTTAGGATATAGTTGTAAGTGGTATGAGAGCTCACGTTCATACACTGAGACTCTTTGGGACAAATAAATATATGTATGTGCATACAATGACTTGATTTCTTAAAATCTAACTAAATAAAATTTATATGTGAACATAGAGAGGTAGTCTCTTTACAAAGGACATAATGCAGAGAAGTTCAGGGTTGCCTAATACTTCGGAACTAGCTTGTGTGAATGCTAACCCTAACATTTGGATATAGTTGGGTGGGGAAACTCGTCAGGATAATGCAGTTTTACTCAAACTGTTTAGTAGTTACGCGGTGAGATGACAAATTTAAGAACGGATAATGAATGATTATGCTTGGAACAAGAAAGTATTCTCGTAAGTTTTTCTAATCGACATAATCGAAGACACCAAGACCCTAGTGCTGAGGACAGAGAAAATACCCCAATAGCCCATCTTGGTGAGGAAAATGTCGAGTCAGCCGAGAGACATAGAGAGGACGAAGAAGGATGCTTAGATAATGTATTTGACCGGTGCAAAACAACAAGACAAAACTCGGAACTGTAAGGAGAATTCAAAAGATTAAACCATCACTTTTTGAAGGGGAATCTGAAGAAGCAATGAAAGCTTGGTTAATTGATATGGGTAAGTATTTTCAGATTTACAAATACACAGAAAGGTTGAAGGCGCAGTTGGCAGTCTATCAGTTAGGAGGGAAGGTAACCCTATGGTGGGAAGAAATCAAAATAGTAAGAAAAATTAACAAGGAATAGGTTACATGGAACGAATTCCAAAAACATTTTAAATATAAGTATCTAACTGAGCGTTAGTATGATGAAAAAGCAAAGGAATTTCATAAATTAAAATTGGGGGCCTTGACTATGGATGAGTATGTAGCTTGATTCACCTCCCTTCTGCACTATGTTCCTTATATGCAGGAAGAGAAAGCCAAGATTCTGCGTTTCATTAGTAGCTTACCCAATTTCATGAAGGAGAATCTTGAGTTTGAATACCCCAAAATAATGGATGATGCAGTACAGAAAGCTCGCATATGTTACCAAAAAATGGAACAAAAAAATGAAGGGTCTAAAGGAGGGACGATTAAGAAGGGAAGGAATCTGATTCCAAGTAAACATCCAAAAAATGTTAATAACAGAAATTTACAGCAAAAGTCTCTCCATAAATTCCCGGCAAGGAACCAACCAAAGGTTGTCTATTTTGAAAATCGATAGTTAGAAGGGGTTAATAAATTCAATAATGATCAGTAGTCAAAACCTTCGCTACAATGTTGGGGATGCAGAGAACCCCATTACTATAAAAACTGTCCGCACAAGGAAAGGACAAAACAACTTGCAAACATCCAAAAGGCTTCCATTTTTGGAGAAGTGGCAAGGAATATAACCATAATTAACGTTGCCTTGGATGATCATCAAGCAGAGTATCATCCCACCATGATTGAATGTGAAGGTATGATTGCTAAGCAACCTGTTTCAGTTTTATTTAATCTCGATGCTAGTTTAAGTTATGTTAGTCCTAAAGTGGTAGAAAAGTGTCAACTACAAACCAGTGAATTCCCAAAATCTTGGCTAGTTCAACTAGCCACTGGGGCAAAAAGAAGGGTAGTCACTAAAACGGATCAGTGTCCCATAATCATTTCCTGACAACCCATTCACGTGAACCTCAACATTCTTCCTTTTGGTTCATATGACATTTTAATCACAACAGATTGGTTAGAAAAATGTTGGTCCTTGGTTGATTGCAAGCAAAAAACCATTAGTTTTATTTTTTAATTACGAAAAAGGAGGGAACAACAAGGAATCAAGTCTAACACCAAGCTATGCCCCATTACTATTAGTTAGCTAAGCAAGTGTAATAGGAATGGTTGTCAAATATATGTTGTTCAAGTGGGATTTACAAACTCCAAGAATAAAATGACCTCCTTGGAAAATATTCATGTCATTCAGGAATTTTCTGACGTATTTCCCGAATCTATACTCGGTTTGACACCCAAGCGGGATATTGACTTCACTATTGAAATTATCCTGGGTGCAGCCCTTGTCTCCAAAGCCCCTTACCGCATGATCAATACGTAAGTTGAAAGAACTCAAAATGCAACTTTAGGGGCTTCTAGATAAAAAGTACATCTGATCCAATGTGTCCCCTTGGGCAGCTCCTGTCCTATTTATATGAAAGAAAGATGGAACATTGAGATTGTGCATCGATTATCATCAGTTAAACAAGTTAACCATCAAGAATAAGTACCCCTTGCCACATATTGATGATCTATTCGATCAAGTGTAGGGAGCCAAGGTTTTCTCAAAAATTGATTTAAGATCTGGCTACACCAGATAAGGATAAAGGAGGAGGACATCTATAAAACACCATTCCAAAATTGTTATGGTCATTAAGAGTTCATAGTATTTCCATTTGGCCTCACAAATTCCCTAGCTACCTTTATGAGTTTGATGCATGGTGTTTTCTAGCCCTATCTTGATAAGTTTGTGTTAATTTTTATTGACGACATTTTGATGTACTCTAAGAATCAGGAGGAACGCGAAGAACACTTGATAATTATGCTACGAACTTTACGAGAGAATCAATTATTTGCTAAATTTAGCAAATGTGATTTTTTCAAAGATCAGATCCAATACTTGGGTCATGTTATCTCAGCAGAAGGGATAGCGGTAGACTTTGGGAAGATCAAAACCATTATCGAATGGACCGCTCCAAAGAATGTCGTTGATATTAGATCCTTCTTGGGTTTAGCCGGGTACAACTATATGTTCATTGAAGAGTTTTCAAAAATTTCCTTTCCAATGACTTCTTTACAAAGGAGGGGACACACCTTTCAATCGAAAGCAGGATGCCAACAAAGCTTTGAAAGATTAAAACACCTACTTACCACTGCGCCCGTGCTAAAAGTGGTAGATACGGAAAATTCCTTTGTGGTATGCACAAATACAAGTAAGGAAGGTGTTAGCGGAGTGCTGACACAAGAAGGTAAAGTTATAGCTTACGAATCATAGAAATTGAAGGAATATGAGCAGTGATACTCCGCTTATGACCTTCAATTAATAGAGGTAGTGCATGCACTCAAAATGTGGAGACATTACCTACTGGGGAGGAAATTTCTGCTGCTAACATATCATAGCAACCTTACCAATTTCTTCAACCAATCTGGCCCTAATGTACGACAGGCCAGATGGATGAAATTTTTAAGTGAGTTTGACTTTTACATGAAGCATCTAAGAGGGAAGGAAAATAAAGTGGGTAATGCACTAAGTAGGAAGGTACATTGCATCTATGAGGTTCAAATCAGTCAAACATGCTCAAACATTCTAGAAATTATAAAGGAGGCATCGGTCAAGGATACATAATATACTTTTCTTTGGTAGCAAACAAAAGAAGCTTTGTTAAGAGAAGAAAAATCAGATTTTGACATAAGTCTGGATTACATCCTTACTTTCAAAAATAGAATTTATATTCCTAACCAAAGTGTTGTTAAACAATCAATAATGGATGAATTTCATCGGAAACCTTGTGCGGGCAACCCAGGTTACCAAAAATTATTAGAATCTATCAAGAAAGGGTATTTTTGGCCCAGATTAAGGAAGGATGTCATAGAATATTTATCCAAATGTTTGGAGTTTCAGTTGGTCATCAACATCCCGCTGGTTTGTTACAACCACCGCCCATTCCAAAATGGAAATGGGAGACCATATCATTGGACTTCATCACAGGTTTAGCCCGCACCACGAAACAACATGACTCAATTATGGTTGTAGTAGAGAAATTGAGCAAAACCGCACATTTTATACCTGTGAAATCCACATACAAAACTGTGGAAATTGTGGACATATTTATGAAGGAAATCTTTTGACTGCACAGTATACCCAAGGTGGTAATTTTAGACAGGAATTTGAAATTCACATCCACATTCACATTCACATCCACATTTAGCACGGCTTACCATCCCCAAACAAAAGGACAAACTGAACGGGCGAATCAAGTACTCGAAGACATGCTATGCATGTTTGTAATGCAACAACCCCATAAGTGGGAGGATTACCTCCATCTCATGGAATTTGCATACAATAATGGACATCATGAATCACTGGGCATGAGCACCTTTGAGGTATTATATGGAAGAAAGTGTAGGGTACCTATGAACTGGAATAACCTTGTTAATAAGCTAGCATTGGGTCCCGACATGCTAGCAAAAATGGAGGAAGCCATTAAGAAAGTTTGACAGAATCTAAGGATTGCCCAAGATAGGCAGAAAATGTATGCAGATAAAAAAAGGATGTACAAAGAATTTTAGCCAAGAGATCATGTTTATCTAAGAGTAAAGCCCCAAAAAAGTTCCTTACAGTGGAGGGGTTGTGCTAAATTAACACCCCAATATTATGGACCCTTTCAAGTCTTAGAACGAATTGGACCAGTAGCTTATAAACTTGCATTGCCAAGCCACATTTGGGTCCATGACGTTTTTCATGTTTCGTTGTTAAAGAAATATGTGTACAACCAACAACATATACTAAACTGAGAAAATATTCAGCTAACAAGTTAAAGGATTATATATATTTTGTGATTTGTTTTGAAGGAATATGATTATGATTATTGTATGTGCATGTCAAACCAGAAGGAGAGTTTCTGGCAGAACCTCTTCATATTCTTGATCAGAGAGAAACCACCTTGCGGAGGTGAGTCATCACCTAGGTTAAAGTGCAATGGAAGCACTTTGGCTCGGACAAGGAAACCTAGGAAGAGGAAGAATTTGTGTGAGAAGCTTATCCGATGTTATTTTCTTAAACTAGAAAGAACACCAAGGACCGTTCTCCTCACATGGGGGTGAGATGTAACACCCCTGGATCCTTGGAAGGATTTACTATAGTTATTTAATTCAATTTTATGATTTACTGCATTTATTTTCTGTTATGTTATTACTAAGGATGGAAATTCAGATAACAAATTGTTACCTAATTGTGAGTGATTAGGAGTTGAGATATGATTAATTAAAAGAAATTGTTTGCTAAAATTACAAGAAACAGTTAACAAGAAATAGTTATGCCCCTGCCTTGGGAAGGGGAAATATAGGGGGAAGAGATGAAGGAAGGGGACTATCTAAGAGCTAGGGAAAGATGACCAGTGGGAAATTGCTCATTGACAATCAAATTAAGTGCAGGGCTTGAGGCTGGACAATGAAGTCTTGAGGCCCAAGGCACTGACTGTAATTCCAAATTATTCTAGTAGAGAAAGTGCTTGGGGGAGAGCCTGGATGTAATTTACATGTTCATGGCTGGGAGGAGAGGATTTCTAGATTTATTGGAAATTACAGGTGGAAAAAATAAGTATTATAGTCAGTTTCTTCCTAGAATTAATACTAGATTGTGAAGATTAAACTTAATGACAAAGTAAAATTTGTTATGCTTGAACTATCATTAGAATAAGTTCTTAATTAGCAAACTATATTTAGAAGGTTAATATCTTGAGAAAAAGTATGATTAGAGGATATAGAAGCACCTTTTCTCTTATAACAAATTTTAGATAGTTTATGCTAACAACTATGGAATTATCAAATGACATAGCAAGAGTGAAAGAGAGTGCTCATTCAATTATTATGGTTCCCTGTTCATGATTATTAGAGGCAAACTTTTAAGATATAGAAGTAAGTCAAGTGATGATCCAGATTTAAAAAAGAAAACAACAAATTACAGAGATAATCATAAAGACAAAGATGCAACAAAAATAATACTTCATTTCATTAATGCAAAATACTAAAATATGCTTACAAACAATAATGGAAATAAACCAACTAGGGCGATGGTAGCTTATCTCTAAGAAGAGATCTGGTGGCTACATGCCTCTAAACTGTGTTATAATGAGGCTTGCAGGCCTATTTATTGTTGAGAAACAATGAAAGACCATAAATATCCAAAAACCTAACCCTAGAAGATGAAATGCCAAACTATGGGCCCCGCTTGGGTAAATTGGTACATCAACTTCCCGGGGTTGTAACTTTGGCATATGATCTGCGTTTAACACACACAATATCTCCTTAGAAAGATCTATCCGAGAACTACAACTTTGAGATGAGAAAAATCGTCCATGGGCCCATGTTGCTCCCAGTTTTCCCCAAAAAATGTCGTTTAGGGCTTCAAAACAACTCCAGAAGTCAAGGACCCAAAAAACTGCTAAAAGTAGTAAATTGTGCTACAATTAAGGAAATTGAAAAGCTGAAAGAAATAATGATGGGGTTCCAAGTGGACTTGGCAGGTGGCCACCAATATCCATTTGGATCATTCCTTCCACCTTAGGAAGCAATGGTCCCCATTGCTTTGAGTTCCACCATGAGATGGGGAAACTTCTACTGAACACGGTCCAATGTGAGCCACTTGCCCTAGTGAAGGAGTTGGCCTACTTTGGCAACTCGATATAGTTGGATATTCTGCTAGCGAGTGTGCTTGATCTATGTGTCCATGATCCGATCAGTTGCAGTTTCTTCCATGCAATCTGGATTTAACTCTGTGGTTGTGAGTTATTTTGCAATGTTGAATGTGTCTAGTAATGGTGGAAAGTATGGTCGAAGGCGGTCCACATTGAACACTGGGTGCAAGCCAAGGAATGGGGGAATATTGAGCTCAAATGCATTATCTCCCACAACCTTGGCAATGATGTAAGGACCATATCAGAGTGGTCTAAGTTTTCGATAGGCTCCGGTACAGTGTCCCTTTTGCAAATGCAACTAGACTTTGTCGCCCACTTGAAACTTGTGTGGAACCTGATGTTGATCATGTCATTTCTTGTACTTGGCATTTGATTTCTCTAGAATGTCATGGACCTGCTGGTGAATATGTTGGATGTGCTCAATGAAGTTGTTTGCCTTATCTGTTTCAGACTGGACATGAGCCAAATCTGCGTGAAGCTGCAAATGGGATGGCCACATCAATGGGACATAGTGGCTGGAATCCCAAGCCCACCTGAAGAGGGTTGTGGCCAGTCGAGTTGTGGAGAGCCTAGTTGTAGCTGTGCTAAACATAGGGGAGGCTCTTGTCTAATGTGCAAGGATGCTTTGAGTTGTACATGCGCAGAATGTGTATGATCATCCTGTTGACAACCTCTGTCTGGCCGTCAGTTTGAGGATGGAAGGCTATGGACTTAATGAATTTGGTGTCGAGCATTGACCAAAGACTGGGGAAAAATCTACTAAGGAACTTGTTGTCCCGATCTGAGATGATAGATTGTGGGATCCCAAAGTGTATCCACACTCATTCAAAGAAGAGTTTAGCAGTGGCTTCTGCTGTGATATTCTTCTTAGAGGTAGGCATAATGGCCATCTTCGAGAACCTATCGACGACCACAAAAACACAGTGGTTTCCATGCTTAGTGGAAGGAAGGCCTGACATGTAACCCATGGAGATGGATTCCCAAGGTCGATGAGGGGTAGGCAACGGGGTATAGAGGCTTTGCTTCTTGATGGTTGGTTTGGCAATTGCGTAGGCAGTGCATGATCTGATGTACTTCCCGACATCTTGTCAAAGATTCAACCAATAGAAATACTTCTGCAGTACTGCCACTGTTTTCTTGACCCTAAAATGTCCAGCAGCCTGACTATAGCATGCTTCCAAAATCATCTTGGCACGCTCACTTGAAGGAACACAAAGGTGGCCTACGTGGCATAACAGGGCATCCTGGAATTGAAAATCTGGAACATGTTGACCCTCCAAGAGTGTCTGGTATGTGTGGCCGAATTCTGGGTCACTTTTGTAGAGAAGTGTCCAATCAGAAGTCTCGTGCTCATAAGAGTTGAGCACAGTGGTTAACACCATGATCGGTGGTTGACTGAGCCAATGTGCAACATTATTGGTTCTACCCTTCTTATACTTGATATTCAACTGGAACTGTTGCAGGTATGTGGACCGCTTCTGATGGCAATCATTCGACGATTTCCCTTAGGTCTGTATGAATCACAGGGGTCAGTGGTCTATGTGGATGATTGTTTCCTTCCCCAAAATGTAATGCTTCCATTGTCGGCAGGTCTGCACAATGGAATACATCTCTTTGTCATAAGTGGGATACTTCCGGAAGTCTGAAAGTCTCTCATTGTGATATGCCACTAGATGCCCATGTTGAGTAAGGACTACCCCAATAGCATAGTCAGAGGCCTTTATCTCGACCTAAAATGGTTGTTGAAAGTCTAGTAATGCGAGCACTCGTGCCGTGCAGAGGTGATCTTTCAACTCTGTGAATGCCTTCTATTGAGATTCAAACCAGAAGAATTTTGCTTTTGCTCCTCCCTTGGTGACTTCACTCAAGGGCCAAGTGCTATGAGAAAATCCCAACACAAGCCTGCGGTAGAAGTTGGTAAGACCTAGAAAGATGTGGAGCTCTGTCAGAGTGGTTGGAGATGGTCAATATTGAATGACTTGGATCTTGGCTGGATCCACATGCACCCCCTATTCATCAATAATGTATCCCAAATACTGAACCTGGGTCATGCCAAAAGTTCATTTCTCCAAATTGGCACATAAATTGTGTTGCCACAGCATTTGGAGAACCTGTCGAATGTGGTGGAGGTGCTCTTCCCAACTTTGGCTGAAGATCAGGATGTCATCCAAGTATACCACTACAAA
>APFE030838691.1:116456-182720 GCA_000404065.3 Pinus taeda
AATAATAATAATAATAATAATAATAATAATAGGGTTAATAATGTTTTTTTATGGTATTAATAATAATTTGACCCATAGGTGTAACCTAAATAAAACCTATTTTTTGAGTGTTAGTAAGTATAAAGAGGTTTATGGAGTAAATATTAGAAGACGTTTTATTTGTTTTATTTATTTATCATAGCTCTGGTTTATTTCTGTTTTTATTTATTTATTTATCATATTTTTTTTATTTACCATGGTATTTGGCCCATAGACTTCGTATATAATTAGATGTTGATTTTTAATCCTATTTGATATAATTTTATTTATTTATCATAACTTTTTATACCTCGTTTATAAATATGATATTTGGCTCATTATATTAATAATTATTTGTCTCATGGTATTTGGTTCATAGGCTTCACCTAAATAAAACATATTTTTTTAGTTTTAGTAAATATAAAGAAGTTTATGGAATAAATATAAAATGATGTTTTATTTATTTGCCATACTTTTTGTTTATTTATATTTTTATTTATTTACCATACCTCTTAATGAATATAATTTTTTTTTATTTATTGACCATATCTCTAGTTTATTTATATATTTATTTATTTACAATACATCTTTTATGTGATTTATATTTACATTTACATGTTTACGTTTTTATGTGAGATCTGCCTCATCCTAATATATAGAGTGCCTTTCCACACAACAATCATAAATTATGAATGCAATAAAAAAATCAACTCATTTTCAAATAAATATTAATATATTTTAAATATAAATTAATTTACTTTTCATATTAAAAAAATCAGCATTTCCTTATTTAATAATTATAAAACATAATGAAAATTACATTTGAGGGGAAAAATGACTATAAGGAATAATAGCGTTACTTCCATCCAAACTGTAAGAAATAATGACGTTAAGAATGGGTTTTTTCTTCAGGAGCATCATATAATTATACGAGTAAAAGCTTCTATTAGAGGTTTCCTAAATATGTGTTCGTGTCTATATCCTTCTTAAAGGCTTAGAGGTCAAATTTGTGTTCACCCGGATTTACTTTTATGCTATTATCAATCTGATACACATTCAAATTGCAGATGATAAAAAATATTTAAGTCTCCTGTGCATTGCAAATTTACTAGAAATATTGAAGATACTATGTTCATGATTTTCTTGTCTGTTGATTTTGTTCATGGATTATATTTTACTTGGTTTCTTTGGGCTCTATACTGCTCGTTGTCTGTTGAAAGCGTCCACCCTGCTCTTGTCTGTTGAAAGCTTCCACCCTGCCCTTATCGTTTCTCCTTCAATATGTTCAAGTACTTCCATGAAAAACATAATTATATTTTCAAACAAGACGGGCTGCGGGGCAGCTAGTCCCTGCCCCAGCCTGCAGCGTATCTCGTAGCGCGGTGTGAATACTTGACTTCTTGCTTGTGCTCTATACAAGCTTTCTGTTTAAGCATAATCTATGAAAACCATGAGCTGCATGGACAGAGGTAGTAGCTTTTCATTGCATGGAGTTAAATGCCAAAGGCATTGATGTTATCCTCCATTTACCAAAGAATTGCATATGTTGCCATCCGTGCTTGATTTGTTACACATATGTTGAAAGTGCCAGGAACCATTGTTTTCAAAAGGTATGTGGGTGAAGGGAAAAGACCATCTGCCACATTTTTAAATTTTTTATAAGATTTGATGCACTTAGCGACAGAAGGATCACAGGTAGATGCAGTGCTTATCGGCTCAAAATTTTGTAATTTTCCTAATGTATTATTGTGTTGTGGTCCACTTGGATAGCTAATTGCAACGCCTTCAGCCACGGCATGTGTCACATAATGTACGAGAAGTTATTTTGGTTTGCCTTTGTAATATTAATATATTAAAATAAAAATATATAATATTAAAATAAAAACCATATAATATAGAGAAGAGAGAAATGATTAAGAATGCAGAGCGAAAAATATCTTTACCGATGTTTAAGCATTAGAAGATGTCTTTGAAAATTAGCTTTATTTTAATCTTAGATTAATATTAACAACAAGCGAGGGTAAATCAGAGAGTCTATAAACTAAATATAGATTAATATTTAATTTGGATATTAGAAAGGGTGCCCACTGCATATGAAGCCGAGGAAACGTGGCGCAGCACAACCGTGCATGAGTGAGACTTGGCGAACACCTATCCAAGCAAGTAGGGTCGATAGTTCAACATTTAGGCCGTAACATTGAGCAGCAAATCAGCAGACAAATTGTTGAAGGCAGCTAAGGGGCGCAACGAGTTTAATTCCAGGCCATTGCTTACCGAAAACAGTACACCATCTATAATTACTGCACCGACGCACAGAGAAATATTCACCATCTTGAAATTATTGTGTTTTAACATATTTCTCGTGCAGGACAGGCAATCGATCTGGGCCGTGAAGGAAGGTTCGAGGTGATCCATCGAAAAGTTCAGGAAATGAGGAACCAAGAAAGGTGGGTAGACCACCATTTCTGGATGGTTCCTCGCCTTTCATTCCAGAGAATTCCATGGTATGTCGCGTAATTTCATTTCATTAGCTGCTTCTGGACAGGGCAGAACTCTATATAAGAAAACCACACCGCAACAAGCATTTTCAAGAGTTTGTTTCAGTTCCCAAGTGTCATCTGTGTGATTGCGAGCGAGATTTTCTTGGCCTATTTCAGTCTTTATACAGAGAATTGTGATTCAAGAAACAAAAATGGCCCCAGAAGTGGCTGCAGATGTATTGATCAACGCCGCAGGGGGTAAAGCAGTAGCGGTAAGCGGCCTGCGCGCAGGATACTCAAAGAGAGCATATGTGACATTCTTGGCTGGAGCTGGAGACTATGTCAAGGGTGTTGTCGGTCTTGTAAAAGGCCTCCGCAAGGTTAATTCTCCCTACCCTCTAATAGTAGCCATTCTCCCGGATGTTCCGGAGGAACACAGACGGCTCCTGACGAGTCAGGGTTGCATTGTCCGTGAAATCGAGCCCATATATCCTCCGGAAAACCAAGTTCAGTTCGCCATGGCTTATTATGTCATCAATTATTCCAAGCTCAGGATATGGGAGGTATGACTATGACTGACATCCATTCATATCCGACTCCTTTTACTTGAATCTTTAAAGTATAACTGTTTTCGATTCCCTGTTCTTGAATCTTTAAAGTATAACTGCACCGATTCCCTTTTCTTCAATTTTTTAAAGTATAATTGTTAACGATTCCCTTTTCTTGAATCTTTAAAGTATAGCTGTAACTGCTGCCATTGCAGAAATGAGAAGATTCTTTTTATCTATCTAAATAAATAGCTTAGAATTCTGTCTTACGGGGCTTGTGATAATGCAGTTTGAAGAATACAGCAAGCTCATTTACCTGGACGCCGACATTCAAGTCTATGACAACATTGATCAACTCTTTGATCTCCCGGACGGGCATTTTTATGCTGTGATGGACTGCTTCTGTGAAAAGACATGGAGTCACACTCGGCAGTACCAGATCGATTACTGCCAGCAGTGCCCGGATAAGGTGCAGTGGCCAAAGGAATTAGGGCAGCCGCCTTCCCTCTATTTCATCGGCAAATATGGGCAAGTCCTTCGAAGATTTACCGAACCAACTTGATTCTTCAGGTCAGACATCTTTCTCTATTCTTTGAGTTCATTCACTGTAGTATGTTCATAAATCCAGCGAGAATAGATAGAGATTGGAAAGAGTTAGAATCTATTTGAAAAAATTGAATGTTTTGCACAGTGGTAATTATTCTTCAGCAGGAAACAATGTATACAAACAAAATTTGAGTTAGAATCTATTTGAAAAAATTGAATGTTTTTCACAGTAGTAATTATTCTTCAGCAGGAAACAATATATACAAAGAAAATTGTCAGCTTGCCTTGAAAAAAAAATTAAGGGTGTGCGCCTGCATACTCTGCGTTGAGGTGCTTTTTATCTGGGCTGGGTTCAAGGTGTGAACGCGCATAAACAGCTCCACCGATTTTAACTGGAATCGACTTCTCTGCTTTATGACCTGGATGGTCTGCAACCCAGTCGAAGACGGTGAGGAATGGAGTTTGCAGGCCACAGAAGTAGGGGGTTCTTGGCAGGCCACAGAACTTTGCTGCTGCTTCATCTTACGGCTGGTGATTGACCTGCCTCATGAACGATGCTGAATCTCTGGAATATATGGAATATATGGCAGTGGAGTCTGAACAAGGCGGTGCCGGGGCAGAACACCTGCACCACTTTGCATGGACACGTACCACTTCATGCACAACTGCTGCCAACAGCTGCCAACCCAACCTACAAACAAAATACGCATAAGTTCGCCATACATTTTCTTAACATTAAATGTTAGGAGATTAATGCTAAGGCGAAAGATAGCATTGCTTCATCCAACTTTCAAATTGGTGTAATTATTCGTACTTCTCCGCATTGTTTCCTAAGTTTTTAGCCTGTATACCTCGTTTTGAGGCCAAATAAGATGTAAATGCTTTTGATTGGTTAAAAGCGAAGGAAAATATAAAATATTGTATCGCATCCAAAGAAACTTTGTTATAAGTTCAAATAAGTTTATTGGTTATCGGGTCATACTAATGCCCACCGACCAAAACCGATTACTATAGTCCTTGCCAGCCCAGAGAGGGCAGGGACTAATAAGGGTGAATGCTAATTGTGAGCTACAACTATGGACTACTATATACTATCTCGTATATAGCAGTCCAAATTTTACTCACTGGTATACTATCTCAATCACAATATGGCTCTGCTAGATTGATTTTTCTCTGATGTAATAGCCATTTAAATTTTGATTGGATATTATACTATTATACTCATAATATTATTTAGCTAAATGGATTATGTTTCCATTCAATATCTAACAAGAATAAAGACTATTTGCAAATTAATTCTAAACAGACGAGTCTTGCACTCATATTGTTTGTATCTTTCTGTACTAAAGGTATATAAGATAAGGCCTTCAAATATTTTAACACTAGTGACTTACCATAATATAAACTGGATCCCATAAAACTGATGCTTTACTTACTTTGACCTAATTGCGGTTAATTGGGCTGGTCACTGCAGACGAATCAATGATTTGTTTTCGTTACCTACTAGATCCCGAAATCTGAACTCTGAACTGAACAGAAAATCTTAATGTGTGTTCGGCATCAACACGATCTCGGAAATCTCAATACATCGACGTAATCGATGAAATTCATTTCCGGGTCCCACGGATCTGTCACTTCATATTCACAATAACTGCTTCTACCGTGTACGTTGTATGGAATGGAGATGGATCACTGAAAATACACGTTCTCTTCCGATGAATCTCTGTCTGGCACACCCGTCTCTTCCGGCGAGCGCTATTTGTGCGACTATAGCATAGTTAATGCTATAGTCCTTACACTGCTGACAGGAATTTGACATACCATGTTCATGCATCGAATGCATCATCAGGAATTTGACACACCCGTCTCTTCCAAAGTCACGATGAATATCTCTCTGCAGAGATGCGTCTGTGGCACACGGTTAGGTTAAACTATACGACAACAAATATTCAACGTGCTATAAGGCATTAAATGCACGGATACACCTCATTCGTACCTACCAACAGATATTTTTTTGCCTACTTGCATGCATTATGCAGTTAACCTTAACATTCAGTGCAGATTGTGCCACCACATCCAGCTGCGAAGGAACTGAATGTGATATATTCCATGTGATATAAATTTCACTACATTTCCTTTCCTAAAAAAGAATTCAATTCACCTCGCTTTCCTCTTTGCTGTACTCTTTTGCAGCTCCATTGCAGCTCTAGCTATTGACTTATGTTAACGGTTGTGCCACATTCCCTTTACTCCATTGCAGCTCTAGCTATTGACTTATGTTAACGGTTGTGCCACGTTTCCGTTTTTGCACATTGTCAGGCCAGCCACCATTCCCATTAATGCACGTCATCAGGGAAGCCACCACTCTTGCAGTACTATCGGATGACATCATTCTTACCACACATCAGTGAAGTCTTACCACACATCCAGTTTCTTCACTTTACACGTCATTGAAACACTGTAATAGTGCTACTGAATGTGTATAAATAGATGCGAGGATCCGGCAATCATTACTGTAAACCGCAGACTGAGTCTCCATCTCCGTTCAACCGCAGGCTGCCTTTTCTTCCTTTTCGTTGGTGTATATTTCATAATGGAGTTGATCAAGGTCCACGGCGTTCCATTCTCATCGTGCACAGCAACGGTGCTGGCCTGTTTGAACGAGAAAGAGGTGGGCTACGAGTTGATCCCCTTAAATCTCATGGCGGGGCATAAGAAGCAGTCCCCCTTTCTCTCGATCAACGTAAGCCATTTCAATTTCTTTTCAATCTTTCCATGCATTCTGGTTCCTTGTTTTATATGAATTTTTTCATTCATGCCCATACTGATATTCTATTCCTACGTGCTTTTACAATTTTTGTGTTTGTGCTTTTTCCAGCCTTTTGGGCAGGTACCTGCTCTGCAAGACGGAGATCTTACCTTATTCGGTAATGCCAATGTGTGATTGTGCATGTTGTTTATATGATTAGGAAATCCTTTTGCGGTTAATCAGTATCATAAATGCATATGTTTTATGTAATTAGGAAATGCTTTTGAGGCTAATCAGTATCATAAATGAAATCGCTTTAACGATTAATAGAGAGCTGTTTTAGTTACACAGTTCTTTGGCATATATATTCATTTTAATTTTGTTTATTTTCTATTTTAATCTTCACTTTTAGTTTAATATTATAATTAATTCATATATATAATTTCTTATTCAATCATTTAATATAAGCTTAGATTATACTATGGGAACTTTGACCATTAGGCAGTGAAATTATAGTTTATTTTTATTATATAAATAAATGCATAAATAAATGAGTGAATGATAAATTAAGAAATTATAGTTTTTAATTTAAGTAATAAAAAATACAATAATTATTATTATATATATATATATTATATATATATAATTGATTAGTAAAATTATGTTAAAATTTTAAAAATTAAAATTAAAAATAAAAGTTTATTGATTAATTACCTATATAACTATCACAAAATTTGTGAAGTATGGTAGAACAAAGAGATGTTCAATTTTTTAATTTTTATCATTAGAGATATTTTCCACTCTTAATCCTAAATTTTCTACTCTTGATTTTTTTTCCTATACTCTATGGTTGGTTCTTTAATCAACCAGTGTTTTTTAAGCTTATGAGGCTGTTACAAAATTTTCAATTTATCATTAAATATCTTGCACAAGGTTTGTGAAATATTATAGAACAAAGAGATGGACAAATTTTTTATTATCATTCCAGTTCCACTCTTACACTTTTTTTTCTACTCTAACCCCTTTTGCTATTCTATACTCTATGGTTAGTTCCCTTTTGTTGTTCCATACTTTATGGTTGGTACTTTAATCGACCAATCCTTTCTTAAGCCTATAAGGCTACTACAAAAATTCATGTTTATTAGGTACACTTCTCAACCAATATTTCTGATATATAAACATGTATTTAGACTCTTAGTCTATTGATATATTGAGCACACATAGGTATTTTATTTTTTTTGGGTTATGTAAATAAGGAATCTAAGAAATGAATTTTCACATGGAATGAAGATTTTTTTTAGGAAAAAATAATTATATAATTAAATAATTATTTCAATTTAAAATAATATTAATATACTATATTAATTTGGAAATAAATAATTTTTTTCAATAAAAGTGTTTTTTTTACTGTGATAAAATCATAATCTTTGAGCTTTTAAGTCATTTTAGGACTATTTAAATAGGTCGATACTTACCCTTAAAAGAATATAATTTCCTTTGATCCTAATAAAAATTGGGTTAAAATAGCATATAAATGTCCATAAGGTTTTGGTAGTATAATTTGTTTTGATCTAGCAAAAATTTGGGTAAATATAACATATAAATCTCAATAAGATTTTGATATGTTTCTTTTTATAATTATTTTATTGTTTATAATCGCTTTATTAATTAATGAGTAAAAAAAATTAATAAAAAGTGGTCAAAATCATCTAAAATTTTATTAATTAGTTTACATGTAAATCATAAATATAAATGATATGTTAAATTTTTATAAACTTATTTATCTATTTTTTAATTTTAAATTAAAATTATTAATATCAAATTTGTATTCACTATTTATAGGTGAAGCATAAATAAATTTGCATATTTTATTATATTAAATTATTAAAATGGACTCAACGAACAAATAAAAGCAAAATTTTAATTATGAAAGCAATAAACTCATATCCAACTACGTGGTTACCTGGAACTACTTTATTTTCCTCAACCCACACTAATAAATAAATATTGTTTGTGTTGCAGAGTCGAGAGCAATCGCAAAATATTTGTGTAAGAAATACCATGGCCAAGGTAAATGCGACTATCTGTTGGGGGGCACAGTTGTGGAGCAAGCTCTGGTTGAGCAGTGGTGCGAGGTGGAGTCGCAACAATTCAATCCCCCTCTTTATGTCATCGTGGAGCAGCGTGTCATCATTCCCATGATAACGGGAGGGAGCACGGACGAAGCGGTGGTGGACAGTAACGTTGAAAAGCTGAGCAAAGTGTTGGATGTGTACGAGAAGTGACTGTCGAAGAGCGAGCATTTGGCCGGAGATTTCTACAGTCTGGCAGATCTCCACCATTTGCCTTTTCTTCACTGTTTGGTGAATTTGGTTGGGAAGGGTCACCTCGTCTCGTCCAGACAGCATGTCAAT
Organism: Pinus taeda; assembly: GCA_000404065.3. NCBI lineage: Eukaryota > Viridiplantae > Streptophyta > Pinopsida > Pinales > Pinaceae > Pinus > Pinus taeda. The sequence continues at coordinate 125,212 of APFE030838691.1, forward strand.
GCCTGGTATCATCGTATCTCTTCTCGCCCCGCTTGGAGGAAAGTTTCATGCAACATGAAATTTCCCTTCCAACCCGCACTCAAGGCTGAACCAAATAAAACACCTGTTTGTGACGTTGTCATGAGCAGCATGTCACTTTCATTACCCTAGTCCGATTTCCATTCTACTTGAGAAAAATAATCTTCTGTGACTTTTTCTGAAGCAGTAACTCTTCGAATAACGCCTCGTGAATCTTCTTCATAAATGCATTTTTCCTTTCCCTTCAAACCCGTTTCCTTTCACTTTCAAATTTGAGAGCGATTAATATTATCTTTTATTGTTGATTTTAGATTACAATATGATATGATATTAATGTTGTAATAAGTACAGTTCCCATGTGTTCTGCAGTAGTACGTTTTCTACTAGGACTTGAGGGTGGATAGTGAAGTACTTACGCCCAAGCTACTGATTGTAATAGGCTGAAGTTACTGGCTGTAATTGGAATAAGTTACTGATTGTAATTGGAAATTATTCCAGTAGAGAAATTAATGCTAAACTATGAAGATTAAACTTAATGACAGAGTAAAATTTGTTATGCTTGAATTGTCATTAGAATAAGTTCTTAATTAGAAAATTATAGTAGCAAACAAAAGAAGCTTTGTTAAGAGGAGAAAAATCAGATTTCGACATAAGTCTGGATTACATCCTTACTTTCAACAATATAATTTATATTCCTAACCAAAGTGTTGTTAAACAATCAATAATGGATGAATTTCATCAGAAACCTTGTGTGGGCCACCCAGGTTACCAAAAATTATTAGAATCTATCAAGAAAGGGTATTTTTGGCCCAGATTAAGGAAGGATGTCATAGAATATTTATCCAAATGTTTGGAGTTTCAGTTGGTTAAGGAAGAGCATCAACATCCCGCTGGTTTGTTACAACCACTGCCCATTCCAAAATGGAAATGGGAGACCATATCATTGGATTTTATCACAGGTTTAGCCCGCACCAGGAAACAACATGACTCAATTATGGTTGTAGTAGACAAATTGAGAAAAACCGTACATTTTATACCTGTGAAATCCACATAGAAAACTGTGGAAATTGTGGACATATTTATGAAGGAAATCTTTTGACTGCACAGAATACCCAATGTGGTAATTTTAGACAGGAATTTGAAATTCACATCCACATTCTGGAAATCCCTCCTTTCAAGATTGGGTACCCAGATCCAATTTAGCACGGCTTACCATCCCCAAACAAAACGACAAACTGAACGGGTGAATCAAGTACTCGAAGACATTCTATGCATGTTTGTAATGCAACAACCCCATAAGTGGGAGGATTACCTCCATCTCGTGGAATTTGCATACAATAATGGACATCATGAATCACTAGGCATGAGCACCTTTGAGGTATTATATGGAAGAAAGTGCAGGGTACCTATGTACTGGAATAACCTTGTTAATAAGCTAGCATTGGGTCTCGACATGCTAGCAAAAATGGAGGAAGCCATTAAGAAAGTTCGACAGAATCTAAGGACTGCCTAAGATAGGCAAAAAATGTATGCAGATAAAAAAAGGATGTACAAAGAATTTTAGCCAGGAGATCATGTTTATCTAAGAGTAAAGCCCCAAAAAATTTCAATACAGTGGAGGGGTTGTGCTAAATTAACACCCCAATACTGTGGACCCTTTCAGGTCTTGGAACGAATTGGACCAGTAGCCTATAAACTTGCATTGCCAAGCCACATTTGGGTCTAGGACGTTTTTCATGTTTCGTTGTTGAAGAAATATGTGTACAACCAACAACATATACTAAACTGAGAAAATATTCAGCTAACAAGTTAAAGGATTATATATATTTTGTCAGTTGTTTTGAAGGAATATGATTATGATTATTGTATGTGCAGGTCGAACCAGAAGGAGAGTTTCTGGCAGAACCTCTTCATATTCTTGATCGGAGAGAAACCACCTTGCGGAGGTGAGTCATCACCTAGGTTAAAGTGCAATGGAAACACTTTGGCTCGGACGAGGCAACCTATGAAGAGGAAGAATTTGTCTGAGAAGCTTATCCGATGTTATTTTCTTAAACTAGAAAGAACACCAAGGAGGGTTATCCTCACATGGGGGCGAGATGTAACACCCCTGGATCCTTGGAAGGATTTACTATAGTTAATTAATTCAATTTTATGATTTACTGCATTTATTTTATGTTATGTTATTACTAAGGATGGAAATTTAGATAACAAATTGTTACCTAATTGTGAGTGATTAGGAGTTGAGATATGATTAATTAAAAGAAATTGCTTACTAAAATTACAAGAAACAGTTAACAAGAAATAGTTATGCCCCTGCCTTGGGAAGGGGAAATATAGGGGGAAGAGATGAAGGAAGGGGACTATCCAAGAGCTGAGGAAAGATGACCAGTGGGAAATTGCTCATTGACAGTCAAATTAAGTGCAGGACATGAGGCTGGACAGTGAGGTCCTGAGGCCCAAGGCACTGACTGTAATTGGAAATTATTCTAGTAGAGAAAGTACTTGGGGGAGAGCCTGGATGTAATTTACATGTTCATGGCTGGGAGGAGAGGCTTTCTAGATTTATTGAAAATTACAGGTGGAACAAATAAGTATTATAGTAAGTTTCTTCCTAGAATTAATACTAGATTGTGAAGATTAGACTTAATGACAAAGTAAAATTTGTTATGCTTGAACTGTCATTAGAATAAGTTCTTAATTAGAAAACTATATTTAGAAGGTTAATATCTTGAGAAAAAGTATGATTAGAGGATATAGAAGCACCTTTTCTCTTATAACAAATTTTAGACAGTTTATGCTAACAACTATGGAATTATCAAATGACATAGAAAGAGTGAAAGAGATTTCTCTTTCAATTACTATGGTTCCCTGTTCATGATTATCAAAGGCAAACTTTTAAGATATAGAAGTAAGTCAAGTGATGATCCAGATTTAAACAAGAAAACAACAAATTACAGAGATAACCATAAAGACAAAGATGCAACGAAAATAATACTTCATTTCATTAATGCAAAATACTGAAATATGCTTACAAACAACAATGGAAATAAACCAACTAGGGCGATGGTAGCTTATCTCTGAGAAGAGATCTGGTGGCTACATGCATCTAAACTGTGTTACAATGAGGCTTGCATGCCTATTTATTGTTGAGAAACAATGGAAGACCCTAAACATCTAAAAACCTAACCCTAGAAGATGAAATGCCAAACTGTGGGCCTTGCTTGGGTAAATTGGTACATCAACTTCCCGGGGTTGTAACTTTGGCATATGACCTACGTTTGACACACGCAGTATCTCCTTAGAAAGATATATCCAAGAACTACAACTTTGGGATGAGAAAAATGGTCCATGGGCCCATGTTGCTCCGAAGTTTCCCAAAAAATGTTGTTTAGGGCCTCAAAACAACTCCAGAAGTCAAGGACCTGAAAAACTGCTAAAATAGTAAATTGTGCTACACTTAAGGAAATTGAAAAGCTGAAAGAAATAATGATGGGGTTCCAAGTGGACTTGGTAGGTGGCCACCAATATCCATGTGGATCATTCCTCCCCCCTTAGGAAGCAATGGTCCCCATTTCTTTGAGTTCCTCCATGAGATGGGGAAACTTCTGCTGAACATGGTCCCACGTGAGCCACTTGCCTTGGTGAAGGAGTTGGCCTACTTTGGCAACTCGATATAGTTGGATATTCTGCTAACGACTATGCTTGATCTGTGTGTCCATGATCCAATCAGTTGCAGTTTGTTCCATGCAATCTGGATTTAACTCTGTGGGTGTGAGCTATTTTGCAATGTTGAATGTGTCTAGTAATGGTGGAAAGTATTGTCGAAGGCGGTCCACATTGAACACTGGGTGCAAGCCAAGGAATGGGGGAATGTTGAGCTCAAATGCATTGTCTCCCACAACCTTGGTAATGGTGTAAGGACCATATTAGAGTGGTCTAAGTTTTCGATAGCCTTCGGTACATTGTTCCTTTTGCAAATGCAACTAAACTTTGTCGCCTACTTGAAACTTGTGTGGCACCCGATGTTGATCATGTTGTTTCTTGTACTTGGCATTTGATTTTTCTAGAATGTCATGGACCTGTTGGCGAATATGTTGGATGTGCTCAATGAAGTTGTTTGCCTTATCTGTTTTAGACTGGACATGAGCCAAATCTGCGTGAAGAAGCAAATGGGATGGCCACATCAATGGGACATAGTGGGTGGAATCCCAAGCCCACCTGAAGAGGGTTGTGGCTAGTCGAGTTGTGGAGAGCCTAGTTGTAGCTGTGCTAAACATAGGGGAGGCTCTTTTCTAATGTGCATGGATGCTTTGAGTTGTACATGCGCAGAATGTGTACGATCATCTTGTTGGCTACCTCTGTTTGGCCATCAGTTTGAGGATGGAAGGAATGGACTTAATGAATTTCGTGTCGAGAATTGACCAGAGACTGGAGCAAAATGTACTAAGAAACTTGTTGTCCCGAGCTGAGATGATAGATTGTGGGATCCCAAAGTGTACCCACACTCGTTCAAAGAAGAGTTTAGCAGTGGCTTCTATTGTGATATTCTTCTTGCAGGTAGCCATAATGGCCATCTTGGAGAACCTATCGACGACCACAAAAACACAGTCGTTTCCATGCTTAGTGGAAGGAAGGCCTGACATGTAATCCATGGAGATGGATTCCCAAGGTCGATGAGGGCTAGGTAGTGGGGTATAGAGGCTTTGCTTCTTGATGGTTGGTTTGGCAATGGCGCAGGCAGTGCATGATCTGATGTACTTCCAGACATCTTGTCGAAGATTCGACCAATAGAAATACTTCTGCAGTACTGCCACCGTTTTCTCGACCCTAAAATGTCTAGCAGCCTGACTATAGCATGCTTCCCAAATCATCTTGGCACGCTCACTTGAAGGAACACAAAGGTGACATGGATGGCATGAAAGGGCATCCTGGAAGTGAAAATTTGGAACATGTTGACCCTCAAAGAGTGTTTGGTATGTGTGGCTGAATTCTGGGTCGCTTTTGTAGAGAAGTGGTCAATCAGAAGTCTCGTGCCCATAAGAGTTGAGCACAGTGGTTAACGCCATGATCGGTGGTTGACTGAGCCAATGTGCAACATTATTGGTGCTACCCTTCTTATACTTGATATTCAACTGGAACTGTTGCAAGTATGTGGACCGCTTTTGATGGCAATAATTCTACAATTTCCCTTAGGTTGTATGAATTGTAAGGGTTAGTGGTCTATGTGGATGATTGTTTCCTTCCCTAAAATGTAATGCTTCCATTGTCGGCACGCCTGCACAATGGAATACATCTCTTTGTCATAAGTGGGATACTTCCGGAAGTCTGAAAGCCTCTCATTGTGATATGCCACTAGATGCCTGTGTTGAGTAAGGACTACCCCAATAGCATAGTCAGAAGCATTTATCTCGACCTAAAATGGTTGTTGAAAGTCTAGTAATGCGAGCACTGGTGCCGTGTAGAGGCGATCTTTCAACTCTGTGAATGCCTTCTATTGAGATTCAAACCAGAAGAATTTTGCTTTCGCTCCTCCCTTGGTGACTTCACTCAAGGGCCAAGTGATATGAGAAAATCCCAACACAAACCTGCGGTAGAAGTTGGTAAGACCTAGAAAGATGTGGAGCTCTGTCAAAGTGGTTAGAGATGGCCAATATTGAATGACTTGGATCTTGGTTGGATCCACATGCACCCCTTGTTCATCAATAATGTATCCCAGATACTGAACCTGGGTCATGCCAAAAGTGCATTTCTCTAAATTAGCACATAACTTGTGTTGCCACAGTGTTTGGAGAACCTGTCGAATGCGGTGGAGGTGCTCTTCCCAACTTTGGCTGAAGATCAGGATGTCATCCAAGTATACCACTACAAATGAGTTGGTGAATGGCCGCCAAGATGTCATCATAGCCTCATTGAGGTTGCAAAGCATCTCAATCCGAAAGGCATAACCAACCATTTCAAAAAGGCCCTCCTTGGATTTGGAAGTCAGTCTTCCACACATCGGAGGGTTTCGTTGGTTACTGGTGATACTTGAACTTCAATCAATCTTACTTAAAATATTTTACCCCCTTCAGTTGGTCCAAGAGGTCATTCAATCTGTGGGACGGGTACCTATTAATGGACAGTGATTTGTTCAACGCCCGTAGTATACAGAGTCTCCAAGTCCCATCCTTCTTTTGTACCAACATGATCGGGCTCCCACAGGGTAATGAACTCAGAGTGATGTGACCTTTCTGTAGCAGCTCCTGAATCTACCTCTTGATTTCATCATTCTCTAGAAAGGAGCACTGATAGATTGGTCCATTGTGCAGCGGCGCACCTATGGTCAGATCGATGGAGTGCCTGACTTGATAGTGTAGAGGAAACCCTCCGAGGGAGGTGAAGATGTCCTCATACTCCTCCACAACCTTGTCCATCTATAATTGTCATGTGGAGGAGCCCTGTTTAGAGGTCGTGGCCACCATCTTCTTCTTTCCTTGGGGGCGTATCATCAGGAAAACAAATTTCCCAGTTTTGGAAATGAGCTTATTGCATTATTTTGCAGTAATCAAATAGATGGTGGTAGGCGGTGCTACCTCCAATATCCTGTACAACTTATCTCCCAAAGTAATAATAACAGCACGGGGCCTTGATTCATACACAACATGTCACTTCCACAAGTATGGTTGTCCTAATAGTATATCACAAACTTCAAGGGGAGCAATATCACACAATACCTCATCCGTGAAGGGCTTGATATTGTATGAAGGTGACATTGCTGGCTCACGCGAAGATCCCATCCTTGGTGAAGCCACCCGATGGTGTACATTTGTGGATGTGTTATGGTTGGCAAGCCCAGCTGCTTCACAACCTCTACCGAAATGAGGTTCTTTTGGCTCCCGTTGTCGACAATGAACTGTAGCGAGGAGCCCTTTGCCCACATCTAAGAGTGGAAGAGATGCTCCTCCTCCTCTGGATCTTCGGGTTCCTCCTTCTGGATCTTCATGGTGGCAACAGTGGCGTTGGGCTTCACATTGATAATCTACTTCCCTTTGTCATTCCCCTTGTTGGGCTTTGACTCAGATTCGGAACATGCATCTGATTTTGAAAACTTTAGCTCGGCCACCAGTGCCTGCTTGGCCTGAAACTCACTTGTGTTGTGAGTAGAGCTCTTATGGAACTCACAGCACTTTCCTGTGTCCTTTTTTGGCTTCACGACGTTGTTCTTTACTTGTAGCTTTGGCGGGTTGTCTTGGGCTGCCTCACCTTGGATTTGTCCTTTGTTCTGTAGTTCGGGGGCACCTTTACCTTGCTTCAGATTCGCAGATCCAAAGTCTCTCTTCTTCTATTTAAACTTTTGCCCGAACTTGATGGCATATCACTATACCATGCCAAGTGAGGGGATGTTCAGGAATTCTATTTCTTCCTGGATGTGCTTGTGTAGGTAGCCGCTCTACTTGAGTACCAAATTTTGCTCTAAATCCTTGATACCCAAATTTTTCCAAAGGGAATGAAAAATATTGGTAAACTCTAGCATGTCTTGGTTCCTTTCCTACCGCAGCGTGGTCCACTTTATGTATTGATCCTCATAGCTTCTGACAGGGTAGTACTGCTCCTTGATGGAATCTCGGAATGAATCCCAAGTGGGTGCGGCTGAAAATAGTGAGCCTGTACTTTCATCCTTCTGCTCGTAGTAGGTTTCCCACCAGTCCTTGACGTGGGGGGCTGCTTTGAGAAGAGCGAAAATAATATTTTCCCAACTAGAAAAGTCATGAATAGAAAAATAACCCTTTAGTAGATTTAACCATTTATTAACGACATTTGCGTCTATCTAAACCTCAAATATGGGGATTTCAAAATTAACTTGTACCTTAAACAGTGTGGCATTTCCAGAGTAGCTATCGGAAGCCGATGCATGGCCCCTAGGTAGCCACTGAAGGATATGGGAAAAGTTGTCAATCATCGTGTTCCTTTGTCGCTCAAGGGCTTCTTCAAGCAAGATTTTGATAGGATCTCTTGCCCCCTCGTCTTTCTTTTCATCCACCATGGGAGGTCGTAAGGATTTGCGAGGCTAGTCTTGTAAAGGTTCGACCAGTTCAAGCCCTAACTCGTTATATCCCAACCTCATTGGGGACATGCAAAGAAAAATAAAGAAAAAGCAGACTGCTTTGATACCATTGATCCGAATTTAAACAGGAATGCAACAAGTTACAAAGATAACCATAAACACAAAGATCCAATGGAAATAATACTTCATTTCATTAATGCAAAATAATGAAATATGCTTACAAATAGAAATGGAAATAAACCAGCTAGGGCAATGGTAGCTTATCTCTAAGAAGAGATGTGGCGGCTACAAGCCTCTGAACTGTGTTACAATGAGGCTTGCAGGCCTATTTATTGTTGAGAAACAATGGAAAACCCTAAACATCCAAAAACCTTTCCCTAGAAGATGAAATGCCAAACTGTGGGCCCCATTTGGGTAAATTGGTACATCAACTTCCTGGGGTCGTAACTTTGGCATACGATCTCTGTTTGATGCAAACAGTATCTTGTTAGAAAGATCTATCCGAGAACGACAACTTTCGGAAGAGAAATATCAGTCCATGGACCCATGTTGCTCACAGGTTTCCCAAAAACACATGTGCATCCTTTTGACAGCATGATTTGCCTTGTCCTGTGGACCTTTGGCTGCTTGCTTCTTTTCCTTGAAAAGTTTCCTATATGTGGCCATCCTCTTGCAACATCTAGAAACATAATGGTTATCCAAACCACAAAAGGAACATGCAATATTTTTTCTGTTCTTTACAAAATCAAAATGAATGTGTTTAGAACATGATTTATACCTGCCTCTTTCACCTTTATTGCCTTTATGAGGAGGTGAGACAAATGAAGGAGTGGCTCCCTTTGGAACACCATCACTTTCTTCAAGTCTGTTAAAGTTTCCACAACTCTCTGGTTCAAGTATGTGTTCTTGAACACCTGCATCATGCAAATGATGTTTCGAGCTGGATGGTCAGTGGAGTTCTACTTGGCTTTTTCTTAGACTCTTGGAGCAGATCTCCTTAAGGTCATTGAAGATTGTCGGATCAATGGCAAGATGTATGAAGCTTTCAATACCACTTTCATAGCCCTCATCCCCAAATCCAGTAATCTGGCCTCCTTTGATGATTTCTGCCCCATATCCCTATGAAACCGCATATACAAAATTATTGCCAAAATCATCACCAGTCACCTTTGCCCCATCCTATCCAATGATATTTCCTTTGAGCAATTTGCTTTCTTTCAAGATCGTCAGATCCATGAGGTGGTCGAAACTGCACAAGAAGTACTGCACTCTTTACAATCGAAGAAGATGAAAGGTATGATCTTAAAGGTAGATCTCTCCAAAGCATTTGATAGAGTAAGCTTGTTATATCTCAGAATTCTCCTAACACACCTTAGCTTCCCATATGAGTTTATTAAATGGATCATGTGTTGTATAAAAAATATATCTTTGAGTGTCCTTGTAAATGGAGTGGCATCGCCTTTCTTTTATTCAAAAAGAGGCCTCAGGCAGGGATGTCGTCTGTCTCCTCTACTTTTTCTACTCATCATGGAAGGGCTTAGTAGACTAATAAAAGAGGAACATAACAGGGGAAGCTTTAAAGGAATCAGAATCACTGATAGATGCATCCTGACTCACTTATTATTTGTGGATGATGTGTTGATATTCCTCAATGGTGGCATAGGTTACCTGACTATAATGAAGAACACTTTCTCTTTATTCCAAACTGCCACCGGCATGGTTATCAATTGCAACAAGTCCACCATTACAGCTCCTGGATCCTCCCCCCATGAGATATAATTTTCTCTCCATAGATTCCCTTTTACCCTTCTGTGAATGGAGGATGGCCTTAGATATTTTGGATACAGGATAAAGCCCATGGGTTATAAGATAGAATATTGGACATGGCTTATCTCCAAATTGGAACGAAGGCTCAACATCTGGTACCACAAGTACCTATCCAGGGCAAGCATATTAGTACTTATAAAAGCAGTTCTTGAGGCCACTCTGGTATATTAGATGTTTTTAGCATGGATACCCAGGGGTATCCTCTCTAGAATACAAAATTTATGTTGCAGGTTTCTTTGGAAGGGAAAACAGTCAGGGAGAATCTTCGCCTGGGTCAAATGGGAGGTGCTTACCCTACCAAAGAAATGGTGAGGGTGGGGCATAAAGAAGCTGGAGGACTTCTCCTCAATTCTGGCAGCAAAGCTTAGTTGGAAGTTAATCACCACAAACAGCCTGTGGAGTATGGTGTCCATTTCAAAATACATTGCCCCTCTAAATTTTATGGAATGGCTACGATAGCCACACCAAAGTATCACAGGGATATCAGTCATATGGAAGGCAGTGTTGAAATCACTGACCATTATTCGAGTGGGTCTTACCTGGAGAATACAATCTGGCACATCTGTGCATATAGGGGAAGATCCTTGGATTGGATGTAGGAACGCTCATACGCTTCCTATAGAGCTTAAAAACTATCTCAGCATTGTAGGCATCACACATATCTGTCATATTGTGGACTCTGAATATACCACCTTGCTTCAACAAGCTTGGAAATCGCCCACATCCTGCACATACCACAACAATGGGAACAACAATGGGTTGAATACAAAGAGGCCCTAACTGAATCTCACATTAGAATTGTTGAAGGAGAGGACGAGATAATCTGGGCACTTGCAAAATTAGGGAAATACTCCCCTAAGGAGGGCTATCTTGTATTAGTCGAGACTCATCAACCACAAGCAATCGAACTCTGGTGGAAGCATATGTGGAAGCTCGAAGCGCCCCCCAGGACCCATCTACTCATGTGGACAATCCTCAAATATAAGATCCCTACAGGTGATAACCTCATCAAACGTGCATAGCACGACCCCTTTTAGTGTTGCTTGTGCAAGAACAACAACGAAGATGTAGACCACCTTTTCCTCTCATGCCAGGCTACAAAGGATCTTTGGAGCTCGATCTTATCGACCTTTCCCTCCCAGAACAGTTGGCGGGGCTTGATTGTTAAGGACGCATGGCCTACATGGTGGACTAATGCAGCCCCAACAAAGGCTAGAAATCTTCCCCTCCTCATCTGTTGGGCAATTTGGATAGCCCGCAATAGATACATTTTTCATAATATTGCTCCCCACTGGCCCTCCGTCGTAGCTCATATCCTAACAGACTACAACATCATCCCTGAAGATGAGGAAACCTCCACGCCCATAATCATTGTCCCCGAAGCCATAAATTTCTCTCAACCATGGGCGTTTTTCGACGATTCAACATAGGAAGCTAGATGTGGGGGAGGTGTCATACTGTACTTATCTGAATCCCACCACTTTCATATTAAAATGGGACTGGGGAGAGGCTTAAACAATTTTGTTGAACTAATCACAGCAAAATATCTCATTCAATTTGCATTGGAAAAAAACTGTAGAAATCTACAATTGTTTGGTGACTCAAAAATTGTTTGTAACTATATAAACAAAACATCGAATTTCTCTGCATATTTTCTAAGACATATATTGGATGAGGCGCACTGACTCATTACACATTTTGACACATTTGCATGCCGTCATATTTACAGAGCATGAAACACAGCTGCCGATCTACTATCCAAAGAAGTCACGGTTAGGCCTCTCGGCACTTGGCTAATTCGGGAACAGAGGGATGGTACTCATTACCAGTTTTACCATCGACCGTTTATGGACATCACAGACTAAATGGCTCAGAGCCTATTTTTTTTTTTACATTTTCTAGCATTTGTAAATATTTTATGCTTTTAAATTATGAGATGTATATATAGCAGACATACACTCTCTATGTAGAGTCATTTTTTGTTTTTTTTGCTAAACAATCGTCCTAGAACAGTGCCTCCCTGCGTGGATATAAAGCATTAATTTTTTTTAAATTAGATACTCCTATTTGCTAGAGGCTTTGCCTCACATACATCATATGCACTTTGCATATACAACATGTAATTTTCCTTTACTAATGAAAATTAAGACTTTTCCAACGGAAAAAAATATGAAATTAAAAATTTATGATTTAACCTACAATAATAAATAAATAAAACTAATTATTGAACACGATTTTAAATAGAATATTTCCCTCTATCTACTATTTTAATATTAAATATTTTTTTTTAATTAAACATAAAACAAAAAATTTGATGATTTTGGTATTAAATAATTATATTTAATAAAAATAAAAAATAAAATGAGAGAGATTTTAGATCTGGTAGAGAATATTATGTTCTGTCAATTTCCAATTTGTTTTATTCAAAGTTTAAGTTTATTAACCTTTATATTCAACAACAATATTAATATTACCATTGAGAAGGGAAAAAAAAAAAACAAAATTTATAAATATTTTAAAAATTTCTTATAAAAACTTATAGTACATATAAGCTAACATATGCAAATTTATTTAAATTTTTTTTATGGAAATTTATATTAAACATTTTTTAAAAGAAATCAGATATATCTGAAGTTTAAAAGAGATCAGAAATATCTGAAGTTGAAATTCCCATGTCTATTAATAGACATACTAAACAATCTTAAAATTAATAATGCAATTTCATGTAAATTTACTTTAATTTAAAACCAAATATTAACAAATCTATAACTGTCATTTCAGAACTTAAGGTGAGTAATATAATAATTGGCATGCCATGAACCATACAAGCCACGCTGAAAATCCCAAATCCTTGAAAACTGAGTCTTTATTTAAAAGTCCTGGTAAAGTAACATCTGTGACACTACACAAACATCCTTCATGCCTGCTGGAACATACTGGACTTATTATTAGACACCAGTTGGAGAGACGAGCACTATTAAAAAGAACATATTGACTCAGGTGTGGCAGCTGCAAGTACCGCACTGGCAGTTGGGGCCGCACTTGCAGTCGTTCTCCATAAATACATCTGCAGCAGGTCTGTTTACACCAAACAAAATAATTTCAAATATCATATCATTCTGAAACCATACAAATGAAAGTTATGACAACTATATATAACACAATACCCCATTTCATAACTGGTCTCCACAATACCGTCCATCTGGAAGCCCTTTTTACTGTGAAACAAAACGACCCAAAATCGAACGACCTCAGACGTAGCTAGATTCGAACTCGTAACAAACGACACGAAATTTGAAAAGGAAAAGGAGAGATAGATAAGAAATTGAGATTAAAAAAAAACTGTAAAGATTGTAGACAACATACGTGCAGTGGCTCTTGTCAGCGCAGTCACAATTTGCGCAGTCGCTCGACATGTTCGCAACAACAATTATCACAGAAACCAATTCGTTAACTTGTAGCTTCTCAAGTGCCCGTTTATCTTCTCAAACTCTCTGCTCTCCAGACGCAGGGAGACGCTCCAAACAAGTGAACGAATGGAAGGTAATTTTTGATCAGATCTTTCAAGGCCTTCAAAAAGACTTTTCAATGTTTCTTAGTGATGACCAGCTTGCCAAGAGAGATCCCATTATTAGTGCTATGACAGAAGAAGAGTTACTACAACCGCTCTCTAAAGATGAAGCGTGGGAGATGTTCAGAGGATTAGCTTTCTGCAACGACAACCCTATTCCTGTGGATATAGAGGAGTGTGCTAAGAATATTGCGGATGAATGTAAATCCTTTCGTTTGGCCATAATCTTAGTAGCCTCAGCAATGAGGGGAAAAAGTAGAGCAGATGAATGGGAGACTTCTTTATCTTCCATCAAAATCCAGATCCTGCTTCTCCAGATACTCTGCCTCCTCCCATTGATGCAGAACTCTATCAACGATATTTTAGATGGAGCTATAATGCATTGCCCAACTCAGACATCAGGAACTGCTTCCTCTATTGTGCTATGTATCCCAAACATGCAGAAATTCAAGTGCAGGAATTAGTAGAAATGTGGATTACCGAGGGTCTCGTGAGAAGCCAACAGAAAAACTATTTAGTGGAGATGGACATTGGGCTCAGCTACGTGGACCTTCTTCTAAATCGTCGCTTCTTCCATTATCCTGCAGATGAGGAGCAGACGCTAGCGGGATTTCAAGAGTATCGATGTATAAGAGTTCACGATGTTATTCGTGAGATGGCAATACATATTGGCGAGGAGGAGAATTGCAATACATTTACGCAGGACACTCGCGCTCAAATTTGAAATTTGAAATATCAAATAGAGCGCCACATGGGATAAGTAATTAAGACCATAAACCAGAGGCGGGCAGGAAGACTGGAGCTGGAGGCGGGCAGCATCGCCGGATTACGGTCGCGGTGAGGTCAAGCTCGGGAAGGCTGGATGATGATGTATTCGATGCATGAACATGGTATGTCAAATTCCTGTCAGCAGTGTAAGGATTATAGCATTAACTATGCTATAGTCGCACAAATAACGCTAGCCGTCTCTTCCAAAGGCACGATGAATATCCTGCAGAGATGCGCCTGTGGCACACGATTAGGTTAAACTATACGACAACAAATATTCAACGTGCTATAAGGCATTAAATGCACGGATACACCTCATTCGTACCTACCAACAGATATTTTTTTGCCTACTTGCATGCATTATGCAGTTAACCTCCTATCTCCATCACCTGGGTTAAGACATTCAGTGCAGATTGTGCCACCACATCCAGCTGCGAAGGAACTGAATGTGATATATTCCATGTGATATAAATTTCACTAGATTTCCTTTCCTAAAAAAGAATTCAATTCACCTCGCTTTCCTCTTTGCTGTACTCTTTTGGAAAATTCTAAAATTTGCAATCTATTTCTAGACGATGTAAGTGCAGCTACTCTTCCTCGTTCAACTGCACCGATGAGTATATAATTCATAAGAATATGCTTTGGCCACATTCCCTTTACTCCATTGCAGCTCTAGCTATTGACTTATCCGAAGCCCCCATCATATGTTAACGGTTGTGCCACGTTTCCGTTTTTGCACATTGTCAGGCCAGCCACCATTCCCATTAATGCACGTCATCAGGGAAGCCACCACTCTTGCAATACTATCGGATGACATCATTCTTACCACACATCAGTGAAGTCTTACCACACATCCAGTTTCTTCACTTTACACGTCATTGAAACACTGTAATAGTGCTACTGAATGTGTATAAATAGATGCGAGGATCCGGCAATCATTACTGTAATTGTTGTGGTCTTTGCTGGTTTCCGAGTGAATCTCCATCTCCGTTCAACCGCAGACTGCCTTTTCTTCCTTTTCGTTGGTGTATATTTCATAATGGAGTTGATCAAGGTCCACGGCGTTCCATTCTCATCGTGCACAGCAACGGTGCTGGCCTGTTTGAACGAGAAAGAGGTGGGCTACGAGTTGATCCCTGTAAATCTCATGGCGGGGCATCAGAAGCAGTCCCCCTTTCTCTCGATCAACGTAAGCCATTTCAATTTCTTTTCAATCTTTCCATGCGTTCTGTTTCCTTGTTTTATATGAATTTTTTCATTCATGCCCATACTGATATTCTATTCCTACGTGCTTTTACAATTTTTGTGTTTGTGCTTTTTCCAGCCTTTTGGGCAGGTACCTGCTCTGCAAGACGGAGATCTTACCTTATTCGGTAATGCCAATGTGTGATTGTGCATGTTGTTTATATGATTAGGAAATCCTTTTGCGGTTAATCAGTATCATAAATGCATATGTTTTATGTAATTAGGAAATGCTTTTGAGGCTAATCAGTATCATAAATGAAATCGCTTTAACGATTAATAGAGAGCTGTTTTAGTTACACAGTTCTTTGGCATATATATTCATTTTAATTTTGTTTATTTTCTATTTTAAACTTCACTTTTAATTTAATATTATAATTAACTCATATATATAATTTCTTATTCAAACATTTAATATAAGATTAGATTATACTATGGGAACTTTGACCATTAGGCAGTGAAATTATAGTTTATTTTTATTATATAAATAAATGCATAAATAAATGAGTGAATGATAAATTAAGAAATTATTTAAGTTTTTAATATTAAGTAATAAAAATACAATATATATATGTAATTGAATAGTAAAATATAGTTTAAAATTTAAAAAAATTAAAATTAAAAATAAAAGTTTATTGATTAATTACCTATATAACTATCACAAAATTTGTGAAGTATCGTAACAAAGAGATGTTCAATTTTTTAATTTTTATCATTAGGGATATTTTCCACTCTTAATCCTAAATTTTCTACTCTTGATTTTTTTTTTTTGTTTTTCTTGATTTTTTTTTTCTATACTCTATGGTTGGTTCTTTAATCAACCAGTTTTTTTTAAGCTTATGAGGCTGTTATAAAAATTTCAATTTATCATTAAATATCTTGCACAAGGTTTGTGAAATATTATAGAACAAAGAGATGGGCAAATTTTTTATTATCATTCCAGTTCCACTCTTGACACTTATTTTTCTACTCTAACCCCTTTTGCTATTCTATACTCTATGGTTAGTTCCCTTTTGTTGTTCCATACTTTATGGTTGGTACTTTAATCGGCCAGTCTTTTCTTAAGCCTATAAGGCTATTACAAAAATTCATGTTTATTAGGTACACTTCTCAACCAATATTTCTGATATATAAACATGTATTTAGACTCTTAGTCTATTGATATATTGAGTACACATAGGTATTTTTTTTTTTTTGGGTTATGTAAATAAAGAATCTAAGAAATGAATTTTCACATGGAATGAAGATTTTTTTAGGAAAAAAAATTATATAACTAAATAATTATTTCAATTTAAAATAATATTACTATAACTATATTAATTTGGAAATAAATAATTTTTTTCAATAAGTGTTTTTTTTCTGTGATAAAATCATAATCTTTGAGCTTTTAAGTCATTTTAGGACTATTTAAATAGGTCGATACTTACCCTTAAAAGAATATAATTTCCTTTGATCCTAATAAAAATTGGGTTAAAATAGCATATAAATGTCCATAAGGTTTTGGTAGTATAATTTGTTTTGATCTAGCAAAAATTTGGGTAAATATAACATATAAATCTCAATAAGATTTTGATATGTTTCTTTTTATAATTATTTTATTGTTTATAATCGCTTTATTAATTAATGAGTAAAAAAAATTAATAAAAAGTGGTCAAAATCATCTAAAATTTTATTAATTAGTTTACATGTAAATCATAAATATAAATGATATGTTAAATTTTTATAAACTTATTTATCTATTTTTTAATTTTAAATTAAAATTATTAATATCAAATTTGTATTCACTATTTATAGGTGAAGCATAAATAAATTTGCATATTTTATTATATTAAATTATTAAAATGGACTCAACGAACAAATAAAAGCAAAATTTCAATTATGAAAGCAATAAACTCATATCCAACCACGTGGTTACCTGGAAACTACTTTATTTTCCTCAACCCACACTAATAAATAAATATTGTTTATGTTGCAGAGTCGAGAGCAATCGCAAAATATTTGTGTAAGAAATACCATGGCCAAGGTAAATGCGACTATCTGTTGGGGGGCACAGTTGAGGAGCAAGCTCTGGTTGAGCAGTGGTGCGAGGTGGAGTCGCAACAATTCAATCCCCCTCTTTATGTCATCATGCAGCAGCTTGTCATCATTCCCATGATAACAGGAGGGAGCACGGACGAAGCGGTGGTGGACAGTAACGTTCAAAAGCTGAGCAAAGTGTTGGATGTGTACGAGAAGCGACTGTCGAAGAGCGAGCATTTGGCCATAGATTTCTATAGTCTGGTGGATCTCCACCATTTGCATTTTCTTCACTGTTTGGTGAATTTGGTTGGGAAGGGCCACCTCGTCTCGTCCAGACAGCATGTCAATGCCTGGTATCATCGCATCTCTTCTCGCCCCACTTGGAGGAAAGTTTCATGCAACATGAAATTTCCCTTCCAACCCGCACTCAAGGCTGAACCAAATAAAACACCTGTTTGTGACGTTTCCATGAGCGGCATGTCGCTTTCATTGCCCCAGTCCGATTTCCATTCTACTTGAGAAAAATAATCTTCTGTGACTTTTTCTGAAGCAGTAACTCTTCGAATAACGCCTCGTGAATCTTCTTCATAAATGCATTTTTCCTTTCCCTTCAAACCCGTTTCCTTTCACTTTCAAATTTGAGAGCGATTAATATTATCTTTTATTGTTGATTTTAGATTACAATTTTATATGATATTAATGTTGTAATAAGTACAGTTCCCATGTGTTCTGCAGTAGTACGTTTTCTACTAGGACTTGAGGGTGGATAGTGAAGTACTTACGCCCAAGCTACTGATTGTAATAGGCTGAAGTTACTGGCTGTAATTGGAATAAGTTACTGATTGTAATTGGAAATTATTCCAGTAGAGAAATTAATGCTAAACTATGAAGATTAAACTTAATGACAGAGTAAAATTTGTTATGCTTGAATTGTCATTAGAATAAGTTCTTAATTAGAAAATTATATTTAGAAGGTTAATATTTTGAGAAAAAGTATGATTACAGGATATAGAAACACCTTTTCTCTTATATCAAATTTTAGACAGTTTATGCTAATAACTATGGAATTATCAAATGACATAGCAAGAGTGAAAGAGAGTGCTCATTCAATTATTATGTTTCCCTGTTCATGATTATCAAAGGCAAACTTTTAAGATGTAGAAGTAAGTCGAGTGAAATGCACTTTATTAGGAATCTATAGAATGACCTGTGTAACCTTACAGACTTTGTTAAGAATGATAAGAATGTAAAGGTAGAATTTATATAATTGTTTGGATGCAAGTTCAAGACACCATAATTCGATTATGACAAGCATGAAATTATAACAAAGTATTTGTTTTAGAAACTATAATTATCTTAGACTAAGTTTTGATCGAATTCCTTCAGAAATGGTCCATCAAACACAACAAATACTTGCTTAAATAAAAGAAAGGTATTCTTGGCCTAGAATGCAACCAAGAAGCAGAATAAGATAAATTTGTTGCCTTCTCAAACATATAAAACATACTGAATAAGTTCTGTAGACGTTAATACAATAAATTAGACATCTTGCATGATTCGACATAAACTGGTTCACTTAAGTGGCCGCATAGCAAAAGAAACTATAACCTTTCAGTGGAAAGAAAAACTCATAAAACCCTTTGTCGACTTTAGAATGGGAGTTTTCCCCAAAACTACAAAATGCCTTACACAATATTCCTTTAAACATCTAGGTTTAACTAATTAATTACAAATTCAAAATAGAGCCATAAACTTGAGTTGTTTTGGTCAGCTAGAAGTTCAACAAGAGACTGAGTCTTTGTTCTCTACCATACGAGTGGTGGTTCTCATAACTTAATTCATGCCAGGAGTAAAGAATCCAACCTAGAAGAGTGAATAGCGTCGTCGTAAGCACTTAAGCTTTGACGGGTAGTGGCCATTACCAAAACAAATAACCGAATAGCACTGTGTGTATACTTGACATGAAATATGAGACATTAAGCCAGTAAACCATTGTGGAGAATATTGTAAACCCTTGCGGAGAATATTGTAAAGCCTCAGAACACAGGAACAAATGGGGAGTTCTTACCTGAGAGTGGAAGGTTTCCACGTGAGGCAGCTCTCCTACTTGCTAGTCAGCGAATCAACATAAGTGATATAGATTGAAACGAGGAATAAAACCATTCAAGCTGAGAAACATAAAACTTTTAAAAACTTACCTTCTGCAGCTAAGTCCTGGAACCGGTTATCACCTGCAGCGTTGAAGATGCCATGGGACATTCCTGTGTAGCGAAGGCATAGAGTTAAACGTTACGGCAGATCGATACCTATCTCTATAGCAATCTTACAGTACAGGTAACAAGAAAATAGATCATCAACCCAGTGGGTTTAACTCGTTCCATTTTAATTGATGCCATTGCCATCATCACTCTCAGAAGATAATGCAGACAATGAAATCTTGAACGGTGCAAACCCTCGCGGAGCAGTGGTAACAATGAGCCATAGCGATGCCGACAGCGAGGAGTTAGTTAGGGAATGAAACCCTAAGGCTTCTCTGTCGTAACATCATGAGAACTAGATCAGTGAATGCAATACCAAATAGATGGCGCCAGGGCATACAGTCTCGTGCCATAGCACTTTGCCGCCTATTCCTGGGTATAAAGGACAACAAATCAACACATGGGCAAGGACAGAGGGATCACCTTGTGTATCATATGTATTAAAAAGCAATCCATTCAGCTTTAATGTAATCTGTGTGAATTATTATTGTCATTATAAACCTCTGATAATGTTAAGTCTATGGACTTAATAATAAACGTAATCAATACTCCGTATATATATAATGAGCCCAAAGCTAAAGTCCGAAGATAGGAATATTTTACATCATAAACCAAAGTTCGAGATGGACATAATTACAATGTAAATATACATATATTTTTTATGTATAATTTGTAAGTTAGGATATAGTTGTTACAAGTGGTATGAGAGCTCACGTTCATACACTGAGACTCTTTGGGACAAATAAATATATGTATGTGCATACAATGACTTGATTTCTTAAAATCTAACTAAATAAAATGTATATGTGAACATAGAGAGGTAGTCTCTTTACAAAGGACATAATGCAGAGAAGTTCAGGGCTACCTAATACTTCAGAACCAACTTATGTGAATGCTAACCCTAACATTTGGATATAATTGGGTGGGGAAACTCATCACGATAATGCAGTTTTACTCAAACCGTTTAGTAGTTACGCGCTGAGATGACAAATTTAAGAACGGATAATGAATGATTACGCTTGGAACAAGAAAGTATTCTCGTAAGTTTGTCTAATCGACAGAATCGAAGACACCAAGACCCTAGTGCTGAGGACAGAGAAAAGACCCCAATAGCCCATCTTGGTGAGGAAAATGTCGAGTCAGCCGAGAGACATAGAGAGGACGAAGAAGGATGCTTAGATAATGTATCTGACCAGTGCAAAACAAAAAGAAAAAACTCAGAACTGTAAGCAGAATTCAAAAGATTAAACCATCACTCTTTGAAGGGGAATCTGAAGAAGCAATGAAAGCTTGGTTAATTGATATGGGTAAGTATTTTCAGATTTACAAATACACAGAAAGGTTGAAGGCGTAGTTGGCAGTCTATCAGTTAAGAGGGAAGGCAACCCTATGGTGGGAAGAAATCAAAATAGTAAGAAAAATTAACGAGGAATAGGTTACATGGAACGAATTCCAAAAACATTTTAAAGATAAGTATCTAACTGAGCGTTAGTATGATGAAAAAGCAAAGGAATTTCATGAATTAAGATTGGGGGCCTTGACTATGGATGAGTATGTAGCTTGATTCACCTCCCTTTTGCACTATGTGCCTTATATGCAGAAAGAGAAAGCCAAGGTTCAGCATTTCATTAGTAGCTTACCCAATTTCATGAAAGAGAAACTTGAGTTTGAATACCCCAAAATAATGGATGATGGAGTATGGAAAGCTCGCATATGTTACCAACAAATGAAACAAAAAAATGAAGGGTCTAAAGGGGGGACGATTAAGAAGGGAAGGAATCTGATTCCAAGCAAACATCCAAAAAATGTTAATAATAGAAATTTACAGCAAAAGTCTCTCCATAAATTTCTGGCAAGGAACCAACCCAAGGTTGTCTATTTTGAAAATCTATAGTTAGAAGGGGTTAATAAATTCAATAATGATCAGTAGTCAAAACCTTCGCTACAATGTTGGGGATGCTGAGAACCCCATTACTATGAAAACTATCCACAGAAGGAAAGCACAAAACAACTTGCAAACATCCAACAAGCTTCCATTTTTTGAGAAGTGGCGAGGAATATACCCATAATTAACGTTGCCTTGGATGATCATCAAGCAGAGTATCATCCCACCATGATTGAATGTGAAGGTATGATTGCTAAGTAACCTGTTTTAGTTTTATTTGATCTCGGTGCTAGTTTAAGTTATGTTAGTCCTAAAGTGGTAGAAAAGTGTCAACTACAAACCAGTGAATTCCCAAAATCTTGGCTAGTTCAACTAGCCACTGGGGCAAAAAGAAGGGTAGTCACCAAAACGGATCAGTGTCCCATAATCATTTCCTGACAACCCATTCACGTGAACCTCAACATTCTTCCTTTTGGTTCATATGACGTTTTAATCACAACAGATTAGTTAGAAAAATGTTGGTCCCTGGTTGATTGCAAGCAAAAAACCATTAGTTTTATTTTCGAATTAGGACAAAGGAGGGAACAACAAGGAATCATGTCTAACACCAAGCTAAGCCCCATTAATCTTTGTTAGCTAAGAAAGTGTATTAGGAATGGCTGTCAAATATATGTTGTTCAAGTGGGATTTACCAACTCCAAGAATAAAATGACCTCCTTGGAAAATATTCATGTCATTCAGGAATTTTCTTACGTATTTCCTGAATCTATACTCGGTTTGACACCCAAGCGGGATATTGACTTCACTATTGAAATTATCCTGGGTGCAGCCCCTGTGTCCAAAGCCCCTTACCGCATGATCAATATCTAATTTGACAGAACTCAAAATGCAACTTTAGCGGCTTCTGGATAAAAAGCACATATGATCCAATGTGTCCCCTTGGGCAACTCCTGTCCTATTTATATGAAATAAAGATGGAACATTGAGATTATGCATCGATTATCATCAGTTAAACAAGTTGACCATCAAGAATAACTACCCCTTGCCACATATTGATGATCTATTCGATCAAGTGTAGGGAGCCAAGGTTTTCTCAAAAATTGATTTAAGATCTGGCTACACCAGATAAGGATAAAGGAGGAGGACATCTATAAAACACCATTCTGAAATTGGTATGGTCATTACGAGTTCATAGTATTTCCATTTGGCCTCAAAAATGCCCTAGCTACCTTTATGAGTTTGATGCATGGTATTTTCCAGCCCTATCTTGATAAGTTTGTGTTAATTTTTATTGACGACATTTTGATATACTCTAAGAATCAAGAGGAACACGAAGAACACTTGAGAATTGTGTTGCAAACTTTACGAGAGAATCAATTATTTGCTAAATTTAGCAAATGTGATTTTTTCGAAGATCAGATCCAATACTTGGGACATGTTATATCAGCAGAAGGGATAGCGGTAGACTCGGGGAAGATCAAAACCATTATGGAATGGACTGCTCCAAAGAATGTCTTTAATATTAGATCCTTCTTGGGTTTAGCCGGGTACAACTATGTGTTCATTGAAGAGTTTTCAAAAATTGTCTTTCCAATGACTTCTTTACAAAGGATGGGACACACCTTTCAATGGAAAGCAGGATGCCAACAAAGCTTTGAAAGATTAAAACACCTACTTACCACTGCGCCCGAGCTAAAAGTGGCAGATACGGAAAATTCCTTTGTGGTATGCACAAATACAAGTAAGGAAGGTGTTGGAAGAGTGCTGACACAAGAAGGTAAAGTTATAGCTTATGAATCATGGAAATTGAAGGAATATGAGCAACGATACTCTGCTTATGACCTTGAATTAATAGAGGTAGTGCATGCACTCAAAATGTGGAGACATTACCTGCTGGGGAGGAAATTTCTGCTGCTAACATATCATAGAAACCTTACTAATTTCTTCAACTAGTTTGGCGTTAATGTCCAACAGGCCAGAAGGATGACATTTTTAAGTGATTTTGACTTTTACATGAAGCATCTAAGAGGGAAGTAAAATCGGGTGGGTAATGCACTAAGTAGGAAGGTATATTGCATCTATGAGGTTCAAATTAGTCAAACATGCTCAAACATTCTAGAAATTATAAAGGAGGCATCGGTCAAGGATACATAATATACTTTTCTTTGATAGCAAACAAAAGAAGCTTTGTTAAGAGGAGAAAAATCAAATTTCGACATAAGTCTGGATTACATCCTTACTTTCAACAATATAATTTATATTCCTAACCAAAGTGTTGTTAAACAATCAATAATGGATGAATTTCATCGAAAACCTTGTGTGGGCCACCTAGGTTACCAAAAATTATTAGAATCTATTAAAAGGGTATTTTTGGCCCAGATTAAGGAAGGATGTCATAGAATATTTATCCAAATGTTTGGAGTTTCATTTGGTTAAGGCAGAGCATCAACATCCCGCTCGTTTGTTACAACCACTGCCCATTCCAAAATGGAAATGGGAGACCATATCATTGGACTTCATCACAGGTTTAGCCAAACTTCATACCAGGAAACAAAATGACTGAATTATGGTTGTAGTAGACAAATTGAGCAAAACCACACATTTTATACCTGTGAAATCCACATACAAAACTGTGGAAATTGTGGACATATTTATGAAGGAAATCTTTTGACTGCACAGTATACCCAAGGTGGTAATTTTAGATAGGAATTTGAAATTCACATCCACATTCTGGAAATCCCTCCTTTCAGGATTGGGCACCCAGATCCAATTTAGCACAGCTTACCATCCCCAAACAAAAGGACAAACTGAACGGGTGAATCAAGTACTCGAAGACATGTTATGAATGTTTGTAATGCAACAACCCCATAAGTGGGAGGATTACCTCCATCTCGTGGAATTTGCATACAATAATGGACATCATGACTCACTGGGCATGAGCACCTTTGAGGTATTATATGGAATAAAGTGCAGGGTACCTATGGACTGGAATAACCTTGTTAATAAGCTAGCATTGGGTCCCGACATGCTAGCAAAAATGGAGGAAGCCATTAAGAAAGTTCGACAGAATCTAAGGACTGCCCAAGATAAGCAAAAAATGTATGTAGATAAAAAAAGGATGTACAAAGAATTTTAGCCAAGAGACCATGTTTATCTAAGAGTAAAGCCCCGAAAAATTTCCTTACAGTGGAGGGGTTGTGCTAAATTAACACCCCAATACTGTGGACCCTTTCAGGTCTTGGAACGAATTGGACCAGTAGCCTATAAACTTGCATTGCCAAGCCACATTTGGGTCCAGGACGTTTTTCATGTTTCGTTGTTAAAGAAATATGTGTACAACCAACAACATATACTAAACTGAGAAAATATTCAGCTAACAAGTTAAAGGATTATATATATTTTGTCAATTGTTTTGAAGGAATATGATTATGATTATTGTATGTGCAGGTCAAACCAGAAGGAGAGTTTCTGGAAGAACCTCTTCATATTCTTTATCAGAGATAAACCACCTTGCGGAGGTGAGTCATCACCTAGGTTAAAGTGCAATGGAAGCACTTTGGCGTGGACGAGGCGACCTAGGAAGAGGAAGAATTTGTCTAAGAAGCTTATCCGGTGTTATTTTCTTAAACTAGAAATAACACCAAGGATGGTTCTCCTCACATGGGGGCGAGATGTAACACCCCTGGATCCTTGGAAGGATTTACTATAGTTATTTAATTCAATTTTATGATTTACTGCATTTATTTTGTGTTATGTTATTACTAAGGATGGAAATTCAGATAACAAATTGTTACTTAATTGTGAGTGATTAGGAGTTGAGATATGATTAATTAAAAGAAATTGTTTACTAAAATTACAAGAAACAGTTAACAAGAAATAGTTATGCCCCTGCCTTGGGAAGGGGAAATATAGGGGGAAGAGATGAAGGAAGGGGACTATCGAAGAGCTGGGGAAAGATGACCAGTGGGAAATTGCTCATTGACAGTCAAATTAAGTGCAGGACATGAGGTTGGACAAAGAAGTCCTGAGGCCCAAGGAACTGACTGTAATTGGAAATTATTCTAGTAGAGAAAGTGCTTGGGTGAGAGCCTGGATGTAATTTACATGTTCATGGCTGGGAGGAGAGGCTTTCTAGATTTATTGAAAATTACAGTTGGAACAAATAAGTATTATAGTTAGTTTCTTCCTAGAATTAATACCATATTGTGAAGATTAAACTTAATGACAAAGTAAAATTTGTTATGCTTGAACTGTCACTAGAATAAGTTCTTAATTAGCAAACTATATTTAGAAGGTTAATATCTTGAGAAAAAGTATGATTAGAGGATATAGAAGCACCTTTTTTCTTATAACAAATTTTAGACAGTTTATGCTAACAACTATGGAATTATCAAATGACATAGAAAGAGTGAAAGAGATTTCTCATTCAGTTATTATGGTTCCCTGCTCATGATTATCAAAGGCAAACTTTTAAGATATAGAAGTAAGTCAAGTGATGATCCAAATTTAAACAAGAAAACAACAAATTACAGAGATAACCATAAAGACAAAGATGCAACGAAAATAATACTTCATTTCATTAATGCAAAATATTGAAATATGCTTACAAACAGCAATGGAAATAAACCAACTAGGGCAATGGTAGCTTATCTCTGAGAAGAGATCTGGCGGCTACATGCCTCTAAACTATGTTACAATGAGGCTTGTATGCCTATTTATTGCTGAGAAACAATGGAAGACCCTAAACATCCAAAAACCTAACCCTAGAAGATGAAACGCCAAACTGTGGGCCCTGCTTGGGTAAATTGGTACATCAACTTCCCGGGGTCATAACTTTGGCATATGACCTGCGTTTGACACACAAAGTATCTCCTTAGAAAGATCTATCCAAGAACTACAACTTTGGGATGAGAAAAATGGTCCATGGGCCCATGTTGCTCCCAGGTTTCTCAAAAAATGTTGTTTAGGGCCTCAAAACAACTCCAGAAGTCAAGGACCCAAGAAACTACTAAAATAGTAAATTGTGCTACAATTAAGGAAATTGAAAAGCTGAAAGAAATAATGATGGGGTTCCAAGTGGACTTTGCAGGTGGCCACCAATATCCATGTGGATCATTCCTCCCCCTTTAGGAAGCAATGGTCCCCATTGCTTTGAGTTCCTCCATGAGATGGGGAAACTTCTGCTGAACATGGTCCCACGTGAGCCACTTGCCCTGGTGAAGGAGTTGGCCTACTTTGGGAACTCGATATAGTTTGATATTCTGCTAGCGACTGTGCTTGATCTATGTGTCCATGATCCAATCAGTTGCAGCTTGTTCCATGCAATCTGGATTTAACTCTGTGGGTGTGAGCTATTTCGCAATGTTGAATGTGTCTAGTAATGGTGGAAAGCATTGTCGAAGGCGGTCCACATTGAATACTGGGTGCAAGCCAAGGAATGGGGGAATGCTGAGCTCAAATTCGTTGTCTCCCACAACCTTGGTAATGGTGTAAGGACCATATCAGAGTGGTCTAAGTTTCCGATAGGCTCCGGTACGGTGTTCCTTTTACAAATGCAACTAGACTTTGTCGCCCACTTGAAACTTGTGTGGCACCCGATGTTGATCATGTTGTTTCTTGTACTTGGCTTTTGATTTCTCTAGAATGTCATGGACCTACTGGCGAATATGTTGGATGTGATCAATGAAGTTGTTTGCCTTATCTGTTTCAGACTGGACATGAGCCAAATCTGCGTGAAGCAGCAAATGAGATGGTCACATCAATGGGACATAGTGGTTGGAATCCCAAGCCCACCTGAAGAGGGTTGTGGCCAGTCGAGGTGTGGAGAGCCTAGTTGTAGCTGTGCTAAACATAGGGGAGGCTCTTGTCTAATGTGCATGGATTCTTTGAGTTGTACATGCACAGAATGTGTACGAATATCTTGTTGGCAACCTCTGTCTGGCCATCAGTTTAAGGACGGAACGCTATGGACTTAATGAATTTGGTGTTGAGCATTGACCAGAGACTGGAGAAAAATGTACTAAGAAACTTGTTGTCCCGATCAGAGATGATAGATTGTGGGATCCCAAAGTGTACCCACACTCATTCAAAGAAGAGTTTAGCAGTGGCTTCTATTGTGATATTCTTCTTGCAGGTAGCCATAATGGCCATTTTGGAGAACCTATCGACGACCACAAAAACACAGTCATTTCCATGCTTAGTGGAAGGAAGGCCTGACATGTAATCCATGGAGATGGATTCCCAAGGTCGATGAGGGCTAGGCAGTGGGGTATAGAGGCTTTGCTTCTTGATGGTTGGTTTGGCAATGGCGCAGGTAGTGCATGATCTGATGTACTTCCCGACATCTTGTCGAAGATTCGACCAATAGAAATACTTCTGCAGTACTGCCATCATTTTCTCGACCCTAAAATGTCTAGTAGCCTGACTATAGCATGCTTCCCAAATCATATTGGCATGCTCACTTGAAGGAACACAAACGTGACATGGATGGCATAACAGGGCATCCTGGAAGTGTAAATCTGGAACATGTTGACCCTCCAAGAGTGTCTGGTATGTGTGGCCGAATTCTGGGTCGCTTTTGTAGAGAAGTGGCCGAATTTTGGGTCGCTTTTGTTGAGCATAGTGGTTAATGCCATGATCGGTGGTTAACTGAGCCAATGTGAAACATTATTGGTGCTACCCTTCTTATACTTAATATTCAACTGGAACTGTTGCAGTTATGTGGACCGCTTCTGATGGCAATAATTCTGCAATTTCCCTTAGGTTTGTATGAATTGTAGGAGTCAGTGGTCTATGTGGATGATTGTTTCCTTCCCCAAAATGTAATGCTTCCATTTTCGGCAGGCCTGCACAATGGAATAAATCTCTTTGTCATAAGTGAGATACTTCCGGAAGTCTGAAAGTCTCTCATTGTGATATGCCACTAGATGCCTGTGTTGAGTAAGGACTGCCCCAATAGCATAGTACGAGGCATTTATCTCGACCTAAAATGGTTGTTGAAAGTCTAGTAATGCGAGCACTGGTGCCATGCAGAGGCTATCTTTCAACTCTGTGAATGCCTTCTATTGAGATTCAAACCAGAAGAATTTTTCTTTCACTCCCTCCTTGGTGACTTCACTCAAGGGCCAAGTGATATGAGAAAATCCCAACACAAACCTACGGTAGAAGTTGGCAAGACCTAGAAATATGTGGAGCTCTGTCAGAGTGGTTGGAGATGGCCAATTGAATGACTTGGATCTTGGCTGGATCCACATGCACCCCCTGTTCATCAATAATGTATCCCGGATACTGAACCTGGGTCATGCCAAAAGTGCATTTCTCTAAATTGGTACATAACTTGTGTTGCCACAGTGTTTGGAGAACCTGTCGAATGTGGTGGAGGTGCTCTTCCAACTTTGGCTGAAGATCAGGATGTCATCCAAGTATACCACTACAAATGAGTTGGTGAATGGCCGCAAGATGTCATCCATTAGCCTCATGAAGGTTGCAAGAGCATTCGTCAATCCGAAAGGCATAACCAACCATTCAAAAAGGCCCTCCTTGGATTTGAAGGCAGTCTTCCACACATCGGAGGGTTCGATTGGTACTTGGTGATATCTTGACTTCAAACCAATCTTACTAAAATATTTTCCCCCCTTCAGTTGGTCCAAGAGGTCATCAATCTGTGGGATCGGGTACCTATTATGGACAGTGATCTTGTTCAATGCCTGATAGTCAATACAGAGTCTCCAAGTCCCATCCTTCTTCTGTACCAACACGATCAGGCTCCCACAGGGTAATGAACTCAGAGTGATGTGACCTTTCTGTAGCAGCTCATGAATCTGCCTCTTGATTTCATCATTCTCTAGAAAGGAACACTGATAGATTGGTCCATTGTGCAGTGGCGCGCCTGGGGTCAGATCGATGGAGTTCCTGACTTGATAGTGTAGAGGAAACCCTCCGAGGGAGGTGAATATGTCCTCGTAATCCTCCACAACCTTGTCCATCTATAATTGTCATGTGGAGGGGCCATGTTTAGAGGTCGTGGCCACCATCTTCTTCTTTCCTCGGGGGCGTATCAACAGTTAAACAAATTTCCCAGTTTTGGAAATGAGCTTATTGCATTATTTTGCAGTAATCAAATAGATGGTGGTAGGTGGCGCTACCTCCAATATCCTGTAAAACTTATCTCCCAAAGTAATAATAACAGCATGGGGCCTTGATTCATACACAACATGTCACTTCCACAAGTATTGTTGTCCTAATAGTATATCACAAACTTCAAGGGGAGAAATATCACACAATACCTCATCCGTGAAGGGCTTGATATTGTATGAAGGTGACATTGCTGGCTCACGTGAAGATCCCATCCTTGGTGAAGCCACCCGATGGTGTACGTTTGTGGATGTGTTATGGTTGGCAAGCCCAGCTGCTTCACAACCTCTACCGAAATG
Organism: Pinus taeda; assembly: GCA_000404065.3. Taxonomy (NCBI): domain Eukaryota; kingdom Viridiplantae; phylum Streptophyta; class Pinopsida; order Pinales; family Pinaceae; genus Pinus; species Pinus taeda. The sequence continues at coordinate 155,279 of APFE030838691.1, forward strand.
AGGTTCTTTTGGCTCCCGTTGTCGACAATGAACTGTAGCAAGGAGCCCTTTACCCACATCTAGGAGTGGAAGAGACGCTCCTCCTCCTCTGGATCTTTGGGTTCCTCCATCTAGATCTTCGTGGTGGAAACGGTGGCATTGGGCTCCACATCGATAATCTACTTCCCTTTGTCATTCCCCTTGTTGGGTTTTGACTCAGAGTTGGAACATGCATCTGATTTTGAAAACTTTAGCTCGACGACCAGTGACTGCTTGGCCTGACACTCACTTGTGTAATGAGTGGAGCTCTTATGGAACTCACACCACTTTCCTGTGTCCTTTTTTGGCTTCACGGCGTTGCTCTTTGCTTGTAGCTTTAGCGGGTTGTCTTGGGCTGCCTCACCTTGGCTTTGTCCTTTGTTCTGTGGTTCGGGGGCACCTTTACCTTGCTTCGGATTCGCAGATCCAAAGTCTCGCTTCTTCTGTTTAAACTTTTGCTCGAACTTGATGGCATATCGGTATGCCGTGCCAAGTGAGGGGATGTTCAGGAATTCTATTTCTTCCTGGATGTGCTTGTGTAGGCAGCCACGATACTTGAGTACCAAATTTTGCTCTAAATCCTTGGTACCCAAATTTTTCCAAAGGGAATGGAAAATATTGGTAAACTCTAGCATGTCTTGGTTCCTTTCCTACCACAGCGTGGTCCACTTTATGTGTTGATCCTCATAGCTTCTAACAAGGTAGTACACCTCCTTGATGACATCTCGGAATGAATCCCAAGTGGGTGCGGCTGAAAATAGTGAGCCTGTACTTTCATCCTTCTGCTCGTAGTAGGTTTCCCACCAGTCCTTGACGTGGGGGTTGCTTTGAGAAGAGCGAAAATAATCTTTTCCCAACTAGAAAAATCAGGAACAGAAAAATAACCCTTTAGCAGATTTAACCATTTATTAATGACATTTGCGTATATCTAAACCTCAAATATGGGGATTTCAAAATTAACTTGTACCTTAAACAGTGTGGCATTTCCAGAGTAGCTATCGGAAGCCGATGCATGGCCCCTGGGTAGCCACTGAAGGATATGGGAAAAGTTGTCAATCATCGTGTTCCTTTGTCGCTCAAGGGCTTCTTCAAGCAAGATTTTGATAGGATCTCCTGTCCCCTCATCTTTCTTTTCATCCACCATGGGAGGCCGTCAGGATTTGCGAGGCTAGTCTTGCAAAGGTTCGACCCGTTCAAGCCCTAACTCGTTATATCTTGACCTCATTGGGGACATGCAAAGAAAAATAAAGAAAAAGCAGACTGCTTTGATACCATTGATCCGAATTTAAGCAGGAATGCAACAAGTTACAAAGATAACCATAAACACAAAGATGTAATGGAAATAATACTTCATTTCATTAATGCAAAATAATGAAATATGCTTACAAATAGAAATGGAAATAAACCAGCTAGGGCGATGGTAGCTTATCTCTGAGAAGAGATGTGGCGGCTACATGCCTCTGAACTGTGTTACAATGAGGCTTGTAGGCCTATTTATTGTTGAGAAACAATGGAAAACCCTAAACATCAAAAAACCTAACCCTAGAAGATGAGATGCCAAACTGTGGGCCCCATTTGGGTAAATTGGTACATCAACTTCCCGAGATCGTAACTTTGGCATACGATCTCCGTTTGATGCAAACAGTATCTTGTTAGAAAGATCTATCCGAGAACGAAAACTTTGGGAAGAGAAATATCAGCCCATGGACCCATGTTGTTCCCAGGTTTCCCAAAAACACATGTGCATCCTTTTGACAACATGATTTTCCTTGTCCTGTGGACCTTTGGCTGCTTGCTTCTTTTCCTTCAAAAGTTTCCTATATGTGGCCATCCTCTTCCAACATCTAGAAACATAATGGTTATCCAAACCACAAAAAGAACATGCAATATTTTTTCTGTGCTTTACAAAATCAAAAGGAATGTGTTTAGAACATGATTTATACTTGCCTCTTTCACCTTTATTGCCTTCATGAGGAGGTGAGACAAATGAAGGAGTGGCTCACTTTGGAACACCATCACTTTCTTTAAGTCTGTTAAAGTTTCCATAGCTCTCCGGTTCAAGTATGTGCTCTTGAACACCTGCATCATGCAAATGATGTTTCGAGCTATTGCATTCCTCTTGAATACAATCCTCACACTTCTGAGATAGAGGACTTGCAATGAAACTCTTTTTTGGAACTATTTCAATGGATTTCATGGCAACTTTGGAACTCTCTCCATAAGACTATCCATAGCCAAGACCCAAGTACTTAGGCATTTCATCAACCATTATTGGTTCAACAATACCTTGTGCATACTTTCCCAAGCCCTTTCCTTCATAGCCCATCTTGGACATTAGCTTGGAACCTATGCATCTGGTATGTTTTTCAAAAGAGCCAATATAAGCATTATTAGAAGAATTTGAAGACAAACAAGAATGGTTTACCTCTTCTTCAAGCTGATACTTGGCCAAGGCTTCTTTCGCCACAAAGTGTTGTGGCTCTAACTCATGCATGCTTTTTAGGTTCATACTTGCAATATGAAGTTGCCTCTCCATTTCCTGCAATTTGTCAATAAGTATCTGCTTCTCCATCTCCACGGAATTCAACTGCTCTCTAAGTATGTTGCTCTTCCTTCCATCCTCATACATTTCAATCACCATATCCAACATGGTGGACAAGTCTTGCTTCATGTATCCATAAAAGGAACTTCGGGAGCAAGAAGAATTTGAGAACTCACTTGTAAAAGTTGTCATTTTCAAAATGCATAAAAGAACTTCAAACAAGATTATTAAAGAGCTTACTCAAGCAACCTTTTGCAACAACCTCTTATGCTTCAAGGATAGCCTTGAGGACCTTTGGGATAGGATAATGCCTTCATCCCTTCTTCCTTCTTGTACTTCCTGAACTGAGCTATCAATAGCTTTCCTTTCATCCCTGCAAAATCAAACAATGGTAAGTCTGCAACCAAGCATACAATCAATGAGGCAACCAATCCTTGAACGTCAAAACACCTTTCAGATAAGCAATCTTTTCCCTGTCAATCAAGCATTCTGTTACAACCTTCTTTAAAGGTGGGATTAGTCAACCTTAAGCTCTTATACCACCTGATATGAAAATGGGGCTCTTAGGCTTCTTGTCTAACTTACGAGAACCTCTCCCACTTCCAAAGCTTTAAATTTTCCCAAGTCGATTTGATTAACAAATGCGGAAAATAAATGCTTGAAAATATGGGTGTATCTTGGTATTTGTTTTCAGTTGATTATTTACTTTAAAATACGTTGTTTGTGTTGATATGGGAAGGTACTTAAACTGATATATAAATGCATATAACAGTAGTTAAAGCAACAATGAAAATAAACACATAAGACAATTATATAATATGGAGTTCACCATGATATCTTGGGCTACATCTCCTTGAGCTCTAATCAACTTGATTAGGTTCTCTGGGATTATGGAAATAATTCTTTTACGAGTGTTATAATTAACTCCAATGTTTTATACATGAACATTGGGCTCATAACACCATCTTATCCTTTGGCTCTTAGAGCTCTCTGGCTTTCTAGCTTTGTCTCTTGGCTCTAACTCTGGCTCTTGCTCTAACTGTGGCTCTGACTGTGGGTCTGACTCTGACTCTGACTCTGTGGCTCTGACTCTGGTTCTGGCTCTCAACTCTCACTTATGGCGCTTGATTTAGCTCTCTAAGCTCTTTCTCTTGGCCCTTTTACATGCCTTTGTGGGTCACTCGACTCCCAAGAAACTCCAACAGCAATATGCTACTGTCAATTGAGCTTCTGGCTTTTCCACTTGACCTCTGAGTGACTCCCCAGACTCTTTGTGCATTCAACATCTTCTCGTTGTATGCTTTTTTTTCCTCCTTTTATTCTCTGTCTATCCGTGTCTCTTAGAACCATTCCGTTACCCAACTATTCGTTCCCTCTCTTGGCACTTCGGATAGCCTGCCTCGGTGCTGGAATTCCTTGCTCTTCGTCATCATCACTGTAACACTCACAGAGAGGTGGCCACTTGTCTCCTCATGAGCTAAGCTAGCTCTTCCTCAAATGGTTTGTTACTTCGGTTACTCTGTGAAATGATTCATGCACCAACTTAGCGGTCCAATCAGACTTCAACATTTATGTGCCAAAGCTTATTTTCTCCATCGAATCCAGTCTCCCATCGGGCGCAATATTTGTTGTTAGATCTAGGGCCTCCAGATCCTATGGTTATCACTCTTATCACACATTTAACTTTCTAGGACGTTAGCCCGCAACGAGAGTGGTTTTCTCTCTCATCCGTCGGACACGCGTCAATCACTATATGGCATCACTAGGTCCTCCAACAATTTCGCTTACTACCCAAAATGCTTCCAATATTTCATCGGTTTTGGAGCGCGGGACCCACCGTCTATTTCCAACACTTTTCCAACGGTTCTCTGGCTTCCCTTGTGAATGTTCTCTTGGGGCTTTTCCTTCTCGATGACTTTTTCCCAGCGATGTGCGATTAGCGCTTTATCGCGCAGTAGAAACAACTTCCGTTTTCTGGTTTGAGCCTCCTAACTGCCATTTTTGTGCCATGCACAGTCCCCATGGGCCACCAGTCAATGCGCTTTGACCAAAGGTCCTAATTTCTCTGTGCTGGCTGCAAATTGTCGTTGTTCAAAGGTTATTTCTAATAGCCTTTAACATCCACAAAACTTTAAACTCTGGTATGAGATTTTACAGAGTTTGGGTAGCTTTAAGAGAGTTTAAGGATCCAATTTCGGATCACTTGAGGTGTAAACCTCGTTTTTGAGTGCAAAACAAGAGGAAAGGTTTGCACCTTGAGAGATTTGATCCCTCTCGGTGCTTGATAAATCCGGAGTTAAGATGGATCTAGACTGGTTTCAGTTGTGTACGTCCAAAAAGAATCTAACGAAGAAATGACTGGTTTTATCAATAATATGTAAAATCTTCTAATATTAAATATAATCATTTTAAATATGCTAAATATGTCTCAAACTAAGTTGGTCATTTTAATTTTAAATTTTCTTAGTTACCTCGGTTTGTTGAGATGATAAATATTGTGAATAACTTTAATGATGAAATAAAAAATTTGAATGTAAAGTGACAATGTAATAGTGTTGAATGATAGAAAATGTGAATAATAAGAATATAGTAAATTATAAAGAGTCTTTCGTTGTGATTAATATCAAACTATTTCCTTCTACTATTCTTATTGTCACCCTTGTTACTTTTGTCGTCTTTTCATATCAATTATATGAAAAGAACAGGCTAAATCATAAACCATTTAAATCTTTAGCTCAAGATATTGTAGTAAACATCATATGTTGCCTCTCTTTCTCTCCAATATTAATAGGTTGAATTACTATAACACAAAAAACAATGTACATTATTAATAGAATTTTATGCTTACATTGAAATCAATGCACAATATTAATCCAATCACTTTAAAATTAATGTACCATCATACATCCAATTACATCAAATCAGAAATCAACATCTACATTGAAATCAATGCATCTAACGCAAGAAATCAAATAATATTAGAAAACAACATTTGCATTGAAATCAATGAATCTAATGCAAGCAATCAAATACAATTAAAAATCAACATTTACACTCAAATTAATGCATCTAGTGCAAGTAAGAAACTAAGTTTATAAACCAACATCTACATTAAAATCAATGCATCTAGTGGAAGTAAGAAAATAGGATTATAAACCAACATCTACACTGAAATCAATGCATCTAGTGCAAGCAATCAAATAAGATTAGAAATCACCATCTAGACTAAAATCAATGCATTTAGCGCAGGAAATAAAATAGGATTAGAAATCATCTACATTGAATCAATGCATCTAGTGAAAATAATCAAATATTATTAGAAATCAACATATAATTTAAATCAATGCATCCAGTGCAAGCAATCAAATAGGATTAGAAATCACCATCTATACTGAAATCAATGCATCTAGTGCAAGCAATCAAATATCATTAGAAATCAACATTTACACTAAAATCAATGCATCTAATGCAATAAATACTCTTCCCTCTCTTCCCCTTCCATATATATATATATATATCTATATATATATATATATATATATATATATTATATTATATATATATATATATATATCCCTCAATCTATCTATCTTTGTCTCTCTATCTCAACCCCCCAGACACACATGCTCTCACACTCCATATCTATCAATCTCTCTATCCCTCCCTCTCTCTCTATCTCTCTCTTCTTCTCTCTCTTCACTTTCCATATATATCTCTATCTCCCTTTTTCTCTTTATATCACCCCCAAAACATACACTCTCTTTCTCCAATCTATCTATCTATCATTAATGCAAAACAATGAAATATGCTTACAAATAGAAATGGAAATAAACCAGATAGGACGATGGTAGCTTATCTCTGAGAAGAGATGTGGCAGCTACATGCCTCTGAACTGTGTTACAATGAGGCTTGCAGGCCTATTTATCTTTTAGAAACAATGGAAAACCCTAAACATCCAAAAACCTGACCCTAGAAGATGAAACGCCAAACTGTGGGCCCCATTTGGGTAAATTGGTACATCAACTTCTCGGGGTCGTAACTTTGGCATATGATCTTCGTTTGATGCAAACAGTATCTTGTTAGAAAGATCTATCCGAGAACGACAACTTTGGGAAGAGAAATATCGGTCCATGGACCCATGTTTCTCCCAGGTTTCCCAAAAACACATGTGCATCCTTTTGACAGCATGATTTGCCTTGTTCTGTGGACCTTTGGCTGCTTGCTTCTTTTCCTTCAAAAGTTTCCTATATGTGGCCATCCTCTTCCAACATCTAGAAACATAATGGTTATCCAAACCACAAAAAGAACATGCAATATTTTTTCTATGTTTTAGAAAATCAAAAGGAATGTGTTTAGAACCAGATTTATACCTGCCTCTTTCACCTTTATTGCCTTCATGAGGAGGTGAGACAAATGAAGGAGTGGCTCCCTTTGGAACACCATCACTTTCTTCAAGTCTGTCAAAGTTTCCACAACTCTCTAGTTCAAGTATGTTCTCTTGAACACCTGCATCATGCAAATGATGTTTCGAGCTATTGCATTCCTCCTGAATACAATCCTCACACTTCTGAGGTAGAGGACTTGCAATGAAACTCTTTTTTGGAACTGTTTCAATGGCTTTCATGGCAGCTTTGGAAGTCTCCACATAAGACTATCCATAGCCAAAACCCAAGTACTTAGGCATTTCCTCAACCATTATTGGTTCAACAATACCTTGTGCATACTTTCCCAAGCCCTTTCGTTCATATCCCATCTTGGACATTAGCTTGGAACCTATGCCTCTGGTATGTTTTTCAAAAGAGCCAATATAAGCATTCTTAGAAGAATTTGAAGACAAACAAGAAAGGTTTACCTCTTCTTCAAGCTGATACATGGCCAAGGCTTCTTTCGCAATAAAGAGATGTGACTCCAACTCATGCATCCTTTTTAGGTTAATACTTGCAATATGAAGTTGCCTCTCCATTTCTTACAATTTGTCAAAAAGTATCTGCTTCTCCATCTCCACTGAATTCAACTGCTCTCTAAGTATGCTGCTCTTCCTTCCATCCTCATACATTTCTCTCACCATATCCAACATGGTGGAAAAGTCTTGGTTCATGTATCCATCAAAGGAACTTCGGGAGTAAGAAGAATTTGAGAACTCACTTGTAAAAGTTGTCATTTTCAAAATGCATAAAAGAACTTCAAACAAGATTATTAAAGAGCTTACTCAAGCAACCTTTTGCAACAATCTCTTATGCTTCAAGGATCGCCTTGAGGTCCTTTGGGATAGGAGAATCCCTTCAACCCTTCTTCCTTCTTGTCCTTCCTGAACTGAGCTATGAATAGCTTTCCCTTCACCTTTGCAAACTCAAACAGTAGTCAGTCTACAACCAAGCATACAATCAATGAGGCAACCAATCCTTGAACGTCAAAACACCTTTCAGATAAGAAATCTTTGCCCTGTCAATCAAGCATTCTGTTACAACCTTCTTTGAAGGTGGGATTAATCAACCTTAAGCTCTGATACCACCTGATATGAAAATGGGGCTCTTAGGCTTCTTTTCTAACTTACGAGAACCTCTCCCACTTCCAAAGCTTTAAATTTTCCCAAGTCTATTTGATTAACCAATGCGGAAAATAAATGCTTGAAAATATGGGTGTATGCTGGTATTTGTTTTCAGCTGATTATTTACTTTAAAATCTATTGTTTGTGTTGATACGGGAAGGTACTTAAACTAATATATAAATGCATATAACAGTAGTTAAAGCAGCAATAAAAACAAACACATAAGACAACAGTATAATATCGAGTTCACCATGATATCTTGGGCTACATCTCCTTGAGCTCTAATCAACTCGATTAGGTTCTCTAGGATTATGGAAATATTTCTTTTACAAGTGCTACACTTAACTCCAATGTTTTATACAGGAACATTGGGCTCATGACACCATCTTATCCTTTGGTTCTTGGAGCTCTTTAGATTTCTAGCTCTGGCTCTTGGCTCTAGCTCTGGCTCTTGCTCTGACTCTGGCTCTGACTCTGGCTCTTGCTTTGACTGTGGCTCTGGCTCTAGTTCTGGCTCTCAACTCTCACTTTTGGCGCTTGCTTTGGCTCTCTAAGATCTTTGTCTTGGCCCTTTTACATGCCTTTGTGGGTCGCTCGACTCCCAAGAAACTCCAATAGCAATATGTTGCTGTCAATTGAGCTCTCTGGCTTTTCCACTCGACCTCCGAGTGACTCCCCAGACTCTCTGTGCATTTAGCATCTTCTCATTGTATGCTTTTGTTTTCTCCTTTTATTCTTTGTCTATCTGTGTCTCTTAGAACCATTCCATTCCTCGACTGTTCGTTTCCTCTCCCGGCTCTTCGAATCACCTGCCTTGGTGCTGTAATTCCCTGCTCTTCGTCATCATCACTGTAACGCTTCACAGAGAGGAGGCCACTTGTCTCCTCATGAGCTGAGCCAAATCTTCGTCAAACGGTTCGTTACTTTAGTTACTCTGTGAAATGATTCATCCACCAACTTAACGGTCCAATCAAACTTCAACCTTTATGTGCCAAAGCTTATTTTCACCATCGAATCCAGTTTCCCATCGGGCACAATCTCTGTCGTTAGATCTATGGTTATTGCTCTTATCGCACAGTTAACTTTCTAGGACGTTAGCCCACAATGAGAGCAGTTTTTCTCTCATTCACTGGACACACGTTAATCACTATATGGCATCGCTAGGTCCTCCAACAATTCTACTTACCGCCCAAAATGCTTCCAATATTTCATCGGTTTTGGAGCGTAGGACCCGCCGTTTGTTTCCAACACTTTTCCGACGGTTCTCTAGCTTCCCTTGTGACTGTGCGCTTGGGGCTTTTCCTTCTCAAGGAGTTTTTACCAGCGATGTGCGATTAGCACTTTATCACGCATTAGAGACAACTTTCGTTTTCTGGTTTGAGCCTCCTAACTGCCATTTTTGCGCCATGCACAGTCCCCATGGGCCACCAGTCAATGTGCTTTGACCAAAGGTCCTCGTTGCTCTATGTTGGCTGCAAATTGTCATTGTTCAAAGGTTATTTCCGATAGGCTTCAACATCCACAAAACTTTAAACTTTGGTATGAGCATTTACAGAGTTCAGGTAGCTTTAAGAGAGTTTAAGGATCCAATTTCGGATCACTTGAGGTGCAAACCTCATTTTTGAGTGCAAAATAAGAGGAAAGGTTTGCACGTCGAGAGATTTGATCCCTCTCGGCGCTTGATAGATCTGGAGTTAAGATGGATCTAGACTGGTTTTAGTCGTGTACGTCCAAAAAGAATCTAACGAAGAAATGACTGGTTTTATCAATAATATGTAAAATCATCTAATATTAAATATAATCATTTTAAATATGCTAAATATGTCTCAAACTAATCTGGTCATTTTAATTTTAAATTTTCTTAGTTACCTCAATTTGTTGAGATGATAAATATTGTGAATAACTTTAATGATGAAATAAAAAATTTGAATGTAAAATGACAATGTAATAGTGTTGAATGACAGAAAATGTGAATAATAAGAATATACTAAATTATAAAGAGTCTTTCATTGTGATTAATATCAAACTATTTCCTTCTACTATTCTTATTGTCACCCTTGTTACTTTTTTCGTCTTTTCATATCGATTATATGAAAAGGATAGGCTAAATCATCAACCATTTAAATCTTTAGCTCAAGATATTGTAGTAAACATCATATGTTGCCTCTCTTTCTCTCCAATATTAATAGGTTGAATTACTATAACACAAAAAACAATGTACATTATTAATAAAATTTTATGCTTACATTGAAATCAATGCACAATATTAATCCAATCACTTTAAAATTAATGTACCATCATACATCCAATTACATCAAATCAGAAATCAACATCTACACTGAAATCAATGCATCTAACGCAAGAAATCAAATAATATTAGAAAACAACATTTGCATTGAAATCAATGCATCTAATGCAAGTAATCAAATACAATTAAAAATCAACGTTTACACTCAAATCAATGCATCTAGTGCAAGTAAGAAACTAACTTTATAAACCAACATCTACATTAAAATTAATGCATCTAGTGCAAGTAAGCAAATAGGATTATAAACCAGCGTCTACACTAAAATCAATGCATCTAGTGCAAGCAATCAAATAAGATTAGAAATCACCATCTAGACTAAAATCAATGCATTTAGTGCAGGAAATAAAATCGGAATAGAAATCATCTACATTGAATCAATGCATCTAGTGAAAGTAATGAAATAGGATTATAAATCACCATCTAAACTGAAATCAATGCATCTAGTGCAATAAATATTCTTCCCTCTCTTCCCCTTCCATATATATATATATATATATATCTCCCTCCATCTCTCTATCTTTGTCTCTCTATCTCAAGCCCCCAGACACACATGCTCTCACACTCCATATCTATCAATCTCTCTATCCCTCCCTCTCTCTCTCTTCCCCTTCTCTCCCTCTCCCCCACTTCTATCTTGCTTCCCTCTTGTTATCCTCTCTCCCTCTGTCTCCATTTTTCTTATCACTCCCCCTTTCTCTCTAATTATTTATCCTTACCTCCCTCTCTCCCCCTCCAACTCCATCTCTCTCTCTCCCCCGTCCCTCCCTCTCTCCCCCTTCCCTTCCTCTCTCCCTTCCTCCTTTCACCCTCCAACTCTATTACTATATCCTTCCCCCTCTCCTCTCTCATCTCTCCTTCTCTCCCCCATTCTCTCCATCTCTCTTTATTTGTCTCTTTATGTCACCCCCAAACATACACCCTCTCTCTCTCCATATCTCCCTTGTCACACACACTGTCTCTCTCCACTTCTCACTCTATGTATTTCTTTTTCCCTCCCTCTCTCCTCCTCTCTCTCAAGTCCGCTCTCTCGCACTTCCTATTTATCCCTTTCTCTCCTACCTCCCTCTCTCTTCCCCCATCACTCTCTCTCTCTCTTTGCCCTCCAATCCTCTCTCTTCCTAGATCACTCGCATCCTCTCTCTTAAGTCTTAGCTCTCACTCTTCCTCTCTCTCTCTCTCTTCCCACATCTCTCTCTCTCTCTCTCTCTTCCCCCATCACTCTCTCTCTCTCTCTCTCTCCAACTATGTTACTATATCCCTCCTCCTCTCCTTCTCTCCCCTCTTCTCTATGTCTCTCTTTCTTTGTCTCTTTATCTCACCCCTAAACACACTCTCTCTCCCTCTCCATCTTTCCCTTGTCACTCCCTCTCTCTCCACTTCTTACTCTCTATGTCTTTCTTCTTCGCTCCTTCTCTACTCCTCTCTCTCATCCTTCTTCTCTCTCACTTTCTCTCCTACCTTCCTCTCTCTTCCCCCATCTCTCTCTCTCTCTCTCTCTCTCTCTCTCTCTGCCACCCCTTCCCTCCAATCCTCTCACTATCTCCCTCCCTCTCTCGTTCTCTCTCTCCACCTCCATCTTTGTGTCTCCCTCTCGTACCCTTTTCCACATCTCTCACTCATCTCCCTCTCTCTCTCTTCATTCCTCCTCTCCCCTATCCTTAAGTTTATCTCCATCTCTCCCTTGTCACTCCCCCTATCTCTCCACCTCTATGAGTCTATGTCTTTGTTCCTCCCTCCCATATATATCTAGATTTAATATATATTACAATATAACATATTTAATATTGAATTAATCCAAAGCTACTAAATTTAATAATATTAATATGTTAATATAATAATAATAATAATAATATTATTATTATATTAATTTAGGGTTAATAATGTTTTTTTATGGTATTAATAATAATTTGACCCATAGGACCCGGATGCGGGTGACATTAATGACCTCTAATGCCCGTAATGATTAACAGAAAGACATGGTACTGTCAGCTGCAGATCAGCGTGGCAACCCAGGATTTCATCCGGCGCAAGACGGATAGCCTTAAGAGAGGTGGATTTGGTAAGATCTGTGCATTAATGTCTCGCGACGTTTAAGGAGAAGCAGTGATCGTTAAATTGATGGCGCTCTGGTTCAACCTCACCATAACTTATGCTCAGCCTTCATGCTCCAGGCTTCAGCTTGTTGTGGGTCTTGGTGGAAAGTGGGTCTCCGATAACAAAGGCAAGCTTCCTACCTGCTCCCCGCCCTCTGGTCTGAAGTCTGATTATGCTGAGATTTCTATTTGCTTGAAGGATCGATTTGTGCGGCCCTTTTCGCTCTCTAAGGCCTATCATAAGCAATTGAAGTGGTTCCCTGAGCTGTCTTCATGTCCTGCCCCTGGCCTTTCTTTGCCTCCCCTTCTTCATCTCATCATGGTTCGACAGAGTATGAGGAGTGGCTCCGGGGCGCGCCGTGGTGGCCGAAGGTGTTCAATGGCGAGCAGTTCTGGGGATCCTGGACTGCATCCCATTAATATTCTCTCCTCTCCGGGTGATTCACCTCCTTTGAGCCCTGCTCACCGGCAGACCCCGAATAGTGCATTCCAGACCACTCACTTTAAGTTTCAGAATATCTTATACTATTATACTCATATACTTAATATCTTATACTATTATACTCATAATATTATTTAACTAAATAGATTATTTTTCCATTCAATATATAACAAGGCTAAAGACTATTTGCAAATTAATTCTAAAGAGATGAGTCTTGCATTCATATTGTTTGTTTCTGTACTAAAGGTATATAGGATAAGGCCTGCAAAGATTTTAACACTAGTGACTTACCATAATATAAACTGGATCCCATAAAACTGATGCTTTACTTACTTTGACCTAATTACTTTGAGTCACTGCAGACGAATCAATGATTTGTTTTCGTTACCTACTAGATCCCGAAATCTGAACTCGAGCGACATATACAGAAAATCTTAATGTGTGTTCGGCATCAACACGATCTCGGAAATCTCAATACATCGACGTAATCGATGAAATTCATTTCCGGGTCCCACGGATCTGTCACTTCATATTCACAATAACTGCTTCTACCGTGTACGTTGTATGGAATGGAGATGGATCACTGAAAATACACGTTCTCTTCCGATGAATCTCTGTCTGGCACACCCGTCTCTTCTAAAGTCACGATGAATATCCTGCAGAGATGCGCCTGTGGCAGACGGTTAAGTTAAACTATACGACAGCAAATATTCAACGTGCTATAAGGCATTAAATGCACGGATACACCGCATTCGTACCTACCAACAGATATTTTTTTTGCCTACTTGCATGCATTATGCAGTTAACCTTAACATTCAGTGCAGATTGTGCCACCACATCAATTCAATTCCATGTGATATAAATTTCACTAGATTTCCTTTCCTAAAAAAGAATTCAATTCACCTCACTTTCCTCTTTGCTGTACTCTTTTAGAAAATTCTAAAATTTGCAATCTATTTCTAGACGATGTAAGTGCAGCTACTCTTCCTCGTTCAACTGCACCGATGAGTATATAATTCATAAGAATATGCTTTGGCCACATTCCCTTTACTCCATTGCAGCTCTAGCTATTGACTTATCCGAAGCCCCCATCATATGTTAACAGTTGTGCCACGTTTCCATTTTTGCACATTGTCAGGCCAGCCACCACTCTTGCAATACTATCGGATGACATCATTCTTACCACACATCAGTAAAGTCTTACCACACATCCAGTTTCTTCACTCTACACGTCATTGAAACACTGTAATAGTGTGACTGAATGTGTATAAATAGATGCGAGGATCCGGCAATCATTACTGTAATTGTTGTGGTCTTTGCTGGTTTCCGAGTAAGTCTCCATCTCCGTTCGACCGCAGACTGCCTTTTCTTCCTTTTCGTTGGTGTATATTTCATAATGGAGTTGATCAAGGTCCACGGCGTTCCATTCTCATCGTGCACAGCAACGGTGCTGGCCTGTTTGAACGAGAAAGAGGTGGGCTACGAGTTGATCCCTGTAAATCTCATGGCGGGGCATCAGAAGCAGTCCCCCTTTCTCTCGATCAACGTAAGCCATTTCAATTTCTTTTGAATCTTTCCATGCATTCTGGTTCCTTGTTTTATATGAATTTTTTCATTCATGCCCATACTGATATTCTATTCCTACGTGCTTTTACAATTTTTGTGTTTGTGCTTTTTCCAGCCTTTTGGGCAGGTACCTGCTCTGCAAGACGGAGATCTTACCTTATTCGGTAATGCCAATGTGTGATTGTGCATGTTGTTTATATGATTAGGAAATCCTTTTGCGGTTAATCAGTATCATAAATGCATATGTTTTATGTAATTAGGAAATGCTTTTGAGGCTAATCAGTATCATAAATGAAATCGCTTTAACGATTAATAGAGAGCTGTTTTAGTTACACAGTTCTTTGGCATATATATTCATTTTAATTTTCTTTATTTTCCATTTTAATCTTCACTTTTAATTTAATATTATAATTAATTCATATATATAATTTCTTATTCAATCATTTAATATAAGCTTAGATTATACTATGGGAACTTTGACCATTAGGCAGTGAAATTATAGTTTATTTTTATTATATAAATAAATGCATAAATAAATGAGTGAATGATAAATTAAGAAATATTTAAGTTTTTATATAAGTAATAAAAATACAATTATATAATATTAATTTATTATATATATATACATATATATATATATTATAAATATAATGAATAGAAATTATAGTTTAAAATTTAAAAAAATTAAAATTAAAAATAAAAGTTTATTGATTAATTACCTATATAACTATCACAAAATTTGTGAAGTATGGTAGAACAAAGAGATGTTCAATTTTTTAATTTTTATCATTAGGGATATTTTCCACTCTTAATCCTAAATTTTCTACTCTTGATTTTTTTTTTTTGTTTTTCTTGATTTTTTTTTTCTATACTCTATGGTTGGTTCTTTAATCAACCAGTTTTTTTTAAGCTTATGAGGCTGTTATAAAAATTTGAATTTATCATTAAATATCTTGCACAAGGTTTGTGAAATATTATAGAACAAAGAGATGGGCAAATTTTTTATTATCATTCCAGTTCCACTCTTGACACTTATTTTTCTACTCTAACCCCTTTTGCTATTCTATACTCTATGGTTAGTTCCCTTTTGTTGTTTCATATTTTATGGTTGGTACTTTAATCGGCCAGTCTTTTCTTAAGCCTATAAGGCTACTACAAAAATTCATGTTTATTAGGTACACTTCTCAACCAATATTTCTGATATATAAATCATAAATATAAATGATATGTTAAATTTTTATAAACTTATTTATCTATTTTTTAATTTTAAATTAAAATTATTAATATCAAATTTGTATGCACTATTTATAGGTGAAGCATAAATAAATTTGCATATTTTATTATATTAAATTATTAAAATGGACTCAACGAATAAATAAAAGAAAAATTTTAATTATGAAAGCAATAAACTCATATCCAACCGCGTGGTTACCTGGAAACTACTTTATTTTCCTCAACCCACACTAATAAATAAATATTGTTTGTGTTGCAGAGTCGAGAGCAATCGCAAAATATTTGTGTAAGAAATACCATGGCCAAGGTAAATGCGACTATCTATTGGGGGGCACAGTTGAGGAGCAAGCTCTGGTTTAGCAGTGGTACGAGGTGGAGTCGCAACAATTCAATCCCCCTCTTTATGTCATCGTGCAGCAGCTTGTCATCATTTCCATGATAACGGGAGGGAGCACGGACGAAGCGGTGGTGGACAGTAATGTTCAAAAGCTGAGCAAAGTGTTGGATGTGTACGAGAAGCGACTGTCGAAGAGCGAGCATTTGGCCGAAGATTTCTACAGTCCGGCGGATCTCCACCATTTACCTTTTCTTCACTGTTTGGTGAATTTGGTTGGGAAGGGCCACCTCGTCTCGTCCAGACAGCATGTCAATGCCTGGTATCATCATATCTCTTCTCGCCCCGCTTGGAGGAAAGTTTCATGCAACATGAAATTTCCCTTCCAACCCGCACTCAAGGCTGAACCAAATAAAACACCTGTTTCTGACGTTTCCATGAGCGGCATGTCGCTTTCATTGCCCCAGTCCGATTTCCATTCTACTTGAGAAAAATAATCTTCTGTGACTTTTTCTGAAGCAGTAACTCTTCGAATAACGCCTCTTGAATCTTCTTCATAAATGCATTTTTCCTTTCCCTTCAAACCTGTTTCCTTTCACTTTCAAATTTGAGAGCGATTAATATTATCTTTTATTGTTAATTTTAGATTACAATATGATATGATATTAATGTTGTAATAAGTACAGTTCCCATGTGTTCTACAGTAGTACGTTTTGTACTAGGACTTGAGGGTGGATAGTGAAGTACTTACGCCCAAGTTACTGATTGTAATAGGCTAAAGTTACTGACTGTAATTGGAATAAGTTACTGATTGTAAATGGAAATTATTCCAGTAGAGAAATTAATGCTAAACTATGAAGATTAAACTTAATGACAGAGTAAAATTAGTTATGCTTGAATTGTCATTAGAATAATTTCTTAATTAGCAAACTATATTTAGAAGGTTAATATTTTGAGAAAAAGTATGATTACAGGATATAGAAACACCTTTTCTCTTATATCAAATTTTAGAGAGTTTATGCTAATAACTATGGAATTATCAAATGACATAGCAAGAGTGAAAGAGAGTGCTCATTCAATTATTATGTTTCCCTGTTCATGATTATCAAACACAAACTTTTAAGATGTAGACGTAAGTCGAGTGAAATGCACTTTATTAGGAATCTATAGAATGACCTGTGTAACCTTACAAACTTTGTTAAGAATGACAAGAATGTAAAGGAAGAATTTATATAATTGTTTGGATGCAAGTTCAAGACACCATAATTCGACTATGACAAGCATGAAATCATAACAAAGAATTTGTTTAAGCAACTATAATTATCTTAAACTAAGTTCTAATCGAATTCCTTCAGAAATGGTCCATCAAACACAATAAATACTTGCATAAATAAAAGAAAGGTCTTCTCGGCCCAGAATGCAACCAAGAAGTAGAATAAGATAAATTCGTTGCCTTCTCAAACATATAAAACATATTGAATAATTTTTGTAGACGTTAATACAATAAATTAGACATTTTGCATGAGTCGACATAAACTGGTTCACTTAAGTGGCCGCATAGCAAAATAAACTATAACCTTTCAGTGGAAAGAAAAACTCATAAAACCCTTTGTCGACTTTAGAATGGGAGTTTTCCCCAAAACTACAAAATGCCTTACACATTATTCCTTTAAACATCTAGGCTTAACTAATTAATTACAAATTCAAAATAGAGCCATAAACTCGAGTTGTTTTGGTCAGCTAGAAGTTCAACAAGAGACTGAGTCTATGTTCTCTACCATACGAGTGGTGGTTCTCATAACTTCATTCATGCCAGGAGTAAAGAATCCAACCTAGAAGAGTGAATAGCGTCGTCGTAAGCACTTAAGCTCTGACGGGTAGTGGCCATTACCAAAACAAATAACCGAATAGCATTGTGTGTATACTTGACATGAAATATGAGACATTAAGCGAGTAAACCATTGTGGATAATATTGTAAAGCCTCAGAACACATGAACAAATGGGACATGAACGAATGATGAGTTCTTACCTGAGAGTGGAAGGTTTCCACGTGAGGCATCTCTCCTATTTGCTAGTCAGCGAACCAACATAAGTGATATAGATTGAAACGAGGAATAAAACTATTCAAGCTGAGAAACATAAAACTTTTAAAAACTTACCTTCTGCAGCTAAGTCCTGGAACCAGTTATCACCTGCAGCGTTGAAGATGCCATGGGACATTCCTGTGTAGCTAAGGCAAAGCGTTAAATGTTGCGGCAGATCGAAACCTAACTCTATAGCAATCTTACGGTACAGGTAACAAGAATATAGATCATCAACCCAGTGGGTTTACCTCATTCCATTTTAACTGATGTCATCGCCATCATCGCTCTTAGAAGATAACGCAGACAAAATGTAATCTTGAACGGTGCAAAACCTCGCAGAGCAGTGGTAACAATGAGCCATAGCAATGCCGACAGCGAGGAGTTAGTTAGGGAATGAAACCCTAAAGCTTCTCTATCGTCACATCATGAGAACTAGATCAGTGAATGCAATACCAAACAGATGGCGCCAGGGCATACAGTCTCATGCCATAGCACTTTGCCGCATGTTCCTGGGTACAAAGGACAACAAATCAACACATGGGCAAGGACAGCGGGATCACCTTGTGTATCATATGTATTAAAAAGCAATCCATTCACCTTTAATGTAATCTGTGTGAATTATTATTGTCATTATAAACCTATGATAATGTTAAGTCTACGGACTTAATAATAAACGTAATCAATACTCCGTATATATATAATGAGCCCAAAGCTAAAGTCCGAAGATAGGAATATTTTACATCATAAACCAAAGTTCGAGATGGACATAATTACAAAGTAAATATACATATATTTTTTATATATAATTTGTAAGTTAGGATATAGTTGTTACAAGTGGTATGAGAGCCCACGTTCATACACTGAGACTCTTTGGGACAAATAAATATATGTATGTGCATACAATGACTTGATTTCTTAAAATCTAACTAAATAAAACTTATATGTGAACACAGAGAGGTAGTCTTTATACAAAGGACATAATGCAGAGAAGTTCAGGGCTGCCTAATACTTCAGAACCAGCTTATGTGAATGCTAATCCTAACATTTGGATATAGTTGGGTGGGGAAACTCGTCAGGACAATGCAGTTTTACTCAAACTGTTCAGTAGCTATGCGCTGAGATGACAAATTTAAGAACGGATAATGAATGATTATGCTTGGAACAAGAAAGTATTCTCGTAAGTTTGTCTAATCGATAGAACCAAAGACACGAAGACTCTAGTGCTGAGGACAGCGAAAAGACCCCAATAGCCCAGCTTGGTGAGGAAAATGTCGAGTCAGCCGAGAGACATAGAGAGGACGAAGAAGGACGCTTAGATAATGTTTCTGACCAGTGCAAAACAAAAAGACAAAACTCAGAACTGTAAGGAGAATTCAAAAGATTAAACGATCACTCTTTGAAGGGGAATATGAAGAAGCAATGAAAGCTTGGTTAATTGATATGGGTAAGTATTTTCAGATTTACAAATACACAGAAAGGTTGAAGGCATAGTTGGCAGTCTATCAGTTAAGAGGGAAGGCAACCCTATGGTGGGAAGAAATCAAAATAGTAAGAAAAATTAACGAGGAATAGGTTACATGGAACGAATTCCAAAAACATTTTAAAGATAAGTATCTAACTGAGCGTTAGTATGATGAAAAAGCAAAGGAATTTCATGAATTAAGATTGGGGGCCTTGACTATGGATGAGTATGTAGCTTGATTCACCTCCCTTCTGCACTATGTGCCTTATATGCAGAAAGAGAAAGCCAACGTTCAGCGTTTCATTAGTAGCTTACCCAATTTCATGAAGGAGAAACTTGAGTTTGAATACCCCAAAATAATGGATGATGGAGTATGGAAAGCTCGCATATGTTACCAACAAATGAAACAAAAAAAGGAAGGGTCTAAAGGAGGGACGATTAAGAAGGGAAGGAATCTGATTCCAAGTAAACATCGAAAAAATGTTAATAACAGAAATTTACAGCGAAAGTCTCTCCATAAATTTCTGGCAAGGAACCAACCCAAGGTTGTCTATCTTGAAAATCGATAGTTAGAAGAGGTTAATAAATTCAATAATGATCAGTAGTCAAAACCTTCACTACAATGTTGGGGATGCAGAGAACCCCATTACTATGAAAACTGTCCACACAAGGAAAGCACAAAACAACTTGCAAACATCCAAGAAGCTTCCATTTTTTGAGAAGTGTCGAGGAATATACCCATAATTAACATTTCCTTGGATGATCATTAAGCAAAGTATCATCCCACCATGATTGAATGTGAAGGTATGATTGCTAAGTAAGCTGTTTTAGTTTTATTTGATCTCGGTGCTAGTTTAAGTTATGTTAGTCCTAAAGAGGTAGAAAAGTGTCAACTACAAACCAATGAATTCCCAAAATCTTAACTAGTTCAACTAGCCACTGGCGAAAAAAGAAGGGTAGTCACCAAAACGGATCAGTGTCCCATAATCATTTCTTGACAACCCATTCACGTGAACCTAAACATTCTTCCTTTTGGTTCATATGACATTTTAATCACAACAGATTGGTTAGAAAAATGTTGGTCCTTGGTTGATTGCAAGCAAAAAACCATTAGTTTTATTTTCGAATTAAGACAAAGGAGGGAACAACAAGGAATCAAGTCTAACACCAAGCTAAGCCCCATTACTCCTAGTTAGCTAAGAAAGTGTATTAGGAATGGCTGTCAAATATATGTTGTTCAAGTGGGATTTACCAACTCCAAGAATAAAATGACCTCCTTGGAAAATATTCATGTCATTCAGGAATTTTTTGACGTATTTCCTGAATCTATACTCGGTTTGACAACCAAGCGGGATATTGACTTCACTATTGAAATTATCCTGGGTGCAGCCCCTGTGTCCAAAGCCCCTTACCGCATGATCAATACCTAAGTTGATAGAACTGAAAATGCAACTTTTGGGGGCTACTGGATAAAAAGTACATCTGATCCAATGTGTCCCCTTGGGCAGCTCCTGTCCTATTTATATGAAAGAAAGATGGAACATTGAGATTGTGCATCGATTATCATCAG
This sequence comes from Pinus taeda, assembly GCA_000404065.3. Lineage (NCBI taxonomy): Eukaryota > Viridiplantae > Streptophyta > Pinopsida > Pinales > Pinaceae > Pinus > Pinus taeda. The sequence goes on from APFE030838691.1 coordinate 176,480, forward strand.
TTAAACAAGTTGACCATCAAGAATAAGTACCCCTTGCCACATATTGATGATCTATTCGATCAAGTGTAGGGAGCCAAGGTTTTCTCAAAAATTGATTTAAGATCTGGCTACACCAGATAAGGATAAAGGAGGAGGACATCTATAAAACACCATTCCGAAATTTTTATGGTCATTACGAGTTCATAGTATTTCCATTTGGCCTCAAAAATCCCCTAGCTACCTTTGTGAGTTTGATGCATGGTATTTTCCAGCCCCATCTTGATAATTTTGTGTTAATTTTTATTGATGACATTTTGATATACTCTAAGAATCAGGAGGAACACAAAGAACACTTGAGAATTGTGCTGCAAACTTTACGAGAGAATCAATTATTTGCTAAATTTAGCAAATCCAATACTTGGGACATGTTATATCAGCAGAAGGGATAGCGGTAGACTCGGGGAAGATCAAAACCATTATGGAATGGACCGCTCCAAAGAATGTCTTTGATATTAGATCCTTCTTGGGTTTAGCCAGGTACAACTATGTGTTCACTGAAGAGTTTTCAAAAATTGCCTTTCCAATGACTTCTTTACAAAGGATGGGACACACCTTTCAATGGAAAGAAGGATGCCAACAAAGCTTTGAAAGATTAAAACACCTACTTACCATTGCGCCCATGCTAAAAGTGGCAGATACGGAAAATTCCTTTGTGGTATGCACACATACAAGTAAGGAAGGTCTTGGGAGAGTGCTGACACAAGAAGGTAAAGTTATAGCTTACGAATCATGGAAATTGAAGGAATATGAGCAGCGATACTCCGCTTATGACCTTGAATTAATATAGGTAGTGCATGCACTCAAAATGTGGAGACTTTACCTACTGGGGAGGAAATTTCTGCTGCTAACATATCATAGCAACCTTACTAATTTCTTCAACTAGTTTGGCCTTAATGTCCGACAGGCCAGAAGAATGACATTTTTAAGTGAGTTTGACTTTTACATGAAGCATCTAAGAGGGAATTAAAATCAGGTGGGTAATGCACAAAGTAGGAAGGTATATTGCATCTATGAGGTTCAAATTAGTCAAACATGCTCAAACATTCTAGAAATTATAAAGGAGGCATCGGTCAAGGATACATAATATACTTTTCTTTGGTAGCAAACAAAAGAAGCTTTGTTAAGAGGAGAAAAATCAGATTTCGACATAAGTCTGGAGTACATCCTTACTTTCAACAATATAATTTATATTCCTAACCAAAGTGTTGTTAAACAATCAATAATGGATGAATTTCATCGGAAACCTTGTGCGGGCCACCCAGGTTACCAAAAATTATTAGAATCTATCAAGAAAGGGTATTTTTGGCCCAGATTAAGGAAGGATGTCATAGAATATTTATCCAAATGTTTGGAGTTTCAGTTGGTTAAGGCAGAGCATCAACATCCCGCTGGTTTGTTACAACCACTGCCCATTCCAAAATGGAAATGGGAGACCTTATCATTGGACTTCATCACAGGTTTAGCCCGCACCAGGAAACAACATGACTCAATTATGGTTGTAGTAGACAAATTGAGCAAAACCACACATTTTATACCTGTGAAATCCACATACAAAACTGCGGAAATTGTGGACATATTTATGAAGGAAATCTTTTGACTGCACAGTATACCCAAGGTGGTAATTTTAGACAGGAATTTGAAATTCACATCCACATTCTGGAAATCCCTCCTTTCAGGATTGGGTACCCAGATCCAATTTAGCACGGCTTACCATCCCCAAACAAAAGGACAAACTGAACGGGTGAATGAAGTACTCAAAGACATGCTATGCATGTTTGTAATGCAACAACTGCATAAGTGGGAGGATTACCTCCATCTCGTGGAATATTCATAAAATAATGGACATCATGAATCACTGGGCATGAGCACCTTTGAGGTATTATATGGAAGAAGGTGCAGGGTACCTATGGACTGGAATAAACTTGTTAATAAGCTAGCATTGGGTCCCGACATGCTAGCAAAAATGGAGGAAGCCATTAAGAAAGTTCGACAGAATCTAAGGACTGCCCAAGATAGGCAGAAAATGTATGCAAATAAAAAAAGGATGTACAAAGAATTTTAGCCAGGAGAACATGTTTATCTAAGAGTAAAGCCCCGAAAAAGTTCCTTACAGTGGAGGGGTTGTGCTAAATTAACACCCCAATACTGTGGACCCTTTCAGGTCTTGGAACCGATTGGACCAGTAGCCTATAAACTTGCATTGCCAAGCCACATTTGGGTCCAGGAAGTTTTTCATGTTTCGTTGTTAAAGAAATATGTGTACAACCAACAACATATACTAAACTGAGAAGATACTCAACTAACAAGTTAAAGGATTATATATATTTTGTCAGTTGTTTTGAAGGAATGTGATTATGATTATTGTATGTGCAGGTCGAACCAGAAGGAGAGTTTCTGGCAGAACCTCTTCATATTCTTGATCGGAGAGAAACCACCTTGCGGAGGTGAGTCACCACCTAGGTTAAATTGCAATGGAAGCACTTTGGCTCAGACGAGGCAATCTAGGAAGAGGAAGAATTTGTCTGAGAAGCTTATCCGGTGTTATTTTCTTAAACTAGAAAGAACACCAAGGACGGTTCTCCTACCATGGGGGCGAGATGTAACACCCCTGGATCCTTGGAAGGATTTACTATAGTTATTTAATTCAATTTTATGATTTACTGCATTTATTTTATGTTATGTTATTACTAAGGATGGAAATTCAGATAACAAATTGTTACCTAATTGTAAGTGATTAGGAGTTGAGATCTGATTAATTAAAAGAAATTGTTTACTAAAATTACAAGAAACAGTTAGCAAGAAATAGTTATGCCCCTGCCTTGGGAAGGGGAAATATAGGGGGAAGAGATGAAGGAAGGGGACTATCCAAGAGCTGGGGAAAGATGACCAGTGGGAAATTGCTCATTGACAGTCAAATTAAGTGCAGGACATGAGCCTAGACAGTGAAGTCCTAAGGCTCAAGGCACTGACTGTAATTGGAAATTATTCTAGTAGAGAAAGTGCGTGGGGGAGAGCCTGGATGTAATTTACATGTTCATGGCTGGGAGGAGAGGCTTTCTAGATTTATTGAAAATTACAGGTGGAACAAATAAGTATTATAGTCAGTTTCTTCCTAGAATTAATACTAGATTGTGAAGATTAAACTTAATGACAAAGTAAAATTTGTTATGCTTGAACTGTCATCAGAATAAGTTCTTAATTAGCAAACTATATTTAGAAGGTTAATGATTAGAGGATATAGAAGCACCTTTTCTCTTATAACAAATTTTAGACAGTTTATGTTAACAACTATGGAATTATCAAATGACATAGAAAGAGTGAAAGAGATTTCTCATTCAATTATTATGGTTCCCTATTCATGATTATCAAAGGCAAACATTTAAGATATAGAAGTAAGTCAAGTGATGATCCAGATTTAAACAAGAAAACAACAAATTACAGAGATAACCATAAAGACAAAGATGCAACGGAAATAATACTTCATTTCATTAATGCAAAATACTGAAATATGCTTACAAACAACAATGGAAATAAACCAACTAGGGCGATGGTAGCTTATCTCTGAGAAGAGATTTGGCGGCTTCATGCCTCTAAACTGTGTTACGATGATGCTTGCATGCCTATTTATTGTTGAGAAACAATCGAATACCTTAAACATCCAAAAGCCTAACCCTAGAAGATGAAACACCAAACTGTGGGCCCTGCTTGGATAAATTGGTACATCAACTTCCCGGGGTCGTAACTTTGGCATATGACCCGCGTTTGACACACTCAGTATCTCCTTAGAAAGATCTATCTGAGAACTACAACTTTGGGATGAGAAAAATGGTCCATGGGCCCATGTTGCTCCCAGGTTTCCCAAAAAATGTTGTTTAGGGCCTCAAAACAACTCCAGAAGTCAAGGACCCGAAAAACTGCTAGAATAGTAAATTGTGCTACAATTAAGGAAATTGAAAAGTTGAAAGAAATAATGATGGGGTTCCAAGTGGACTTGGTAGGTGGCCACCAATATCCATGTGGATCATTCCACCCCCCTTAGGTTTTGAGTTCCTCAATGAGATGGGGAAACTTCTGCTGAACATGGTCCCACGTGAGCCACTTGCCCTCGTGAAGGAGTTGACCTACTTTGGCAACTCGATATAGTTGGATATTCTGCTAGTGACTGTGCTTGATCTATGTGTCCATGATCTAATCAGTTGCGGTTTGTTCCATGTAATCTGGATTTAACTCTGTGGGTGTGAGCTATTTTGCAATGTTGAATGTGTCTAGTAATAGTGGAAAGTATTGTCGAAGGCAGTCCACATTGAACACTGGGTGCAAGCCAAGGAATGGGGGAATGCTGAGCTCAAATGCATTGTCTCCCACAACCTTTGTAATGGTGTAAGGACCATATCAGAGTGGTCTAAGTTTCTGATAGGCTCCGGTACAGTGTTCCTTTGCATTTGATTTCTCTAGAATGTCATAAACCTGCTGGCGAATATGTTGGATGTGCTCAATGAAGTTGTTTTCCTTATCTGTTTCAGACTGGTCATGAGCCAAATCTGCGTCAAGCAGCAAATGGGATGGCCACATGAATGGGACATAGTGGTTGGAATCCCAAGCCCACCTGAAGAGGGTTGTGGCCAGTCGAGTTGTGGAGAGCCTAGTTGTAGCTGTGCTAAACATAGGGGAGGCTCTTGTCTAATGTGCATGGATTCTTTGAGTTGTACATGCGCAGAATGTGTATGATCATCTTGTTGGCAACCTCTGTCTGGCCATCAGTTTGAGGATGGAAGGCTATGGACTTAATGAATTTGGTGTCGAGCATTGACCAGAGACTGGAGCAAAATGTACTAAGAAACTTGTTGTCCCGATCTGAGATGATAGATTGTGGGATCCCAAAGTGTACCCACACTCGTTCAAAGAAGAGTTTAGTAGTGGCTTCTGTTGTGATATTCTTCTTGCAGGTAGCCATAATGGCCATCTTGGAGAACCTATCGACGACCACAAAACACAGTCGTTTCCATGCTTATTGGAAGGAAGACCTGACATGTAATCCATGGAGATGGATTCCCAAGGTCGATGAGGGCTAGGCAGTGGGGTATAGAGGCTTTGCTTCTTGATGGTTGGTTTGGCAATGGCGCAGGCAGTGCATGGTCTGATGTACTTCCCGACATCTTGTCGAAGATTCGACCAATAGAAATACTTCTGCAGTACTGCCACCGTTTTCTCGACCCTAAAATGTCCAGCAGCCTGACTATAGCATGCTTCCCAAATCATCTTGGCACGCTCACTTGAAGGAACACAAAGGTGACCAGGATGGCATAACAGGGCATCCTGGAAGTGAAAATCTGGAACATGTTGACCCTCCAAGTGTGTCTAGTATGTGTGGCCGAATTCTGGGTCGCTTTTGTAGAGAAGTGGCCAGTCAGAAGTCTCGTGCCCATAAGAGTTGAGCACAGTGGTTAACACCATGATCGGTGGTTGACTGAGCCAATGTGAAACATTATTGGTGCTACCCTTCTTATACTTGATATTCAACTGGAACTGTTGTAGGTATGTGGACCGCTTCTGATGGCAATAATTCTACAATTTCCCTTAGGTTTGTATGAATTGTAGGGGTCAGTGGTCTATGTGGATGATTGTTTCCTTCCCCAAAATGTAATGCTTCCATTGTCGGTAGGCCTGCACAATGGAATACATCTCTTTGTCATAAGTGGGATACTTCTAGAATTCTGAAAGTATCTCATTGTGATATGCCACTAGATGCCTGTGTTGAGTCAGGACTACCCCAATAGCATAGTCAGAGGCATTTATCTCGACCTAAAATGGTTGTTGAAAGTCTAGTAATGCGAGCACTAGTGCCGTGGAGAGGCGATATTTCAACTCTGTGAATGCCTTCTATTGAGGTTCAAACCAGAAGAATTTTGCTTTCGCTCCTCCCTTGGTGACTTCACTCAAGGGCCAAGTGATATGAGAAAATCCCAACACAAACCTGCGGTAGAAGTTGGCAAGACCTAGAAATATGTGGAGCTCTGTCAGAGTGGTTGGAGATGGCCAATATTGAATGACTTGGTTCTTGGCTCGATCCACATGCACCCCCTGTTCATCAACAATGTATCCTAGATACTGAACCTGGGTCATGCCAAAAGTGCATTTCTCCAAATTGGCACATAACTTGTGTTGCCACAGTGTTTGGAGAACCTGTCGAATGTGGTGGAGG